>NW_021029631.1:0-70205 GCF_004153795.1 Camellia sinensis | reverse complement strand
TTCTTCGTTGGGTGTCATCTTTTGAGGTAGGGATTCCTACTCACTCTTATGGTCTTTGACATAGATTTTTGGTTGTTTTGATAAAGTGTTAAAGTTAGGTTAATTTTGGGAGTTAGGGTTTCAAAATGTTAAAAGAGGATTTGTTATTTTGAGTCTAAAATGTGTATTGTGGGTTCAAAATAATGATATCGTTATTGGTTGTTGATATTTAGACCATTGGCTCGATATTTGGAAATCGGGTGGAAAACCCTAATTTTGGGAAAATTGTGACTTTATGGAATTGAGTTGGAAATAATGAAATTGGTTCATTATATGGTTGAATAGTGGAGTTAGATTTATTAATTGCTCACTTTTGAAAACATTGATATTTTATCTGTTGGAGCTTTTATTGTCTGTTTAGAAATAATTGCTTGGGCTACCGGTGGAGGGTAGTTTTGATTGTTGTAGACAATGCATGATGATTAGGCAAACTAAAACTAATCAATTGGATATGTCATAGAGTATGACGGTTGATAGAATACATTAACGTTATGTATTGATTGATTGTGTATATACGTTGTATGTGTGTGTGTGGGAGGAGATAAGGGATGTACTCACGGTTTAGGGGAAGATAGGGGATGGACCTCTAAACCGGATGTTGTTTGGGAGGAGATAGGGGATGGACTCCACTGATAAAGCTCATATGCTTGTCAGATAATGTGTTGATATAGCTCATATGCTTATCTTTGGAAGTGTTGATATAGTTAATATGCATATCTGTTGAAATGTGGATACAACTTGTATGCTTATCTGTTGAGATGTTGATATAACTAGTATGTTTATCTATTGTAAAATGGGAAACGTTTAATATGAGTCACTGTCTCATATAAGTGGTTGGCCAGGTTTTGAGCTGTTGATGTAAATTGTGAAATTGATAAGAAATGGAAACTAAAATGGAACATGAACATAGTGGTCATGAAATGGAAATGGGTTATGAATTGATTTATGGAAATTGAACATTTATCAATTGCTAATGTCTTAGTCAATGCTCATACTGTGTTTAGCATATTTTTACTGGGCGTTGGCTCACCCTATATGGGGCATTATTTTCAGGTACAGGTAGTATGCCACCTCCAAGGACATAGCTTGGATGATGATGAGAGTTGAAGACTTTTTTTTTTTTTTGTTTATTTTGTTAGTGTTACATGTATATCAAGCCAAGGGCTTATTTTTTATAGAGTTAGTACTCTTCTTTTGTGTAACCAGGTTTTGACTTGGAAAGCTGTAAGCCCATAGGGCATTTGCTTTTGTTGTTAACATGTAATACTATTGTAAGAACTACTCTGATGAATATAAATGGTTGGTTTCTTTTATATCAATGCATGTCTGGTGATGGGTTTTAATGTTATTATTTTGAGGGCGTTACAACTTGGTATCAGAGCGTACCGGGTTCAAATACTTTGGGTACGTGGGAAGTGATTAGTATCACAATGGGTTTATCTCGCTTGTTAGAGACTTATGTGTGACATTATGTGTTTATTTGATAACATGTTTATGTGACTACTTGGGTATGGGATTTAATTTCTAGGATGTTGATTGGATCCTTGGGTTTCTGTGAGCCTTGTTGGAAAAGCACTTGATCAATGCTGTTTCTAACCGGAACTCTAGTAACGCCTCGGGACTATCATTATCCGGAAATGAAATTCGTAAGTGCTTATGTGTTTATGTGCTTACGTGGAGTGAATTACAGTTGTCCATGTATTAGGACGCGAGTGTTTAGTTTTGGCACATTTATGAATGTGCTAACGTTCTTCGTTACCTTTATTAGGATGTCAGGACGAGGACGTGGTAGACGTGGCAGACGTGGTAGGCAGGAGATGCCTTTACCGGATGATATTCCGGCACAGCAGGAGGGGGTTGGGCAGGCCAATGTGGCCGAGCCAGCAGGTCAGGAGGCTATGGGCGCTTTAGCCCGAGGGATAGCCAATGCTTTGAGGGAGTCTGTGGGTATTTTCCGAGCTGAGAATCTAGTTCAGGCCCAGGTTGTTGAGGCAGGGCCTTCCTTTTTGAAGAGGGAATTCTTCCGGTCCAATCCGGACGAGTTTGTTGGGGATCCGAAGGAGCCACTTAAGGCTGACGAGTTGTTAGAACAGATAGAGAAGACGTTCGAGATGCTTGCCATCGAGGACAGGGCTTTGAAGGTGACCTTGGCATCCTTCCAATTGAAGGGAGATGCGGGTCAATAGTGGAAGTACGAGAAGGGCAGTGTTGGTGGTGCATGGGAGGTGTTTGTGAATGCTTTCCAGGAGAAGTTTTTATCTTCAGCTGCAAGGGAGAAGCTGAGGGAACAGTTTTGCCCGCTTAAACAGCAGGGCTTGTCAGTAGCCGAGTTTGAGGCTACTTTTACTAGTCTGTCCAGGTTTGCACCTGAACTGGTGGCATCCGAGGAACGCCGTTGTTTATAGTTTGAGTGGAAGTTGAGGCGTGGACTCAAGTTGAGAGTTGGAGGACCCTTTATCCGAGAGTACAGACGTTTAGTTGATGTTGCAGCTCATATGGAGATTATGATGCAGGAGGAAGATGAGGGGCAGAGAGGCTCCAAGAGGAGCCAAGATGGTCAGGGTGACGGCAGGAGACAGAGGGGTTCTAACCCTCAACAGTCTCAGGGTGGTTTGGCTAGATCGACCTTTCCAGTGCTGAGTGTGGGCTCTGGGAGAGGTAGTCAGGGAGGCTTGACTTGTTTTGCGTGTGGCCAGCTGGGTCACAAGTCTTCGGTTTGCCCGCAAAAGGGAGAAGGTCAGCGAGCTACTTCTTCTTCAGCTAGACCTCAGGGCCAGAGTCAGGGCAGGGGCCAGCCTTTGTCTTGTTATCAGTGTGGTCAGCCTAGGCACCTGAAGAGGTATTGCCCACAGTTGAGTGCTACTTCAGGAGCGTTTGGTTCTAGGCAGATGCAGAGTTATCAGCCAACTCCGTCTGTGTAGGCCTCGGGGGCCAATCCGGGAGCTTCGTCATCCTAGTCAGTGCAGCAGTCTTTTGCTCCTAGAGGTGAGCAGGTAGATTAGGGGCCTACAGGGCGCGTGTATGCTGTTACCGCGCAGGACCTAGTACCGGCTCCATCAGTAGTGAGAGGTACCTTTCTGTTTTGCAACTCTGTTGCTAGTGTGTTAATTGATACGGGTGCATCTCATTCTTTTGTATCTGCTGCATTTGCATCTGTTTTGGAATTGGAGTTGGCACAGTTAGCATCTCCTATATGTGTAGTATCGCCTGTTGGTGGTGAGTTGATCATGAAACAAGGTGTTAGAGGTTGTGATATAGAGGTCGCCGATCATAGGCTTCCTTTTCCTTTTGTTGTCATGCTCATGAAGGGTTTTGATGTTATTTTGGGTATGGACTGGCTATCGTCATACCGGGCTGTTGTTGATTGCTACCGCCAGAGGGTCACAGTTTGTACCTTGAGCGGGGAGTGTTTCCATTTCTTGGGGGATCGGGTTGGTAGTGTGTTGCCACCGATGTATGATCCACGAGGGCGGAGTGAGCTTAGTGGTCTACTTGCTAGCTTTTGAGTAGTGAGTGCGATGAAACCCAGATTGTATTGCCGAGGGTGGTTTGTGAGTATTCGGATGTTTTTCCTGAGGATCTCGTTAGTTTGCCACCTCACCAAGAGATAGAGTTCTCTATTGATTTAGTGCCCGGCACAGCGCCGATTTCTATGGCACCTTATCGTTTTGCCCCAGCCGAGTTGAGTGAGTTGAAGAGTCAGCTCCAGGAATTGCTAGATAAGGGTTTTGTTCGCCCTAGTGTTTCGCCGTGGGGAGCACCAGCCCTCTTTGCTAAAAAGAAAGATGGTGCCTTGAGACTGTGTATAGACTACCGGAAGTTGAATCGGGCTACGGTCAAGAATAAGTACCCTATGCCCCGTATAGATGATCTGTTTGACCAGTTGAAGGGTTCCCGTTGTTTCTCTAAGATAGACTTGAGATCAGGTTACCACCAGTTGAGGGTCAGGGAGGAGGATATTCTGAAGACGGCATTCCGTACGCGGTATGGCCACTATGAGTTTCTAGTGATGCCGTTTGAGCTCACCAATGCACCGACAGTCTTTATGGATTTGATGAACCGGATCTTCCGGGAATTCTTAGACTGCTTTGTAGTCGTTTTTGTGGATGACATTCTTATCTATTCGTCTTATGAGGAGGAGCACGAGGAACACTTGAGAGTGGTGCTTGAGTTGCTTAGAGCCCATAGGCTGTATGCCAAGTTTGGGAAGTGTGAGTTCTGGCTAGGAGAGGTCAAATTCTTAGGCCATGTGGTATCCGAGGAAGGGGTGTCTGTTGATACATCCAAGGTAGAGGCAGTGCAAGATTGGGCACAGCCTAAGAGTGTGTTTGAGATCCGCAGTTTTCTGGGATTAGCTGGGTATTACCGTCGGTTTGTGAAAGATTTCTCCAGGCTAGCTTCGCCGTTGACTAGATTGACGTGGAAAGGGGTCAACTTTGTGTGGAGTGAGTCTTGCGAAAAGTCGTTCCAAGAGTTGAACGTTAGATTGACCACTGCTCCAGTCTTGATTATTCCGGAGAGAGGGTTGGGTTATGTAGCTTATTGTGATGCCTCACGAGAGGGTTTGGGTTGTGTGTTGATGCAAGAGGGAAAAGTGGTAGCTTATGGCTCATGTCAGTTGAAAATACACGAGAAGAATTACCCTACACACGACCTAGAGTTAGCAGCAGTGATCTTTGCCTTGAAGATTTGGAGGCACTACCTTTATGGTGAGAGGTTCGAGGTGTTCTCGGACCACAAGAGTTTGAAGTATCTGTTTACACAGAGAGCCTTGAATTTGAGGCAGAGAAGATGGATGGAGTTCATTGAGGACCATGATTTTGAGTTGCACTATCACCCGGGAAAGGCCAATGTTGTGGCCGATGCCCTTAGTAGGAAATCCATTAGTGATGTAGCTTGTATAGCCATCCGGGAATGGGAGATGTTGGGTGCACTTGGCGAGTTTGATTTGCTTCTGGGCGAATCTGTTGAGGCTACGACCTTGTTTTCTGTTATTGCACAGCCTACACTTGTGACCCGAGTATTAGAGGCACGGAGAGGTGACCTTGAGGTAGAGTCCTTCCGAGGGAAGATCTCCAGTGGGAAAGTTGAGAAGGGTTTGACGGTGTATCCCGACCAGAGTGTGAGATACCGAGACCGTTTGTTTGTGCCACAGTCTTGCCGAGAGGAAGTACTCCGAGAGTTCCATCATTCACGCCTTGCGGTGCATCCGGGAGGCACTAAGATGTATCGGGATTTGGGTCGCCAGTTTTGGTGGAGGGGTATGAAGAGAGATGTGGCTGTTTTCGTATCGAAGTGCCTTACTTGCCAGCAAGTGAAGGCCGAGCATCAGAGGCCAGCGGGTTTGTTGCAACCCTTGCCTATTGCCGAGTGGAAGTGGGAGCATGTCACTATGGACTTTGTTGTAGGTCTTCCGAGCATGTCACTATTGATGCCATTTGGGTAGTTGTAGACCGGTTGACTAAGTCGGCGCATTTCATTCCTATGCGCGTGAGAGATTCGGTAGATCATCTTGCCGACTTGTATATTCGGGACATAGTGAGATTGCACGGGGTCCTAATGACGATCGTCTCTGATAGAGATCCTCGTTTATTGCTAGGTTGTGGCAGAGTTTGCAGAGTGCCTTGGGCACTAAGTTGACCTTTAGTAGGACTTATCATCCTCAGACTGACGGGCAGTTCGAGCGTACTATTCAGATCCTTGAGGATATGCTTCGAGGTTGTGTCCTTGACTTTAGTGGAACGTGGGAGAGGCACTTGCCCTTGGTAGAGTTTGCCTACAACAATAGTTTTCAGTCTAGCATCGGTATGGCACCGTTTGAGGCCTTGTATGGCCGACCGTGTAGGTCTCCAGTGTGTTGGGCCGAGGTGGGTGATGCACCTTTGTTGGGTCCGGAGTTGGTTAGGGAGACAACGGAGAAAGTTGAGCTTATCCGTAAGAGGCTTGTTACAGCCCAGAGTCGCCAAAAGAGTTATGCCGATCGTAGGAGGAGGCCTTTAGCGTTTGAGATAGGTGATCATGCCTTCTTGAAAATATCACCTAGGCGAGGTTTGATGAGGTTTGGGAAGATTGGGAAGTTATCTACTCGGTTTATCGGCCCCTTTGAGATCCTTGAGAGGATTGGGGAGGTCGCTTATCGTTTAGCTTTACCATCGCAGTTGTCCGGAGTGCATGACGTGTTTCATGTGAGTATGCTACGGAAGTATGAGCCGGATCCGTCCCATGTGTTAGATTGGACCGACTTAGAGGTAGATGAGGATGCCTCGTATGAGGAGAGACCGATTCGGGTCTTGGATATGCGGGATCAAGTCTTGCGAGGCAAGACCATTCCCTTGGTAAAAGTCTTGTGGAAACATCACGGAGTGGAGGAAGCCACTTGGGAACGTGAGTTGGAGGTCCGAGAGAGATATCCGAATCTATTTATGGATGTTTGAGCATGTATTGTATATTTTGTTGTATTGTTGAACCTTAAGAGCATTGAATATATCTTAGGTTGTAAAACATGGTTTATGTTTTGATTTAATGGAAGTGTTTTGAAACTTGCCTCAAAATGGAAGTTTAATGTAACATTGCATATGTTGGATTTATTGTAGAAACGGAAATATATCATGAATACTAAATATGATATAGAATTGTGGAATGTAGTATTGAAATTTGTGGAATTTCAGGGAATGCATAACTATAATGCATGTTGTGGAAAATGTTGTAAACGGCCTCTTGAAAAGAGATGAGATAACTGGTAATGGGTCGGGTTGTTTAATATTATGTTGTAATATTGATTGAGAATGGAGAAAACCTGTTTTTGAAAAACTTGTGTTTAATTTTGGGGACGAAATTCTTTAAAGGGGGGAGGTTATAGCGATCCCGGTTGCCCCTTTACTGTTCTGTTGTATTCCGGACTCGGTTCCGTGGAGTTGGTAGTTGTATCTATCTTATTGTCATCCTTTAATTCTATTTGTTTGAGTTTTAGGATGTGTTGGGCTTGTTTCGAACAGGTGGGTTGAACCTTGGTCTAAAATCTTATTACCAGGTCTTTGGTCGTTCTGCTCGAGCGGGCCTTGTTGCGCTCGAGCAGAGATTGCACACTTCTAGTTTCTCGTGTCCCTGTAAAACTTCTGCAAGTGTGATTTTACGCTCAAGCGGGTTTCTTCACGCTCGAGCGGTGGCGCTTGAGCGGGTAGTACTTTTTGGTGTAAGTTCTGGGAGGGGGAAATCTACGCTCGAGCGGACTGGTTTTCGTGCTCGAGCGGATGTACTTTATTCTTGTGTCTTGGCGCTCGAGCAGGCCTTATTGCGCTCGAGCATACCTAGTTTTTTGTTCTTGACGCTCGAGCGTTGTGTTCTCCGCTCGAGCGGGAATGTCGTAATGATCAGTTGGTAAGCTGGAGGACATTTAAATAAAATCAACTTTTTTAACATAATCTCACTCGTCTCTCGTCTCTCGTGCCGTACTAACTAAAAAAGTAATTTTGAAGAGTTCCTGGCGTCTCTAGAAACTCCCTTCTCTCTAGGGTTTGATCTAGTTAGAAGTGTTTTCCTTTTCCTTCGGACGCTTTGTAAAGATTGGGGTTGATCATCGAGGGTCTACACTTTGATCCGAAGAATATTGAGTTTTGGAGCACCTTGAGTTTTTCTTCATCTTCTTTCCTTGATGCTCCGAATTTGAGGTAGGGATTCCTACTCACTCTTATGGTCTTTGACATAGATTTTTTGGTTTGTTTTGATAAAAGTGTTGAAGTTGGGTAAATTTTGGGACTTAGGCGTTTCAAAATGTTAAAAGAGGATTTGTTATTGTGCATCTAAAAATGTGTATTGTGGGTTCAAAATAATGATTATCGTTGTTGGTTGTGATATTTAGACCATGTGGGTCAAATATTGGGAAATCGGGTGGAAAACGCCTATTTTGAGGAGTAAAATCTGTTGATTTTAATGGAATTGAGTTGGGGATAATGAAATTGGCTCATTATGTGGTGAAATGATTCTGTTGGATTTATAAATCGCTTGCTTTTGAAAACATTGATATTTTTTCTGTTGGAGCTTTTATTATCTGTTTAGAAATAATTGCTTGGGCTACCGGTGGAGGGTAGTTTTGATTGTTGTAGACAATGCATGATGATTAGGCAAACTAAAACTAATCAATTGGATATGTCATAAAGTATGACGATTGGTAGAATACATTAACGTTATGTATTGATTGATTGTGTATATTACCTTTGTGTATATACGTTGTGTGTGTGGGAGGAGATAGGGGATGTACTCCACGGTTTAGGGGACGATAGGGGATGAACCTCTAAACCGGATGTTGTTTGGGAGGAGATAGGGGATGGACTCCACTGATACAGCTCATATGCTTGTCAGTTAACGTGTTGATATAGCTTATATGCTTATCTATGGAAGTGTTGATACAGCTCATATGCTTATCTTTGGAAGTGTTGATATAGCTAATATGCATATCTGTTGAAATGTGGATACAGCTTGTATGCTTATCTGTTGAGATGTTGATACAACTAGTATGTTTATCTATTGTAAAATGGGAAACGTTTAATATGAGTCACTGTCTCATATAAGTGGTTGGCCAGGTTCTGAGCTGTTGATGTAAATTGTGAAATTGATAAGAAATGGAAACTAAAATGAAACATGAACATAGTGGTCATGAAATGGAAATGGGTTATCAATTAATTTATGGAAATTGAACATTTATCAATTGCTAATGTCTTAGTCAATGCTCATACTGTGTTTAGCATATTTTTACTGGGCGTTGGCTCACCCTATATGGGACATTATTTTCAAGTACAAGTAGTATGCCACCTCCAAGGTCATAGCTTGGATGATGATGAGAGTTGAAGACTCTTTTTTTTTTTTTTGTTTATTTTGTTAGTGTTACATGTATATCAAGCCAAAGGCTTATTTTATATAGAGTTAGTACTCTTCTTTTGTGTACCCAGGTGTTGACTTGGAAATCTGTAAGCCCATAGGGCATTTCCTTTTGTTGTTAACATGTAATACTATTGTAAGAACTACTCTGATGAATATAAATGGTTGGTTTCTTTTATATCAATGCATGTCTAGTGATGGGTTTTAATGTTATTATTTTGAGGGCGTTACAGAACTAGTTTCCTTTTGAAAAAACTATTGTAACAATTTGGATGATGTACCTTGATCTTTGGTGACTTTCGTTCCGTCTTCGATTAGTCATGTACATTCTATATAAGCTATTGATTCATAATAAACGTTTGGTATGATGACGATCTTTTATGATCGTTCTACATGGTGTTGATTGTGTATAATCGTTCTGTTTGACTTTGTACCTTCATGTAGGTTCTGTATGATATCTACCTGTTATAGACGTTCCGTATAAAGTCGTCTAAAGTAGGCGTTTCGTATGAGCTCATCCAATGTGGACGTTCAGTATGAAGTCACCCAATGTAGGTGTTCCATATGAAGTCATCCTATGTGGGTGTGTCGTATGAAGTCATCCAATGAGGGCATTCTGAATGTTTCATTCCGTTGTGAACATTCTATATGGTATTATGTCATGTGTTAATAAAGCTTTTGGAAATGTACAACGATATGTGTAATACCATGAAAGTTGTGGAACTCATTCATTTAACCTTTTTACATTGAGATTACTCATTGGGCTTCCAGCTCACTTTGTTATATATATATGTGTGTGTGTGTGTGTGTGTATGTAGGTGAGCATCAAGAAGTTTAGCATTAGAGACTGCTTTGGAATCAACCCTTTTGTAAAGCCACCCAAGATGTGCCTCCGTGTGGAAACTTCACCTTTTGTTTTGGCTAAGATGTTTTGTTAAGTTACATCTGTGATCTTGGGTTATGTATATTAGATGAACGTTTGTAAATATTATAGTATGCTATGAAGTGTCATGTATACTTTTGTTCATGTCATATAAACACATCTCAATGGCAAATTTTATAATTTGCTTCCACTTCAGCCTCATATATTTAATTATATAATGAAATTCTGTCTGAGACCGTAGGTAATCTCATGATTAGTTGTCGGTCATGATCTAAACCTCTAAGGGCAGGTTCGGGTCGTGACAGTCCTACAAACAAAGTTTTATTATCTTTGGTGTTGTCAATTGTGTAGTGGGTTTTCTCAAAGTCTTATTATCTTTGGTGTTCTATATTACTTTTATCACATAATTGACTAATACTAAGCAAGTTATGTGTTAAACCTTCAACAAGTAAAACATTTTCTATAATAGGAGAAGGATTTTTACCTATACTACCTACACCAATGATTTTTCCTTTCCTATTGTTACCAAAAGTTACGTAACCACCATCCTTTGATTGAAGTGTGGCAAATATGGCTTTTTTTCATGATATGTGCCTTGAACATGCCCTGTCGAGATACCATCTATCATTGCTCGATTTTGTCTTGAAGCATGCCTACAAAATTTAGATTCACATTGGTGTTTGATACCCATTCTTTCTTGGGTCCATGAAAGTTAGAGTGTAACACATTTGAAATGTTTTTGGGACTCTACATCTTTTTAATTCTTGAGAAATGATTTCTTTTAATTGGACAAGAAGGTGAGATATGACATTTTCTACCAAAAAAATGACATGTGAGATGTGAATATCTACATGATGCATGTACAAAAGTATTTTTGAAAGTCTTTGCTTTTGTAAAAAGTTTATATCCAATTCCGACTCTTCCAAAGTACAATTTTGACTTTTAAGAAGTTTATCCAAAGTATCTATTCCTTGAGTGAATTTAAAAAAAATGTTTTTCAAATTTTCTATGTTTTCATTCAAAATAACTTTCTCCTTTTTCAAAGACTCATTTTCGATTTTCACATCATTTAGTTCATTTTTTCAAAATGGGAGATTGTTTTGACTTTAAAGCTTCATTTTCTCCTTTTATTTTCAAAGATTCTTTTTCTAAAACTTCAATTTTATTTCATAAAGATTCATTTTCTTTTGTTAAGTTTGAAATCACCTTTTTTTTTTCTTTTTCTTTTTTGGTCTCCCACAGTATCCCCAGGTTTTTTGGACCCAGGACTAATCCGCCAAGAAAGCTGCCGGGCATAAATGCGGGGTCCTCTCCCAAGGGGGTTTGCTGCATCCACAAAGGCTTGAACTCGAGACCTTTGCTTAAGCGACCCAAGTCCTTTTCCACTTGGACCAACCCCCATTGGTGAAATCACCTTTTTAAAAGCAATGTTTTTAATGCCAAGTTTTCTAAACTCATCATGCAAATCTTCAATTGCAGATTGTAATTCATCAAAAGAGTAAGACTCATTGTGTATCTCATTGTCATCTCCAAATGCCATAAAAAAAATAAATAAATTAGCAATTTCACTGATGTAGTCATCATTATCGGAGTTGCTTGCATCACTATCTCCTCATGCAACAATCATGGCTCTTCTTTTGTCTTTCTTGATTTTAGGACAATCAACCTTGATGTGTCTGGGCTTGTTGCATTCATAACAAGTAATTTCAAACTTTTTATTGTTTTCTCTTGTTGTAAAGTCTTTCTTTCCATAATGTCTTTTACTGAAATCTTTTCTGAAGAATTTTCTTCTTTCTTATTTCCTTTTCATAAATTTCCTCAACCTTTATGTGATGAAGGACATTTCTTCATCGTCGTCATCCGAATCTTCGTGGATGGTAGTGGATTTGAAAGCTATTGTATTCTTTTTTTCTTGTTATTTTCTTCTTCATTCGTAGCTTACATGGTAATCTCATGTGTTAGGAGTGATCCTAATAGCTCGTCTAGACTTAGTTTTGATAAGTCTTTTGTTTATGTGATGATGTAGACACTCCATTTTGATCGGCCTTAAGACTTGGGCGCTTTCTTCCGAACACCCGATGATGAAAATTGGAATGTGCTATCTTATGAATTTCTCAGCAAAAAAATCGAATTTAAATTTTAATCACAACCTTCACCCATTTTGGCCAAGTTGTTTTAGACCGTGCTTGTAAATATTTTGGGTGTTATGTTTTTGTTTTTTATATAAATTAGTATAAATAATACATTTTAGCTTTTGTATATTATATTGAAATAAGTTAAAATTTTGAAAAACTAATAAAAGAAAAAAAGAAAAGTCTTTTAGTGGGGAAATCCCACCAATTCAAATGAAAGAAAAGAAATAGGAAGATAGAAGATAGTGGAGAAATCCACCCACCCATTCAAATAAAGAAAAAGAAAAGGAAAAGAAAGAAGAAAATGAAAGATGTCTCCATAATGCACCATCTTTAACATCCACCTCCTTTTTTTATTTTTTTTGCATTGGTCTATAAATGGGATTGATCTTCAAAGGAGGGAGATGAGGAATTTGAAGGAGGTACAGAAAAGAAGGAAAAAAAAAAAAAAAAAAAATTGTTTTCAAAAACTCTCGAGGGAGATGAGTTCATTTTAAAAAATACCAAAAATTTTCAATCAACCTTTTTTTTTATCCACCGAAATATACCACCCAAAACTCTATTAAAACTAAAACTTCAATTTTCTTACTGAAATTTCAAAACATATTCCCTAGGCTTGAGGGTGCTAGGAAGAGAGTTTCAAAATCATTTTATTTTAAGGGTGTTTTCATTAAATATGTGACGTAAAAATGTGATTTAAGTTGGTTGAGATATAATTTCTTTACTAATTAGATTATAATATATATTATTATATTGTAATATATATATTTTTGGTGCGGTGGTGGATGAAACCACCATACACATCTCTAATGTATATATATATATGTTATTTATTAATTTTATTATATTTATCGTCAAATAAAAAAAATAAATAATAAAAAATAAAAAGAAACATGAAAGTTGCCTGAAGCACTAACTCCTATGCTGTTTCCTATTGGTATTACTGTTTAAATATTATTTGAAGGAAAACTTGACACAAGTATTGGCTTGGCTTAGTGGTTGTTGTGTGTCATGCTAAGTCCAAGGTCAATGGTTCAAACCTCCTCTATAGCGTCTTTTGAATTTATGTATTGGGTAAATGTTCTTATCGCCACGTCAACAACCCACCACGTTCGCGTTACAGTAAGCATTGACAGAATATTCCTTTCTCTAGCAGAATATTCTCCCGAAAAGGTAATTTCAGGTTGTTTTTTAGACAAGAAGACTTGTTCCTAGAAAAACAGACTATTTCGGACTCACCCGCGAGGTCAGAATTGTGAAATTTTGAATTGTTTTTTCTTTTTGTTTTCTTTATTGCATTAATATTTTGTATATAGTACCTTGCATATTTTTCCTAACTTTCTTTTGCAGTCTTTCACGGGACGCTCGTACATACCATGTGAGTGTTTATAACTTTAGTATCCCGTTTGTACATAATTTTCTTACTATATTTTATCATCCTACCATGTGGCTACTTGTTTAATTAATATATCTCTATGATTGCTAGTGGATAAAGGTCGTGTCATTTAATTTGGAATGAAATTAATTTTCATATTTGTGAACTCAATTTTTTTTGAGTTACGCATCTTCAAAACTCCTTCAAAAATACATGAAATCGAATTGTTGCAGAAGGAATGACATAGTCTATACTTATATGCTTCACATAGTAGATTTTAGGATTTATTTAACAATCGGAATATGAACATACAAAGTAAATAAAACTCATATCATGGTTTAGTAGAAGCCGATCTTTGATCGGGTGAGCGGGGGTGCTCAATTAAAGACCTTCCCCTCTCATACCTAAAGTTTCGAACTGAGATATCTCTGGCTACGACGAATAGTGGCCTTGGCACGAGTCATGAGTTTCCTAATTTTTTCAAAATATTAGGTGGTGACTCTAAGATTTGATGATGTAGTCCATTTATGGCAAATGTTTTGCAATAAAATGGATTTTCTATAAAAGTTGCCAAATATGGACCCTCATCTATATTTCAAATTACACTCATGAGAGTAGATTAAAGAAATTGAGGGTCTGAACTGTTTAGCGTGGGAGTACTCCTCGGGCGATGTTACAGATAACGATGACTTTTTTCTTCTAGCTTTTAGGCAATGACCTGAGCACTTTTCTTACAACCTCATCTTTAGTATATGTTTTACCAAGAGACTTTAAACCATTTATAATATCGATAAAACCATTAAATTTTTGAGTAATGGTTTCATTGGGTTTCATTTTGAAAAGGTCATAATTATACACTAGTGAGCTTATTTTAGACTTATAAGTTTATCCCAAATTTCTTTCGCTTTCTCATAGGTGAAAATTCTATTAAACTCGTTAGCATCTAATACGATATATTTATGACTTTAGCATTGGCTTGAATACTCTTCGTATCGACTTCTGTCCATTCACTTTCAGGTTTCCTGACATTTTGGCCATCTACAGTTTTAGTCGAGATTTTGGAACCATTGCAAATTATTTTCCAACTTTCACAATTGGTAGATTGAACATGAATGGTCATTCTAGTTTTTCAATAACTAAAATTTGTACCACTAAACAAGGGTGGTCTGTTAGAATCTTGTCCCTCAGGAAGTGTAAAACTAGGAGTTTCCATAATCTACTCTGAGACGGTTAAGCCACGAGTAAGATTCATTGGTTATCTCATTGTCATCTCCAAATTCCATCAAAAATAGATTAGCAAATTCATTGATGTTGTCGTCATTTTCGAAGTTGCTTTGCATACTATCTCCTCATGCAGCAATCATGGCTCTCTCTTTTTTGTCTTTCTTGAATTGTTTCTTGATTTTAGGACAATCAACCTTGATGTGTTAGGTCTTATTGCATTCATAACAAGTAATTTTAGACTTTTTATTGTTTTCTCTTGTTGTAAAGTCTTCCTTTCCGTACTGTCTATTACTGAAATCTTTTATGAAGAATTTCCTTCCTCTTTATTGCGTTTTCATAAATTTCCTCAACCTTCATGTGATGAAGGACATTTCTTCATAATCATCATCATCATCTCGTGGATGGTAGTGAATTTGAAAACTATTGCTTTCTTTTTTCTTGTTATTTTCTTCTTTATTCCTTGTTTACATGGTGATCTCATGTGCCAGGAGAGATCCCAATAGCTCGTCTAGACTTCGTTTTGATAAGTCCTTTGTTTATGTGATAGTGTAGACAGCCCATTTTGACCAGTCTTAAGACTTGGGTGCTTTCTTCTGAACACCCGATGATAAAAATTGGAATGTGCTATCTTATTAATTTCTTAGCAAAAAAATCAAATTTAAACCTTAACCACAACCTTCACTCGTTTTGGCCAAATTGTTTTAGACCGTGTTTGTACATATTTTGGGTGTTTTTTTAATATAAATTAGTATAAATAATGTGAAATTCTGTATTTTTGAGGTATTAATATTTTAGTAAAAAATATTGGTGGTAGTTTGGTGTCAAGATTTTTAGATAAGAACCTAACTTATTTTCTCTATTTTTATCTCCACCTCATTATTATTCATCTCCTTTGTTTTCTAATAATTTTTTATTATTCTTGGGCACCAAGTAAAGGTTCGTTTCTTTCTTTATAAGCAAAGGTTCTTTTCTTTCCCTCCAAGTAACCTTTCTTTGCCTACAAGTCAATTATCTTTCTTTCTCTCCAAGTTTACTTGGAGGCTACTCTATATTTTGCCTATAAGTTTGAACTCATCCTCTCAACGGCTTTCTATGGTTCTTCTTCTTAGTCCATCCATCTCTCTCTCTCTCTCTATGATCAAAATTTAGAGCTTAGATTAAGAGTATTTAGAGTGAGAATTAGCATTTTATTCAAGACGAGAATTGTAGATTTTGTTAAACTGTACATACCTTTTGGATCCACAACCTTTGGAGATTTATGGTGATATAGCAGATGATTAAAGCATTGGTGTTGGAGGGATTTTGCGTTAAGTGGTCATGGAATTGTTTTGCGGTAATTCGGGTGGTATTCAATATGCTTCCTGTAAATCTCTTTGCAAAGAGTGTTTATTTTAATTACTTATCATCTGTACTCCTCTTGATTATCCTGGTCATATGTTCAATTCTATGAAATTATTCTCGTTGATACGTTTGATTATTGTAGTCATTTGATAAATTATGTAAAGTTGTTCTACGTAGTTAGTGTTGATTTGTCTGGTTAAATGACATGAAAATGCTCTATACATGAATCGAGCGAACCTTGCCAATAGCTTGGACCAATTGCTCGGATAAGCGGTTGTGCTTGGGTGAGGTGGGTGAGCCCGGTCACTGGTCATGTACCAAGTAGGACTGGGTATTTGGTTTTGGATAAATTATCATATGTCAAGTTGACTTATTTGTGCAATTTGGTAAATTGCTTGATTATCAAATCTAATTAGTAGTGTAATTATTGGATCCATGTTGATTTATTCTTTATTCGAGCATTGTTATTCCTGTCATATCGTATACTTCCCGAATTAATTTATTTTTCAAGTGTGGAGCAAATCTAGTGGCGATTGGAGTTGAAACATTTAAAGGATTATTGAGTTAGAGATTTTTCGGCCCACCACTATATATTATTTTTGGAGATTTGTATAATTTATATTTTGGAGACATTTTTGTTAATTATTTATGGAGATGATTTTTATATTTGAGATTATGAGTTATCTGCAATTTTAAATTTGAGGTTGTTTTGATTTAATAATAGCCTGGAAGTTGGGGCGTTACAAATAATATATTTTAGCTTTTGTATATTATATTGAAATAAATTTTTAAAAAATGAAAAACTAATAAAAGAAAAAAAAATCTTTCGGTGGGGAAATCCCACCAATTCAAATGAAAGAAAAGAAATAGGAAGATAGAAGATAGTGGAGAAATCCACCCACCCATTCAAATAAAGATAAGGAAAAGAAAGAAGAAAATGGAAGATGTCTCCATAATGCACCATCTTTAACATCCACTTTTTGTTTATTCTTTTGCATTGGTCTATAAATGGGATTGATCTTCAAGGGAGGGAGATGAAGAATTCAAGGAGGTAGAGAAAAGAAAGAAAAGAAGGATAATAATAATAATAATAATAATAATAATAATAATAATAATAATAATAATAATACTCTTGATAATAATAATAATAATAATAATAATAATAATAATAATAATAATAATAATAATAATAATAATAATAATAATAATAATAATAATAATAATAATAATAATAATAATAATAATAATAATAATAATAATAATAATAATAATAATAATAATAATAATAATAATAATAATAATAATAATAATAATAATAATAATAATAATAATAATAATAATAATAATAATAATAATAATAATAATAATAATAATAATAATAATAATAATAATAATAATAATAATAATAATAATAATAATAATAATAATAATAATAATAATAATAATAATAATAATAATAATAATAATAATAATAATAATAATAATAATAATAATAATAATAATAATAATAATAATAATAATAATAATAATAATAATAATAATAATAATAATAATAATAATAATAATAATAATAATAATAATAATAATAATAATAATAATAATAATAATAATAATAATAATAATAATAATAATAATAATAATAATAATAATAATAATAATAATAATAATAATAATAATAATAATAATAATAATAATAATAATAATAATAATAATAATAATAATAATAATAATAATAATAATAATAATAATAATAATAATAATAATAATAATAATAATAATAATAATAATAATAATAATAATAATAATAATAATAATAATAATAATAATAATAATAATAATAATAATAATAATAATAATAATAATAATAATAATAATAATAATAATAATAATAATAATAATAATAATAATAATAATAATAATAATAATAATAATAATAATAATAATAATAATAATAATAATAATAATAATAATAATAATAATAATAATAATAATAATAATAATAATAATAATAATAATAATAATAATAATAATAATAATAATAATAATAATAATAATAATAATAATAATAATAATAATAATAATAATAATAATAATAATAATAATAATAATAATAATAATAATAATAATAATAATAATAATAATAATAATAATAATAATAATAATAATAATAATAATAATAATAATAATAATAATAATAATAATAATAATAATAATAATAATAATAATAATAATAATAATAATAATAATAATAATAATAATAATAATAATAATAATAATAATAATAATAATAATAATAATAATAATAATAATAATAATAATAATAATAATAATAATAATAATAATAATAATAATAATAATAATAATAATAATAATAATAATAATAATAATAATAATAATAATAATAATAATAATAATAATAATAATAATAATAATAATAATAATAATAATAATAATAATAATAATAATAATAATAATAATAATAATAATAATAATAATAATAATAATAATAATAATAATAATAATAATAATAATAATAATAATAATAATAATAATAATAATAATAATAATAATAATAATAATAATAATAATAATAATAATAATAATAATAATAATAATAATAATAATAATAATAATAATAATAATAATAATAATAATAATAATAATAATAATAATAATAATAATAATAATAATAATAATAATAATAATAATAATAATAATAATAATAATAATAATAATAATAATAATAATAATAATAATAATAATAATAATAATAATAATAATAATAATAATAATAATAATAATAATAATAATAATAATAATAATAATAATAATAATAATAATAATAATAATAATAATAATAATAATAATAATAATAATAATAATAATAATAATAATAATAATAATAATAATAATAATAATAATAATAATAATAATAATAATAATAATAATAATAATAATAATAATAATAATAATAATAATAATAATAATAATAATAATAATAATAATAATAATAATAATAATAATAATAATAATAATAATAATAATAATAATAATAATAATAATAATAATAATAATAATAATAATAATAATAATAATAATAATAATAATAATAATAATAATAATAATAATAATAATAATAATAATAATAATAATAATAATAATAATAATAATAATAATAATAATAATAATAATAATAATAATAATAATAATAATAATAATAATAATAATAATAATAATAATAATAATAATAATAATAATAATAATAATAATAATAATAATAATAATAATAATAATAATAATAATAATAATAATAATAATAATAATAATAATAATAATAATAATAATAATAATAATAATAATAATAATAATAATAATAATAATAATAATAATAATAATAATAATAATAATAATAATAATAATAATAATAATAATAATAATAATAATAATAATAATAATAATAATAATAATAATAATAATAATAATAATAATAATAATAATAATAATAATAATAATAATAATAATAATAATAATAATAATAATAATAATAATAATAATAATAATAATAATAATAATAATAATAATAATAATAATAATAATAATAATAATAATAATAATAATAATAATAATAATAATAATAATAATAATAATAATAATAATAATAATAATAATAATAATAATAATAATAATAATAATAATAATAATAATAATAATAATAATAATAATAATAATAATAATAATAATAATAATAATAATAATAATAATAATAATAATAATAATAATAATAATAATAATAATAATAATAATAATAATAATAATAATAATAATAATAATAATAATAATAATAATAATAATAATAATAATAATAATAATAATAATAATAATAATAATAATAATAATAATAATAATAATAATAATAATAATAATAATAATAATAATAATAATAATAATAATAATAATAATAATAATAATAATAATAATAATAATAATAATAATAATAATAATAATAATAATAATAATAATAATAATAATAATAATAATAATAATAATAATAATAATAATAATAATAATAATAATAATAATAATAATAATAATAATAATAATAATAATAATAATAATAATAATAATAATAATAATAATAATAATAATAATAATAATAATAATAATAATAATAATAATAATAATAATAATAATAATAATAATAATAATAATAATAATAATAATAATAATAATAATAATAATAATAATAATAATAATAATAATAATAATAATAATAATAATAATAATAATAATAATAATAATAATAATAATAATAATAATAATAATAATAATAATAATAATAATAATAATAATAATAATAATAATAATAATAATAATAATAATAATAATAATAATAATAATAATAATAATAATAATAATAATAATAATAATAATAATAATAATAATAATAATAATAATAATAATAATAATAATAATAATAATAATAATAATAATAATAATAATAATAATAATAATAATAATAATAATAATAATAATAATAATAATAATAATAATAATAATAATAATAATAATAATAATAATAATAATAATAATAATAATAATAATAATAATAATAATAATAATAATAATAATAATAATAATAATAATAATAATAATAATAATAATAATAATAATAATAATAATAATAATAATAATAATAATAATAATAATAATAATAATAATAATAATAATAATAATAATAATAATAATAATAATAATAATAATAATAATAATAATAATAATAATAATAATAATAATAATAATAATAATAATAATAATAATAATAATAATAATAATAATAATAATAATAATAATAATAATAATAATAATAATAATAATAATAATAATAATAATAATAATAATAATAATAATAATAATAATAATAATAATAATAATAATAATAATAATAATAATAATAATAATAATAATAATAATAATAATAATAATAATAATAATAATAATAATAATAATAATAATAATAATAATAATAATAATAATAATAATAATAATAATAATAATAATAATAATAATAATAATAATAATAATAATAATAATAATAATAATAATAATAATAATAATAATAATAATAATAATAATAATAATAATAATAATAATAATAATAATAATAATAATAATAATAATAATAATAATAATAATAATAATAATAATAATAATAATAATAATAATAATAATAATAATAATAATAATAATAATAATAATAATAATAATAATAATAATAATAATAATAATAATAATAATAATAATAATAATAATAATAATAATAATAATAATAATAATAATAATAATAATAATAATAATAATAATAATAATAATAATAATAATAATAATAATAATAATAATAATAATAATAATAATAATAATAATAATAATAATAATAATAATAATAATAATAATAATAATAATAATAATAATAATAATAATAATAATAATAATAATAATAATAATAATAATAATAATAATAATAATAATAATAATAATAATAATAATAATAATAATAATAATAATAATAATAATAATAATAATAATAATAATAATAATAATAATAATAATAATAATAATAATAATAATAATAATAATAATAATAATAATAATAATAATAATAATAATAATAATAATAATAATAATAATAATAATAATAATAATAATAATAATAATAATAATAATAATAATAATAATAATAATAATAATAATAATAATAATAATAATAATAATAATAATAATAATAATAATAATAATAATAATAATAATAATAATAATAATAATAATAATAATAATAATAATAATAATAATAATAATAATAATAATAATAATAATAATAATAATAATAATAATAATAATAATAATAATAATAATAATAATAATAATAATAATAATAATAATAATAATAATAATAATAATAATAATAATAATAATAATAATAATAATAATAATAATAATAATAATAATAATAATAATAATAATAATAATAATAATAATAATAATAATAATAATAATAATAATAATAATAATAATAATAATAATAATAATAATAATAATAATAATAATAATAATAATAATAATAATAATAATAATAATAATAATAATAATAATAATAATAATAATAATAATAATAATAATAATAATAATAATAATAATAATAATAATAATAATAATAATAATAATAATAATAATAATAATAATAATAATAATAATAATAATAATAATAATAATAATAATAATAATAATAATAATAATAATAATAATAATAATAATAATAATAATAATAATAATAATAATAATAATAATAATAATAATAATAATAATAATAATAATAATAATAATAATAATAATAATAATAATAATAATAATAATAATAATAATAATAATAATAATAATAATAATAATAATAATAATAATAATAATAATAATAATAATAATAATAATAATAATAATAATAATAATAATAATAATAATAATAATAATAATAATAATAATAATAATAATAATAATAATAATAATAATAATAATAATAATAATAATAATAATAATAATAATAATAATAATAATAATAATAATAATAATAATAATAATAATAATAATAATAATAATAATAATAATAATAATAATAATAATAATAATAATAATAATAATAATAATAATAATAATAATAATAATAATAATAATAATAATAATAATAATAATAATAATAATAATAATAATAATAATAATAATAATAATAATAATAATAATAATAATAATAATAATAATAATAATAATAATAATAATAATAATAATAATAATAATAATAATAATAATAATAATAATAATAATAATAATAATAATAATAATAATAATAATAATAATAATAATAATAATAATAATAATAATAATAATAATAATAATAATAATAATAATAATAATAATAATAATAATAATAATAATAATAATAATAATAATAATAATAATAATAATAATAATAATAATAATAATAATAATAATAATAATAATAATAATAATAATAATAATAATAATAATAATAATAATAATAATAATAATAATAATAATAATAATAATAATAATAATAATAATAATAATAATAATAATAATAATAATAATAATAATAATAATAATAATAATAATAATAATAATAATAATAATAATAATAATAATAATAATAATAATAATAATAATAATAATAATAATAATAATAATAATAATAATAATAATAATAATAATAATAATAATAATAATAATAATAATAATAATAATAATAATAATAATAATAATAATAATAATAATAATAATAATAATAATAATAATAATAATAATAATAATAATAATAATAATAATAATAATAATAATAATAATAATAATAATAATAATAATAATAATAATAATAATAATAATAATAATAATAATAATAATAATAATAATAATAATAATAATAATAATAATAATAATAATAATAATAATAATAATAATAATAATAATAATAATAATAATAATAATAATAATAATAATAATAATAATAATAATAATAATAATAATAATAATAATAATAATAATAATAATAATAATAATAATAATAATAATAATAATAATAATAATAATAATAATAATAATAATAATAATAATAATAATAATAATAATAATAATAATAATAATAATAATAATAATAATAATAATAATAATAATAATAATAATAATAATAATAATAATAATAATAATAATAATAATAATAATAATAATAATAATAATAATAATAATAATAATAATAATAATAATAATAATAATAATAATAATAATAATAATAATAATAATAATAATAATAATAATAATAATAATAATAATAATAATAATAATAATAATAATAATAATAATAATAATAATAATAATAATAATAATAATAATAATAATAATAATAATAATAATAATAATAATAATAATAATAATAATAATAATAATAATAATAATAATAATAATAATAATAATAATAATAATAATAATAATAATAATAATAATAATAATAATAATAATAATAATAATAATAATAATAATAATAATAATAATAATAATAATAATAATAATAATAATAATAATAATAATAATAATAATAATAATAATAATAATAATAATAATAATAATAATAATAATAATAATAATAATAATAATAATAATAATAATAATAATAATAATAATAATAATAATAATAATAATAATAATAATAATAATAATAATAATAATAATAATAATAATAATAATAATAATAATAATAATAATAATAATAATAATAATAATAATAATAATAATAATAATAATAATAATAATAATAATAATAATAATAATAATAATAATAATAATAATAATAATAATAATAATAATAATAATAATAATAATAATAATAATAATAATAATAATAATAATAATAATAATAATAATAATAATAATAATAATAATAATAATAATAATAATAATAATAATAATAATAATAATAATAATAATAATAATAATAATAATAATAATAATAATAATAATAATAATAATAATAATAATAATAATAATAATAATAATAATAATAATAATAATAATAATAATAATAATAATAATAATAATAATAATAATAATAATAATAATAATAATAATAATAATAATAATAATAATAATAATAATAATAATAATAATAATAATAATAATAATAATAATAATAATAATAATAATAATAATAATAATAATAATAATAATAATAATAATAATAATAATAATAATAATAATAATAATAATAATAATAATAATAATAATAATAATAATAATAATAATAATAATAATAATAATAATAATAATAATAATAATAATAATAATAATAATAATAATAATAATAATAATAATAATAATAATAATAATAATAATAATAATAATAATAATAATAATAATAATAATAATAATAATAATAATAATAATAATAATAATAATAATAATAATAATAATAATAATAATAATAATAATAATAATAATAATAATAATAATAATAATAATAATAATAATAATAATAATAATAATAATAATAATAATAATAATAATAATAATAATAATAATAATAATAATAATAATAATAATAATAATAATAATAATAATAATAATAATAATAATAATAATAATAATAATAATAATAATAATAATAATAATAATAATAATAATAATAATAATAATAATAATAATAATAATAATAATAATAATAATAATAATAATAATAATAATAATAATAATAATAATAATAATAATAATAATAATAATAATAATAATAATAATAATAATAATAATAATAATAATAATAATAATAATAATAATAATAATAATAATAATAATAATAATAATAATAATAATAATAATAATAATAATAATAATAATAATAATAATAATAATAATAATAATAATAATAATAATAATAATAATAATAATAATAATAATAATAATAATAATAATAATAATAATAATAATAATAATAATAATAATAATAATAATAATAATAATAATAATAATAATAATAATAATAATAATAATAATAATAATAATAATAATAATAATAATAATAATAATAATAATAATAATAATAATAATAATAATAATAATAATAATAATAATAATAATAATAATAATAATAATAATAATAATAATAATAATAATAATAATAATAATAATAATAATAATAATAATAATAATAATAATAATAATAATAATAATAATAATAATAATAATAATAATAATAATAATAATAATAATAATAATAATAATAATAATAATAATAATAATAATAATAATAATAATAATAATAATAATAATAATAATAATAATAATAATAATAATAATAATAATAATAATAATAATAATAATAATAATAATAATAATAATAATAATAATAATAATAATAATAATAATAATAATAATAATAATAATAATAATAATAATAATAATAATAATAATAATAATAATAATAATAATAATAATAATAATAATAATAATAATAATAATAATAATAATAATAATAATAATAATAATAATAATAATAATAATAATAATAATAATAATAATAATAATAATAATAATAATAATAATAATAATAATAATAATAATAATAATAATAATAATAATAATAATAATAATAATAATAATAATAATAATAATAATAATAATAATAATAATAATAATAATAATAATAATAATAATAATAATAATAATAATAATAATAATAATAATAATAATAATAATAATAATAATAATAATAATAATAATAATAATAATAATAATAATAATAATAATAATAATAATAATAATAATAATAATAATAATAATAATAATAATAATAATAATAATAATAATAATAATAATAATAATAATAATAATAATAATAATAATAATAATAATAATAATAATAATAATAATAATAATAATAATAATAATAATAATAATAATAATAATAATAATAATAATAATAATAATAATAATAATAATAATAATAATAATAATAATAATAATAATAATAATAATAATAATAATAATAATAATAATAATAATAATAATAATAATAATAATAATAATAATAATAATAATAATAATAATAATAATAATAATAATAATAATAATAATAATAATAATAATAATAATAATAATAATAATAATAATAATAATAATAATAATAATAATAATAATAATAATAATAATAATAATAATAATAATAATAATAATAATAATAATAATAATAATAATAATAATAATAATAATAATAATAATAATAATAATAATAATAATAATAATAATAATAATAATAATAATAATAATAATAATAATAATAATAATAATAATAATAATAATAATAATAATAATAATAATAATAATAATAATAATAATAATAATAATAATAATAATAATAATAATAATAATAATAATAATAATAATAATAATAATAATAATAATAATAATAATAATAATAATAATAATAATAATAATAATAATAATAATAATAATAATAATAATAATAATAATAATAATAATAATAATAATAATAATAATAATAATAATAATAATAATAATAATAATAATAATAATAATAATAATAATAATAATAATAATAATAATAATAATAATAATAATAATAATAATAATAATAATAATAATAATAATAATAATAATAATAATAATAATAATAATAATAATAATAATAATAATAATAATAATAATAATAATAATAATAATAATAATAATAATAATAATAATAATAATAATAATAATAATAATAATAATAATAATAATAATAATAATAATAATAATAATAATAATAATAATAATAATAATAATAATAATAATAATAATAATAATAATAATAATAATAATAATAATAATAATAATAATAATAATAATAATAATAATAATAATAATAATAATAATAATAATAATAATAATAATAATAATAATAATAATAATAATAATAATAATAATAATAATAATAATAATAATAATAATAATAATAATAATAATAATAATAATAATAATAATAATAATAATAATAATAATAATAATAATAATAATAATAATAATAATAATAATAATAATAATAATAATAATAATAATAATAATAATAATAATAATAATAATAATAATAATAATAATAATAATAATAATAATAATAATAATAATAATAATAATAATAATAATAATAATAATAATAATAATAATAATAATAATAATAATAATAATAATAATAATAATAATAATAATAATAATAATAATAATAATAATAATAATAATAATAATAATAATAATAATAATAATAATAATAATAATAATAATAATAATAATAATAATAATAATAATAATAATAATAATAATAATAATAATAATAATAATAATAATAATAATAATAATAATAATAATAATAATAATAATAATAATAATAATAATAATAATAATAATAATAATAATAATAATAATAATAATAATAATAATAATAATAATAATAATAATAATAATAATAATAATAATAATAATAATAATAATAATAATAATAATAATAATAATAATAATAATAATAATAATAATAATAATAATAATAATAATAATAATAATAATAATAATAATAATAATAATAATAATAATAATAATAATAATAATAATAATAATAATAATAATAATAATAATAATAATAATAATAATAATAATAATAATAATAATAATAATAATAATAATAATAATAATAATAATAATAATAATAATAATAATAATAATAATAATAATAATAATAATAATAATAATAATAATAATAATAATAATAATAATAATAATAATAATAATAATAATAATAATAATAATAATAATAATAATAATAATAATAATAATAATAATAATAATAATAATAATAATAATAATAATAATAATAATAATAATAATAATAATAATAATAATAATAATAATAATAATAATAATAATAATAATAATAATAATAATAATAATAATAATAATAATAATAATAATAATAATAATAATAATAATAATAATAATAATAATAATAATAATAATAATAATAATAATAATAATAATAATAATAATAATAATAATAATAATAATAATAATAATAATAATAATAATAATAATAATAATAATAATAATAATAATAATAATAATAATAATAATAATAATAATAATAATAATAATAATAATAATAATAATAATAATAATAATAATAATAATAATAATAATAATAATAATAATAATAATAATAATAATAATAATAATAATAATAATAATAATAATAATAATAATAATAATAATAATAATAATAATAATAATAATAATAATAATAATAATAATAATAATAATAATAATAATAATAATAATAATAATAATAATAATAATAATAATAATAATAATAATAATAATAATAATAATAATAATAATAATAATAATAATAATAATAATAATAATAATAATAATAATAATAATAATAATAATAATAATAATAATAATAATAATAATAATAATAATAATAATAATAATAATAATAATAATAATAATAATAATAATAATAATAATAATAATAATAATAATAATAATAATAATAATAATAATAATAATAATAATAATAATAATAATAATAATAATAATAATAATAATAATAATAATAATAATAATAATAATAATAATAATAATAATAATAATAATAATAATAATAATAATAATAATAATAATAATAATAATAATAATAATAATAATAATAATAATAATAATAATAATAATAATAATAATAATAATAATAATAATAATAATAATAATAATAATAATAATAATAATAATAATAATAATAATAATAATAATAATAATAATAATAATAATAATAATAATAATAATAATAATAATAATAATAATAATAATAATAATAATAATAATAATAATAATAATAATAATAATAATAATAATAATAATAATAATAATAATAATAATAATAATAATAATAATAATAATAATAATAATAATAATAATAATAATAATAATAATAATAATAATAATAATAATAATAATAATAATAATAATAATAATAATAATAATAATAATAATAATAATAATAATAATAATAATAATAATAATAATAATAATAATAATAATAATAATAATAATAATAATAATAATAATAATAATAATAATAATAATAATAATAATAATAATAATAATAATAATAATAATAATAATAATAATAATAATAATAATAATAATAATAATAATAATAATAATAATAATAATAATAATAATAATAATAATAATAATAATAATAATAATAATAATAATAATAATAATAATAATAATAATAATAATAATAATAATAATAATAATAATAATAATAATAATAATAATAATAATAATAATAATAATAATAATAATAATAATAATAATAATAATAATAATAATAATAATAATAATAATAATAATAATAATAATAATAATAATAATAATAATAATAATAATAATAATAATAATAATAATAATAATAATAATAATAATAATAATAATAATAATAATAATAATAATAATAATAATAATAATAATAATAATAATAATAATAATAATAATAATAATAATAATAATAATAATAATAATAATAATAATAATAATAATAATAATAATAATAATAATAATAATAATAATAATAATAATAATAATAATAATAATAATAATAATAATAATAATAATAATAATAATAATAATAATAATAATAATAATAATAATAATAATAATAATAATAATAATAATAATAATAATAATAATAATAATAATAATAATAATAATAATAATAATAATAATAATAATAATAATAATAATAATAATAATAATAATAATAATAATAATAATAATAATAATAATAATAATAATAATAATAATAATAATAATAATAATAATAATAATAATAATAATAATAATAATAATAATAATAATAATAATAATAATAATAATAATAATAATAATAATAATAATAATAATAATAATAATAATAATAATAATAATAATAATAATAATAATAATAATAATAATAATAATAATAATAATAATAATAATAATAATAATAATAATAATAATAATAATAATAATAATAATAATAATAATAATAATAATAATAATAATAATAATAATAATAATAATAATAATAATAATAATAATAATAATAATAATAATAATAATAATAATAATAATAATAATAATAATAATAATAATAATAATAATAATAATAATAATAATAATAATAATAATAATAATAATAATAATAATAATAATAATAATAATAATAATAATAATAATAATAATAATAATAATAATAATAATAATAATAATAATAATAATAATAATAATAATAATAATAATAATAATAATAATAATAATAATAATAATAATAATAATAATAATAATAATAATAATAATAATAATAATAATAATAATAATAATAATAATAATAATAATAATAATAATAATAATAATAATAATAATAATAATAATAATAATAATAATAATAATAATAATAATAATAATAATAATAATAATAATAATAATAATAATAATAATAATAATAATAATAATAATAATAATAATAATAATAATAATAATAATAATAATAATAATAATAATAATAATAATAATAATAATAATAATAATAATAATAATAATAATAATAATAATAATAATAATAATAATAATAATAATAATAATAATAATAATAATAATAATAATAATAATAATAATAATAATAATAATAATAATAATAATAATAATAATAATAATAATAATAATAATAATAATAATAATAATAATAATAATAATAATAATAATAATAATAATAATAATAATAATAATAATAATAATAATAATAATAATAATAATAATAATAATAATAATAATAATAATAATAATAATAATAATAATAATAATAATAATAATAATAATAATAATAATAATAATAATAATAATAATAATAATAATAATAATAATAATAATAATAATAATAATAATAATAATAATAATAATAATAATAATAATAATAATAATAATAATAATAATAATAATAATAATAATAATAATAATAATAATAATAATAATAATAATAATAATAATAATAATAATAATAATAATAATAATAATAATAATAATAATAATAATAATAATAATAATAATAATAATAATAATAATAATAATAATAATAATAATAATAATAATAATAATAATAATAATAATAATAATAATAATAATAATAATAATAATAATAATAATAATAATAATAATAATAATAATAATAATAATAATAATAATAATAATAATAATAATAATAATAATAATAATAATAATAATAATAATAATAATAATAATAATAATAATAATAATAATAATAATAATAATAATAATAATAATAATAATAATAATAATAATAATAATAATAATAATAATAATAATAATAATAATAATAATAATAATAATAATAATAATAATAATAATAATAATAATAATAATAATAATAATAATAATAATAATAATAATAATAATAATAATAATAATAATAATAATAATAATAATAATAATAATAATAATAATAATAATAATAATAATAATAATAATAATAATAATAATAATAATAATAATAATAATAATAATAATAATAATAATAATAATAATAATAATAATAATAATAATAATAATAATAATAATAATAATAATAATAATAATAATAATAATAATAATAATAATAATAATAATAATAATAATAATAATAATAATAATAATAATAATAATAATAATAATAATAATAATAATAATAATAATAATAATAATAATAATAATAATAATAATAATAATAATAATAATAATAATAATAATAATAATAATAATAATAATAATAATAATAATAATAATAATAATAATAATAATAATAATAATAATAATAATAATAATAATAATAATAATAATAATAATAATAATAATAATAATAATAATAATAATAATAATAATAATAATAATAATAATAATAATAATAATAATAATAATAATAATAATAATAATAATAATAATAATAATAATAATAATAATAATAATAATAATAATAATAATAATAATAATAATAATAATAATAATAATAATAATAATAATAATAATAATAATAATAATAATAATAATAATAATAATAATAATAATAATAATAATAATAATAATAATAATAATAATAATAATAATAATAATAATAATAATAATAATAATAATAATAATAATAATAATAATAATAATAATAATAATAATAATAATAATAATAATAATAATAATAATAATAATAATAATAATAATAATAATAATAATAATAATAATAATAATAATAATAATAATAATAATAATAATAATAATAATAATAATAATAATAATAATAATAATAATAATAATAATAATAATAATAATAATAATAATAATAATAATAATAATAATAATAATAATAATAATAATAATAATAATAATAATAATAATAATAATAATAATAATAATAATAATAATAATAATAATAATAATAATAATAATAATAATAATAATAATAATAATAATAATAATAATAATAATAATAATAATAATAATAATAATAATAATAATAATAATAATAATAATAATAATAATAATAATAATAATAATAATAATAATAATAATAATAATAATAGCATTAAAACTGTGAGTTTTAAGCCCACTAGATAGTGGCAAAATCATCTTCTCTAAAAGCCCACTTGAGGGTGGCAAAATCTGTATTTTAGCCTACTTGCGAGTAGCAAACCATTTTTAAAACAAACATGAAATGTTTTGTTCCAATTTGGGCGATTTGGTCTATACTTGTTTGTTGCGCGCATAACATAGTAATTCCAGGCTAATAATTGGAATAAGAACACATATTGTTTTCAAAATCGGATATCATGGTTAGTAGAGGCCGGTCTTCGGACCGGGCGAAAGGGGGTGCTCATAGCTGACCTTCCCCGATCGTACCCAAGCTCCCGAGCCGAGACAACTCCGGTGATGACGGACATGTGGCCTTCGGCACCGAGTCAGGGTTTCCTAAATTCTCCCATAAAAAAATATTTAGGTGGCGACTCTGTATCTGGCAAAGCAGTCCATGTTTGGCACTACTTTTTCAAAAATCTGTTTCTCAAAACGATTTGCCAGATTTGGACTCTTTGGTTCAAGATTAAGAACCGCGACAACAAAAAACCGCGAGTCCGAACTGTAGTAGCAGCGAGGCCCCCCTCCGCGGGCGCGTCTACAGGGAGTGAATGTCAAAGCCCAGAGACGAACCATTTTTGACAAGGCCGAAGACTTACGCTAACATTCAAAATAAACATGCAGAGATGCGCCCGTAGGCTGGAGCAAAATGCAAATGACATGCACGATGCAAGAGCATAACTTATGCTTATGCAAAGACAGCTGTAATGAAGCAATTATATACAATAAATGCGACAGTTTTAAGCAAGCGAATACAAATCAAACTACATTACATGCAGAGAGGATGTAAGAGATTTGTACCATTCTCGCCACGTCTCATGCGGTGTAAATACAATACCGTCTGGTTCGTCTGGTCGCGTCAGCTTTAAATGAACCGTACATACAATATCGTGCCTGTAAAAGAAAGAAACTCAACAGGTACATTATCGTTTAGAACATGCATAGCAATGCAGGTGAAAAGTGCGTGACAACGCAAGTGGAGGGGTGCATGACAATGCAACCTAAGCGGGCGTGACAACGTGAATGAAGTAGTGCATAACAATGCAAGTAACGTGCGTGACAGCGCAAGTAAGCGAGGTGCGTAATAGCGCAAGTAAAACATGCATAACAGCGTAAGTAAATGAAATGCGTAACAGCGCAGGTGAAACATACATAACAGCGTAGGATAGAGATATGTGCGTGACAGCGCGGGATAAAGATATGCAAAACAATGCAAGTAACAAGCGTAACAGCGCAAGATAGAGATGAGTGTGAAACAACACAAATAACGAGCATAACAGCGCAAGTTAAAGGGGGGTGCGAAACAACGCAAATAATGAGCATAACAGTACAAGTTAAAGAGGGGTGCGTAACAACACAAATAACGAGCGTAACATCGCAAGTTAAAGAGGGGTGCGAAACAACGCAAATAACGAGCGTAACAGCGCAAGTTAAAGAGGGGTGCGAAACAACGCAAATATAAATGAGGTGCAAAATAATGTAAGTATAAGGAAGGTGCAAAACAATGCAAGTATAAATGAGGTGCAAAACATTGCAAGTATAAAGAACGGATATTTAATACAACAAGTAAACCCTAGGTGACAACAAAGGCATGCCTGATAAAGACATCTTGAAGGCAACTTCCGGTTTACCTCTCGAAAGATTTGCGACGCGTAAAAAGGATACACCGTGTCCACATCGATGGGCGATGACCACCGTACATTGAGAACATGATTTTCGGGTTTCCATAGAGGTGTTTTGAACCAAATTTTGAACACTCCACGGAATTGTTGACATCCAGGGACAAATACCAAGACAAAATAGGAAGAGGAAGCTGGTGGAGGATCTCCGGCCATCAGGGAAATCCGCCGGCCCCATGCCGGCCATCTGAGGCCACTGCCGGCCATCGATGTGCCCCTGCCGGCCATCGGTGGCAGATTCGGGCAAAGTGGTCTTTTCAGCCATGGGTCTTTAAATAGACCCAAAATTACTCCATTTCCTCACAAACCCTTGCATAGAAAACATTTCCCTTGCCCTCTAGGTGTTCCTTCTCCCTTGATTCACGCGTTCTATGCGTTTCCTTACACCCTAAATAACCTTGAATCGTTAAAACTTCGTTGTTCTCTTCGATTAAAACCGATCAGAAATTGAATCTGAGGCCTCTTTCATCATTTCCCCCATTCAAGGATCGTTTCACCCGAATTTCTCTCGAGGTTAGTTCACTTTTCCCGGGTTTTCAACTTTATTTGGATTTTCTCTCTCCTAGGGTTTGATTTGTTCAAAATTTCACCATTTGCTCATTTTTCTCATTTTTGCTCATTTTTGCATCTATCTCAGATGGCTGATGATATCCCACATGATGAGGGCTTCCCCGCACTCCCTCTAGTAGAGTTAGCGGCAGAGTTTGCGGCTGAGGCGAAGGTTGAGCCTCAGCCTTTACCATTGAGCATACGTCCCTTTGACCCCGCGAGGTATCACTTGGAGACTCACATTATTCTGGTGGTGGGAGGCATCCACACTTTCACTGATTTCGATGAGGGCGTGCCAGATGACCTCTTACTAAGAGAGCCGATGTCTCATTTGTCGGCCATTGCTGTGGAGGTACCAACTCTGCTTTTCTGCAGTATTACTTCAACTACTTGCATTTCTTGCACTGTTTCGATCTGATTGCATCACATGCATTGATCTAACTGTATTTCATACATTGTTGCTCTACATTTAACTGTACTTCACGCATTACTGCCCTGTATATACTGTATACGACCGCACATCTTGCGTCACTACCCTGAATTCAATTGCATCTTCGATACATCACTGTTCTGGATGCAATTGTACTTTCAATACATCACAGATCTGACTTGAACTGTATTTTCAATACACTACTGCTCTGACTTGAACTGCATTTTTGCAGGATGAATCCTGCTCCTTCCGAGGTTATGGTGCTATGACTGCTCGGGATTGGTATGATGTGCTTCCTGCGAGGGTCCGCCGAATCATCGACGGGACCGGCTTCAGTCTATTTTGCTGCAGCTTGATGCGGGTCACAGTGTGTCAGCCCCTCCTAGGGGCTCTTATGGAGAGGTGGTGGGACACCACCAACTCTTTCCACTTCTCCACGGCGGGAGAGATGACGATGACTACCCTCAACCTTGCTACGATCACTGGCCTAGGTGTAGGAGGTGATCTGATTCCTCTTGATCCCGACATGGGAGAGTGGGTGGCTGCATGGGATACATTACTTGGAGCGCGTCCACCGACACTTCGAGCAGGTATGGTCAGATGTACCTGGTTCGAGGAGCATTATAGAGGGGAGGATCCCGATACTGATGAGGATGCAGAGCAGTACGCTAGGGGCTTCCTCTTGTTCTTTTTCGGTACCACCTTGTTTTCGAACAAGTGGAATACCGTGGGTTTATACTTCCTGGGCGCTTTGGTGGTGCTCCAGCGGGTCCATTTCTATGACTGGGGTGCAGCCGGCCTTACCACTCTCTACGGATACAAGAGCTCGACCTCTCGGATGTGTGGGAGGTTGATCGGCGGCTACTGGAGAGCTTGGGAGGTACACCGTTTAATTTCCCCTTCTCATTGCTTTGCTTAGCATTTCCTGCTTTTGCTTTGTTCAACACTTGTACTTTCTGCATTTTCTGTATCTACTTTGCATTTTCTGTACATCATACATGCTAGACACTACATACCATACACTGCACACACAAAATCTAATGTTTGCCCTAGACCTGCACTCCTTAGGCATTGTACTACGTTCTGCTTTCTGCACGTTCAACAATCTGTTCATACATTGTACTGATCACATCTTTCTTATAGCTGTGGGTGTACGCATACTTCCCGACACTTGTTCTAGAGCCTATGGAGGAGACTCCAGCGATAGTCCCATTCTCTAATGTATACGGCGGCCCGCTTCGTCGTAGGACCCGAGAGAGCTTCTTGTTATTCCGACAGTATTTCGATTCGGTCACCCACATTCGTTATTTGACAACTGATTACTTCAATGTGATTACTTCAGTTAACCTGATGCACCCACATTCGTTATTTGACAACTGATCATCTTTCCATTCTCTTTTCTCAGATCACGTGGCAGCCATGGGGTGCAATTCCATCAGGACTACAAGATGAGTACCAAAATGCTCGGACTGTGTCTCAGTTCCACATCCTCTTTGAGGGCCCGATCTATTGTGCCTGGTTTTTTAGTGAGCGCTTTGTATGCCAAACCTTGGGCTTGCCTGCTCCGTTTGTACCGACAGCACCTCCACCATCGATGAGGGAGACACACAGGTTATCCGTCGACCAGGTGATCTACTTCATGGTAGGACTGGAGACTGATTACTTCCGCGTAAAGGGCGACTACGCGACCTTTATTCAGACGCATCTGATGCCACCTTTGTCTGGTGTCCGAGGAAGAGAGAGAGCGAGGGCTCCAGCTACAGGAGGGAGAGGTGGAGCGACCAGATCTCATAGGAAGAGAGGTTCTGAGGGGAGACAGGGGGCTGTATGGCCAGCACTGCCTACTACTATGACATGGCGAGGGCAGGCTGGAGAGACTTATCAGATTCCCTTCGCTCCTCCTCCAGATGGTGATGAACTTGTCGGAGTTCACGGCTCGACCCCGGTATGTGCTATACTTTTCATTTTGTACAGTCATTTCATTTCATTTGATGTCCTGCAAAATACTAATGACTTCAACACTTTTACATGCTCCCATTGAGTACACTTGTCAGTCTCTGGAGTTAACGGCTTCGGTGATGGGGATGCTGCAGACGAGCATGGACCTGCTCAGTATTTACAGTATTCCAGTGAGTCCTTTCAAGCTACACTTCATACCACACAGTCTTTTCTTGACACGACATCATTTGCACAGTTCCACACTGCACTGACCTGATACATTGCTCCCATACACCGCTCACGGTACACATACACTGCAAATCATTCATTGCTCACAGCACATTATTCTTTGTATCTGATAAATTTTGATTACTAATGCATTTCGGCGAATTGCCCTTTTTTCAAATTCCTTTCATGATGCCAGGCCCATCAGATGCTCCAGCTGGAGCAGGGGAGGGTCCTTCAGAACCTCCCCAAGCAGCAGGGGGAGCGGGACAAAGGACTAGCTCACGGGGGGCTGCCCCAGATGATGATGAGTCTGACGAGGAGGCAGTGAGTCCGCGGTCAGAGTCGTCTCAAGATGGAGATGGGGCTGGGGATGGTTCGAGTTCAGATGCCGATGGTGACGATGTTCCAGAGTCCTCTCAGTCGAGGAAAAGAGCGAGGAGGACCTCTCAGCCTTGAAGCGACTGGTGCCAATCCAGACATTTTGCTGATTCAGATGTTGCTCTTCTTTTTTGCTTTATTTTCCTTTTTACTAGTAGTTTTAGCACCTTGTACCGCATTAGGCCGGTTTTATTTTCTCAAAACTATGCTCTTTTGTAAAAAGAATCTATGATGGAATGAAAGCAGTCTTTTTTGTGGAAAAAGTGTTACATTTGTACATTCTATGCATCTCATCGCAACGCATCGCATTACATAACAATGTAAATGAGATCGAATTTGTTTTGAAAACCAAACACTCGAATTGCAATAATCAGGTTGTGAACCAACTAACAACAAAACAACTCGATAAGCAAAACAAGACCTTAACAAGTTTGCAACTCGATAAGCAAGTTACAACAACTCGATAAATGAAGTGAAGATGATTACAACTCGATACAAAAATGAAAACTAATATGTCTTAAACGAGACATAACAAAGTCCTACAGGACAAAACAAGACCTCAAAAGACAGGAATAACAGGACTCCACTGCGGCAAACAACTGGGTTTTCATCAAAAAGGTCAGTGGGCATGAGGGAGGGGCTGCCGGCCACAGCAGAGGACCTGCCAGCCATCAGTGTGCCACTGCCGGCCACTGATGAGCCACTGCCGGCCATCGATAGCAGACACTGTGAAACATCAACATCTGTCCTCCACTCACTGCCTTATCTTCTACATGAGTTCCAGCTTCGGGATTCTCTTCATTTCAGCTCAATTTTGCATCAAATGGAAGCATTTCTTATCCAAACCAACAAATTGGATTGCCAACTTAGATGACTCGGAAAAGCTGAATTTCGGGGCTTTGGTATAAATGCACTATTCACGTTGAGTCGCACCCCGCTGTGTTTTCCATTCCTTCATGCCGCGACAAGGATTTGGAATCCAGTGACACACATCTTTAGCTTTGGTGGACAACAGATGTGTCCTACTTTTGAGGATTTCCAAGCTTTAATGGAATTCGAGCGCGAGGAAGAAATCTTGCCTCAACTCCGGTTCAGCCATGTCCAAGCCTTAGGACGGATGTGCGTCCTCACTTTGCATGATGCTCGGTCATTGATTCACGGCGGGGAGTTGGTCATTCCGAGCTTGGTTCGTCGATTTTCTGGTGCGGGTGACCGCGGCGACCATCATTGGCAAAGTTATTAGCGACATGCGCTTTGCTTGTGTATGCTATCTCATTTCTTGTTTGCCCCAGGCTCTGGTGGGTTTAGCACTCGTTTGATTGAGGTCGCCAAGGGCTTAAGAGAGGGCAAGAGCTACATCGCCATAACGCTAGCCGAGACGTTGATAAGATTAGATGCTTTTCATCACCAGGAGACGGCTAGGTTCGCGGGAAGTCCACTACTATTGCAGGTAATGTTTCCCATCCCATCTCACATATGTTTCTCACATCACTCGGCCCTCAGGCTTGATTTTTCTCTCAAAACTCTTTTCTTACTTTTCTCTCAACATACACCTCTCTATTCTTTAATCTCTCATTTTTTATCCCTCCCTAGGTATGGTTGATAGACAAATTGAGAGTGGTGGACTCATGCCCGGCATATTCAGCTCGCAGCTATTTCTTCCGACAACGTCTAATTGATGCCCCGGATGAGGGATGGTGGTACAACTAGATGTATAATTTGTCTACTTTCGACATTGCCTGGTGCTGCCCCTGGCTCAATTTACCGGTGATGAGTTATAACATGACTCACCAGCTGGAGATTCAGTTGATTGGCCTAACACATTGTGTCTTTTACTTTCCGTTTCGAATCTGGCGCCAGTTCGGTCATGATCAGACTTGTCCGAAGGAGGGGATAGAGTACCCTGCTGCATTTTCTGGCCGAGGCGCACAGCTGGCTCGGTATGCCACAGCATGGAGAACTAGAGAGCTTCTTGCCCCTGCTCCGATTTTTAGTTGCACCCTCTCTAACAAGTGCATAGCTTCGCTTGCTGTGGAGGCGCATATTGGGTCTACTTTGGCATCAAAGGCTCCCACCAGCTCTGGGAGGGGACGCAGGAACACCTGACTATGCCCCGGATTTATTTGCTTTATCAGTACTTTCAAGTTTTCTTCATCAACGTAATAAAAAGAAACTTTAATTTGTATTCTAGAGTAGGAGAACTCTGTATTAAAATCAAAGTAATTGAAGGTTTTAGGTACTAAAAATTTTTCGTTTGGTCCAAAAATGGTCTAAGTTGTAAAAAGATTAATTTGAGCAAAATCAATTTTTATTAAAACTTTTCAAAACCATTTTCGATATGGATTAGAACTGGACACGCCTGAGATCTGTCACTGAGATCTACAACTCCGGCTCGAACAACTGGAAAGTTTCCCCTTGTCTGAATAGCACTGCACTGGAGATCACAACCGAGCTCTTGAATGCAAAATAGACGAAGATGACCAAACATGATCACATAGACAAAGTTGATCGGGGAAGTGTTTATGGCTGGATTTCAGGATGAAGTTGCCTACGTATCCCAAAGATGGGAATCAAGCCTTACGTAGTTCGGCTTGGGTTCACTCGAGTATTAACTCTCTCCTTTTTCGCTCTAACTTTTGCCAAGGCCGCCCTTTGTGGGTTTTCAACCTTTCAAGCTCAATTTTTATAATTTCAAATTTTTCATGCTCTAACTTTTGCCTAGGTCGCCCTTTCGGGTTTTCGGCCTAGTGAGCCACTCAGGGAAAATATTTATTCAACTTGTCCATGTTGATCGGTTGGGAGAACTCTAGGCCATCTAGGTCCATCAGAACGACAGCTCCACCCGACCAGATGGATTTGATGATATAAGGACCAGTCCAATTGGGTCTGAACTTGCCCCTAGGGTCGTGGATAGGAGCTCGGTTGTCTTTGAGCACTAAATCCCCATCCTTCAAATTCCTGGACTTAACCTTCTTGTTGAAAGCCCTGGCAATTCTTCGTTGATAACCCTGAACATGATACAGTGCTTTCAACCTTCTCTCGTCAAAGAGCATGAGTTCTTCGAACCTGCTTTGCTGCCAATCTCCCTCAGCTCTCTGACACTCAGCCAATATTCGCAATGATGGAACATCAACTTCGATAGGCAGAACAACCTCCATCCCATAGACCAAGGAATACGAAGTTGCTCCAGTAGAAGTTCGAATTGAAGTCTGGTAGCCCCACAGAGCGAAAGGCAACTTATCTGGCCAGTCCCGGTAGGTTTCCACCATCTTCTGCAGTAGGTGTTTGATGTTCTTGTTGGCAGCCTCAACTGCTCCATTGGTCTGCGACCAATATGTGGATGACTTATGAAAAGCCACGTTATACTTGTCCAACAAGTCGATCACTTCCTTCTTGAAGTGGGAACCATTATCTGAAATAATCTCGTTCGGGGCCCCGTAGCGACAGATGATATTGTTCTTGATGAACTTTCCAACGTGCGATGCCTTCAACACCGCATAAGACTGGGCCTCTACCCACTTTATAAAGTAGTCTATCGCGACCAGAATGAACTCATGCCCATTGGACCCCTTTGGAGTGATAGCCCCGATCACATAAATCCCCCAGACTGAAAATGGCCATGGCGAAGTCATGTTGTACAGCTTCAACGGCAGAATGTTCATGCGATTTGCATGGATCTGGCATTTGTGGCATCATTGGAAAAAGCCAATGCAATCCTCCTCCATGGTGGACCAGTAGTAACCCTGTCTAAGGATCTTCTGGGCTAGCATCACCCCGTTCATGTGCGCTCTGCACTCTCCACCACGGATGGCCTCCATCAAGCGCTTCAATTCTTCAGCTTCAACACACAGTTTATGCATCCCGAGATGACCTCTCTTATGCAGTTTACCCCCCAAACGATGAACTAAGCAGCCATTCTTCGAATTGCCCTCTTATCTTTGGCATTTGCCCCTGGTGGACACGCTTCCTTTTCCAAGAAGTTCCAAACATCGTAATACGAGGAGTTCTGATCTTGTACCTCTTCTATGGCAGTAATCAACTCGTAGGCCGGCACAAATTTCTGGTCAATGATGATCGGACGCATCTAGACTCCAAAAGGGATGTCTATTATAGAAGATAGAGTTGCTAGTGAATCTGCGAACCTATTGTTCTTTCTTAACAGATGAGTGAAATTCAGTTTCTCAAACCGAGGAATTAGCAAGTCCAAGGTCTGGTGGTAAATTCTCATCTTTTCTTCTTTGACTTTCCAATCTCCTTTAGCTTGAGATACAACAAGGTTCGAGTCCCCAATGACGTCCAACCATTTTGCCCCTAGTTCTAGGGCAACTTCTAAACCAGCAATGCATGCCTCATACTCTGCTTCATTGTTCGAGACTTTGAACCAGAGTTTGAATGCTAAAGGTATACGGGAATTGTCAGGTGCTATCAACAACACCCCTATCCCATACCCATATTGGTTTGATGCTCCGTCAAAATACCTTGTCCAAGTTTCATCTTCGATATGCAGAATGGCCTCATCTGGGAATAGGTACTCAACTGCTTCATCCCCTTCAACTGGGTGATCGGCTAGGAACTCCGCTACCGCTCTCCCTTTTACTGACTTGCGCATCACATACTTCAGATCGAATTCAGAAAACAGAAGCAACCAACGGGCTAGCCTACCCGTAAGTGCTGGTTTCTCGAAGAGATATTTGATGGGATCCAATCCCGAAACCAATATTACAGAGTAAGCCAACAGGTAGTGTCGCAACTTCCTGGTAGCCCATACTAAGGCTAGACAAGCCTTCTCCAGCGGAGTGTAGCGGGTCTCGTACTCCAGCATTTTCATGCTTAGATAGTAGATAGCTCTCTCCACCTTGTCCTCAGACTCTTGCACGAGCATGTAGCCCATTGTAGTTTCAGTCACTGAAAGATACAAGATCAACGGTTTCCCCGGCTCTGGTGGTGACAACACAGGTGGGTTCTGTAAATATTGTTTGATCTGTTCAAAAGCAGCTTGGCATTGGCTGTCCCATTGGAGTTTCTTTCCTTTCTTCAGGAGACCAAAGACTGGTTCACAAGTCAAGGTTAATTTTGAAATAAACCGTCTTATGAATTGCACTTTACCCAGAAAGACTCGCACCTCCTTTTCAGTCCTTGGTGGTGGCATTTCTTAGATGGCCTTGATTTTGGAATGGTCGACTTCAATACCTCTCTGTGTGATCAAGAACCCCAGCATTTTCCCTGCTGTAACACCAAACGTACATTTCTAAGGATTCAGCCGCAATCAAAATTATCTGATTCTTTGAAACAACTTTTGCAAGGCGGTGTAGTGGCCCTCTCTTTCTTTGGACTTGACAATCATGTCGTCCACGTACACCGTCAACCTCTTTGTGGATCATGTCGTGCAATATCGTGGTTGCGACCCGTTGATATATAGCTCCAGCATTCTTCAGCCCAAATGGCATCACCCTATAACAATAGGTTCCCCACGGGATGGTAAAAGCAGTCTTCTCCCGGTCTTCAGGTGCCATCAATATCTGCTTGAAAATCCATCCATGAACGAAAGCAACGCATGCCCCGCAGTGAAGTGCACTAACTCATCGATATGTGGCAGAGGAAAGTCGTCCTTCGGACTGGCTTTGTTCAAATCCCTGAAGTCCACACATACCCAAATTTTACCGTCTTTCTTCGGCACTAGAACTATGTTAGCCAACCAAGTTGGGTATTCAGATGCCAGCAGGAACCCTGCGTCAATTTGCTTGGTGACCACTTATTTGATTTTGACAGCCCAATCCGGGCGGATCCTTCTAAGTTTCTGCTTAACAGGTCGGGCCTCTAGGTCAAAAGGAATTTGGTGCTGTACAATCTCAGGATCGATTCCAGGCATGTCTTCGTAGGACCACGCGAAAACATCTTTGAAATCTCTTAATAAATCGACTAAGCGCTCGTGCTCCTCTGAAGACAACGTGGACCCGATCTGGACCAGCTGCGGATCCTTCTCAGTACCAACATTAATTTGGGTCATTTCATCGACCAGCGGTTTTACAAATCTCTCCTGCTCTGGTTCTAGCAAATATTTCAAAACCGAAGGAATTTCTTCCTCGTCGTTTTCATCGAAATTTTGAAAGTCTTGATTAATATAATAAATCAAGGGCACAGAAAAATAATCAAAAGCCACAGCCATTCCATTCACATTAATCTCTCCCAAGTCACCTGATTCCTCTGTTACAATAGACTCAAAGGAAAAAGAAAAAGATGACCTAGACAGGACTGTGGCATCCGGGTTGTCAACCCCAGGAACACCGAACTCAGACTCAGACGAGCTGGAACCTGATTCCGACTCTACAGACTCGGTGGAATTAGATTCCAGCTCACTACCTGACCCGGTGCTGCTCGATAAGAATCCCTCCTCGTACTACCAGACGAGGGAGGGTGCGACAGATGCATCCAAAATGTTTGAAGGTGGGCTCGTGGCCGTTTCATTCCTGATCATAGACACTGAGAGGTCATCCCCCAAGCACTCATGTACGATCGAAGGATCTGATAGTAGACTAAGTCTTCGGCCTTGTCAAAAATGGGTCGTCTCTGGGCTTTGACATTCACTCCCGTCACTTATGACTTTCGAGTTCTGTCAAGGAGGGGCAACTATAGACATCCCATTTTTGACCGACCTTAAGACTTAGACGTCATCGATTGAGCGCTCGGTGATTGCGTATGTTGTGCTCGTTCTGAGGTTTCAGAGTTTCGACTGAGGTCCTTACCCCCGGACCTCGGCACCCTTTTATGCTTTGCCTCATTTTGTGGACCAGGTCTTGCTTTCTCTTCTCGGAGGGAGGGAGCGGTGTTGTAGACCATCTCTCAGTAGCCATAGGCTACTTTTCGTGGTCGCAGGCCACTGTTCCCATTTGGAGACCAGTTTCTGGTTTTCGGAGCCATCGGCCGCGCGCCTCGGTTCGAGACCGCTTAACATTCTCCGTTTGGCACGATTTTTGGCACACACCTTGTTTCCTCTATCTAGAGGGACACTACGGCCCGGGAGACCACTTTTGTGGTCGCGCGCCACTTTCGATGCTTAACAGCCTGTTTTCGGGGCACCCGGGTGCGCGTTTTCACCCCTGAACCCTCGTTTTGCATCCATCTTGGTTCATTTTTGGCATGGACCTTGTTTTCATTGTTTGGGAGGTGGTACAAGGGTGGGAGACCACCTTTTCTCCTTGGAGACCACCTTTCTCCCGCCAGCCGATTTTTTTGTCAGGAAGTTGGTCTCTTTGGTTTTTGAGCCACATTTATTAGTCTCCCACCATACCACTAGCTTGCATTCAATGTGAAGACCATCAAATGGGTTGGTCGACCACCTTTTTTTGAGTTGAACCTTTTGAACTGGTCGGCCAACCACCTGAACTGGTCGGCCTGCCTCCCCCAGTCTTGTCTCCGTGAGTGTGTACCAGCTGTGCCAGCTGGAAGGCACAGACTGTATCCTCTCTAGGAAGCTTGAGCCTTGGTTTTTGGCTTCTTGAGGAAGCTTCTGCCTTGTATCTCTATAAGAGAGAGCCTTCCTCTCCTTATACCAGGTTCTGAAATTGCTCTAAGGCTCCAAGATATATCCCTCTCTATATCTCTACACTTTGAGTCCAAAAGGGTCTTGTTCTTGACCTATTACACCACACCTCATAGCCACGCACCTCCACCATTGTTCTAAGGTTCTTGGAGGGTATTGAGAGGTCTCAAAGAGTTGGTTTTGGGCTGGAGAAGTTGCTGGCTTTGCAGAGCTACAAGGGTAACACTTTTTTCCTCTTTTAAGCTTTATTTGAATCCATCTCTTAGCTTTATTTGCATGCATATTTGGGATTTTTTGTCAACTGAAAAAAGTCTTGTTTTGAGCTCCTTTTGATGTTTGTTTCTGGTCATTTTGTTGTTAGGGGTCATCTACCCCCTTGCATGCTTCATTTTGCCTTGTTTTGAGCCATGCCCTAAGGCCTTTGTGTTGACCTTTGCTTGGCCTTTTAACCACTAAAATCCAGTGGATTTTTAATGGTTAACATGTGTTTTTGAGAGCCAAAATCAGAGCAGGGTGACCCTCTCCCTCCTTGTTTTGTTCACTAGCATTTTTGGCCTTACAAAGGAGCCTTGATTTTCACATCTCCAAGCCTTGTTTTAGGCCCTTTTCAATGACTTTTAGGGCTGGGCTAGGCTTTTTCTAGAGTTGGTTTTTCCACCTTGGGTGTGTCTTTTGCATGTGTAGAATAACCCCTCTTATAGCCTATCAAAGGAGCATATCATTCTTGCATGCATTGATCATGTTTCAGTGGGTTTTTGGGCTTTATTTGGCATTTCATGTCTCTTACTTTTGCTAGTTTAGTGGTCTCTTGAATGCTTCATATGCTTGTAGTGTAATCCATGTTCACTAGCTCACATTGCATGTTGTTTTGGCTCTTGATTCTAGCATATTTTGGCCATGTTCTAAACTGATTTTGTTCATGATTTGGGCTGCCTTACCTCTGTTTTGAGGTCCCATGGTCGAATGATGCTTGCCATGCATGCTTGTAGTGTAATACCCTTGCCTAGCTTCGAGTTTTGAAGCCTCTTGCATGCTTAACTTGAGTTGCTTTCATGTTTTGGCATCATTGAATATATTGTTTCAGAGCTTATACTTGTGTCATATTGCCATGTTTTCCACCCTTTAAATGCGTTTGAGAGTTGTGCATGTATGCCTCATTTTTGGGCTACCGCATGAGCTTCATTTTTGTGCAATGCAAACCATCATTTTAGTCCATTTTGCCACTGTTTTGGGTCTACATAGGGACTTTTTGGGGTTGGTTTGGTCATTTGGGCATCGCTTTCCATACCTCTAGTGTAATGCACTTTACTAGTTTCGGTAATTGTGCCATCCAACATGCATCGAGTGAGTTGTTTGCATGATTCGGGACCGTTTTGTATGCCATTCCAGAGCTGAAATATATGCCATTGTGTTCCATGTTTCATCCTCGGCATGTTCTTGGGGAATTGTATCTTGTACCCTTGGCTTGGAGCCTTTGCATTGTGCATGTTTGTGTGTGCCTTGTCGGTTTGATTTCATCACCCATTGGCCACTGATTTGGGTGCGGCTGAGGTCCATCTATCTTGGTTTAAGTCCATCTTGCATTGTGTATGCCATGTAATCCATGTTATCGCATGTTCGATCATTGCATTGCGTATGCCCCGTTCATAACATTGCGTATGTTAGTGCATTGTGTATGCATGTTATATAATCCATGTGCATTGAGTATGCCATTGATTAGTTCATAGCATTGTGTATGCCATTTTCATGCTTGCATGTCATTCCATGCATCTTCGCATCACTTAGTTGCATTGCATTTAGATCGCATGCTAGAGTTGCATTTGTCCATACATTGTTTCTTGCATTGTGTTTGGACTAGGGTTTAGTCCAAACACGAGAAACGAGGGACGTTTCGCACTCAATGTGACGAAACGTGCCTCGATTCTTGGTCACCGACACTCTTGACTATCCATGATAGGGTTGTTGGCTTTATATGTTTACATGTACATTCATTTCACATTGAGTCGTGCAATTCGGTTCCTCGGCCATCATGCATCGGGATTCGTGATTGATGGCACGAGGATCGAGGACTACACTCCCTAGAGCTTATGCGATGACGGGAAGAGTGGTCGGGCACACATATGTTGAAAATACCTTGCCTTCTCTCTCCCTTGCGTTTGTTGCAAAAAAAGCAGAAACCAAGAGAATGAACTGGTCGGCCGACCAGGTTTTCTGGCAGGCCGACCACCTTTTCTGGTCTTCACCTCCAAGGGTGGTCGGCAGGTGGTCTCCCTTGCCCATAGCTTGGTCGGCAGCCTTCCCATAGCTTCCTTGGGTGGAGTTTCATCTCTCTGGAGCCTCGTGCAACTTTCTGAAATCAATTGCAAACAAAGGCGAGCCGGGGCATCGCGATGGATTTCCCGACAAGGCGACTCGAGTATGCATGCATCCTTTATCATTCGGAACAGAGCTGAGGTAGTCCATTTCATGTAGCTTGCATGCTAATTTATTTGCTTCCTTCGTTTAATTTGTTAATTAATTAATGTTGTGTAATATTTAGCTGTAATTCGTTATTCATTTCGGTTGTGTAATAACTAGTTTAATTAGCTTAGATTAGCTAGTTGGTTCTGTATTATTTATTCGGACCCTCCGCAAGAGGGCGAACTTTGTAATAAGTGTGCGTGTGTGTGATGTATGTCTTCCAACCCCACGTCTTTCTCCCTTTTATTTACCAGCTTATGATGGTTAGTTTTAGGGCATGTTTCAATTAGCATCCTTATGCTCGTATGTTTGCATCCATTCATCTGTTTTGCATGCACCGGGCTCGGCACATCATACTAATTGCATCGTATTTCAATTTCAAGTTGAATACATGTTACCTATAGCATCTCATATGCAATCTTAGAATAGCCGAGCCTATCTTAGTTGCATTCTTATATGTGTTGCATTAGGCATCTCAGCATAGTTAGGATTCATGTATGTTTTCTAATTTGCTTCTTTCTTTGGCTCGGAGTACTCGGTAAGTGTTTATGCTTTAGCATCCTTGCATGCGTGTGAGTAGCATGATTACCATGAGGCTATGTGCTTATGTGATATAACTGCCTGAATGCCTGTGGGTGAAGGTTGGGTTGCTTGAATTGGAATAATTCGTTGAAACTAGTGTTTTAGCCTACTTGTGAGTAGCAAACTTCAATCCATTTTCAAAACAGACGGATATGCGATGCTTTGTTCCAACTTAGGCAATCCAGTCTATACTTGTATGTTGTGTGTATCACATAGTAATCCTAGGCTAATAAATCGGAATAAGAGCACATATGTTTTCAAAAACAAGATATCATGTTTAGTAGTGGCTGATCTTTGATCGGGCGAGCGAGGGTGCTCATTGCATGACCTTCCCCAATCGTACCCAAGTTCCCGAGCTGAGGCAACTTTGGTGACGACGAACACGTGGCCTTAGGCATGAGTTAGGGTTTCCTAAATTCCCCCCAAAATAAAATATTTAGGTAGCGACTCTATATCTGGCAAAGCAGTCCATGTTTGGCACTTCTTTCTAAAAATCAGATTTTCAAAATGATTTGCCGGATTTGGACTCTTTGGTGATTTATCAATCTCGTATTGCACTTTACGAGATCGGATTAAGAACCGTGACATTGAGTCCGAACTGTAGTAAGGCTAATAAACAAAACGGGATTTCTCCCGGGACGTTCGGGGACGTCTACAAAGACCTTGATGGTTTTTCATGGTTTTATACATTTTATGCCATCTTGTTGTGTTTTGAAAAGAAGAGCATTCAATGGCACCGGCAAAGAAGAAGGTTTGTCCCTATTTTGTTGTGTTTTTCCTGCATTTGCCTCAACGGCATGATGCTTTTATTATCACAATCACTCTCGACACGTGCAAAGTGTGTAACGTGTGAAAACCCTTCGTTAATACTACCTCTGCATGGGTTGGTGGTTAACACGAACCTCAATTAATATCGCCTCTGCACTCGTTGGCAGTTAACACCACCCTCAGTTAGTACCGCCCCTTACTTGGGTTAGCGGTTGACACTACCCTCGGTTTATATTGCCCCCTATGTAGGTTGGTGGTGGTTAATATTGCCCCATGCGCGGGTTAGTGATTAACACCACCCTCTGTTAATATTGCCCACTGCACAGGTTATCGGTTAACACCACCCCTTGTTTCCTTTTTCATGTTACAGTATGTTTGGGGTGTGTTGTGGAGTTCCTTGTTGCTGTGACTACTGGTCATATGCGACTTTGGTTGTGGTCATCATTTCCCTCCAATGTCATGGCACGTGTGGGTTTTGCATTTCTTTCATTCATGTAGAGCATGGTTATATGTATTGTACGCTTTCCGCAGTTGTTAGCTTACTTAGAGTCATTTGCATGAGGTCCTTCTCTTTCTTTGGTTATCTCTGTAGTTTATCTTTGTTCTACCTCGTCGTCTTCCATGGCATTCCCATCATTACACTTTTCAAAACTCTAACAATGCGGTACACGTAAGCCCAATTATCAAATCATGGCAATGTATGATGTGTAAGCCAGCTTTTCAAAAGTGTTTCGAGCATGGCATTTGCATTTTGGCCCTGAACTGTGCTAGTTTGATTTCTTGGAAAGGGATAAGGCAACCATCGGGTTCAACCAAATTTTATCTGCATGTTGTTTGTTTGCCCAAATCTTACGGTCTTGTCAAAAGGCTCATCTTCAGGCTTTGACATTCATTCACATTACGAAATGAGGCATTGAGCTCTGTCAAGGAGGGGCAACAGCAAACATCCCATTTTTACTAGCTTTAAGACTTGGGCACTCTCTTTTAAGTTCCTAATGATGAAGATGAGATGTATTAATCTTACAAGTTCTACCACAAGAAACCTAGGGATCAAGCTTTAAAACCATCCAATACCTATTTTGCACAAAATATTTTTTGGCCAGAGTAAAAAACCTTCTTTCAAAATGAATTCTAGTGGTGTAATTCTAGACATTTCCACAGTGTTCTGAGGCTTACATTTTCAAAATCAAAGCATTGTATTCCTTCAAACAAACTAAGCAAATGATGTAGTGGAAATGAATGGAAGGGATGAAATCCTCTAAAATACCTATTTATCCTTTCAATTCAAGTTAACCTTTTGTTGTTGATCTAATAGTGTGCCTGCTGGATGGCCGGACGTCATATACTAGTTGGCCAATAGGATGCAGATCACCAAAGGAACGAGTGTTGAATGTTCCAGGTACAGAGCATTTTTGAGAATTTCAACTTGCGTTGCTTACCTACCGCTAATATCTCAGATATTTACACCGTGGGCTCTATAAATAGAGCTTAGCAGGCCTTTTCTTAGGGTTGAAAAATCTTGCCCAAAGCCTATGAAAGCTTTTGGACCTCTCTCTCCTATTCTCTTACTCTATACCTACCACCTTCACTTTCTAACATTAAAAACTCCATTAAAGCTTCATTATAAGCTCTGGACAAAGGAATTGGACAACAAATAACATATCAAAAAGTACTTGAGGGAACCAAAAAGGGAGTTTGTGAACAAATGGTTATATGTATTGTACGCTTTTTCACAATTGTTAGCTTACTTAGAGTCATTTGCATGAGGTCCTCCTCTTTCTTTGGTTATCTCTGTAGTTTATCTTTGTTCTACCTCGTTATCTTCCATGGCATTCACATCATTACACTTTTCAAAACTCTAACAATGCGGTACACGTAAGCCCAATTATCAAATCATGGCAACGTGTGTTGCGTAAGCCAGCTTTTCAAAAGTGCTTCAAGCATGGCATTTGCATTTTGGCCCTGAACTGCACTAGTTTGATTGCTTGCAAAAGGATAAGGCAACCCTCGGGTTCAACCAAATTTTATCTGCATGTTGTTTGTTTGCCCAAATCTTACGGTCTCGTCAAAAGGCTCATCTTCAGGCTTTGACATTCATTCACATTATGAAATGAGGCACTGAGCTCTGTCAAAGAGGGGCAACAGTAAACACCCCATTTTTTACTAGCTTTAAGACTTGGGCACTCTCTTTTGAGTTCCTAATGATAAAGATGAGATGTATTAATCTTACAAGTTCTACCACAAGAAACCTAGGGATCAAGCTTTAAAACCATCCAATACCTATTTTGGACAAAATATTTTTTGGCCAGAGTAAAAAACCTTCTTTCAAAATGAATTCTAGTGGTGTAATTCTAGACATTTCCACAGTGTTCTGAGGCTTACATTTTCAAAATCAAAGCATTGTATTCCTTCAAACAAACTAAGCAAAGGATGTAGTGGAAATGAATGAAAGGGATGAAATCCTCTAAAATACCTGTTTATCCTTTCAATTCAAGTTAACCTTCTGTTGTTGATCTAATAGGTTGGATGGCTGGACGTCATCTACTAGTTGGCCAAAAGGATGCAGATCACCAAAGGAACGGGTGGTTGAATGTTCCGGGTACAGAGCATTTTTGAGAATTTCAACTTGCTTTGGTTACCTACCGCTAATATCTCAGATATTTACACCATGGGCTCTATATTTACACCATGGGCTCTATAAATAGAGCTCAGCAGGCCTTTTCTTAGGGTTGAAAAATCTTGCCCAAAGCCTATGCAAGCATTTGGACCTCTTTCTCCTCTTCTCTTACTCTATACCTACCACCTTCACTTTCTAACATTAAAAACTCCATTAAATCTTGATTACAAGCTCTGGACAAATGAATTGGACAACAAATAACACATCAAAAAGTACTTGAGGGAACCAAAAAGGGAGTTTGTGAACAAAAGGATTCACCCTCTTTAAGAGGTGAATTCTTTGCATCTTTAATCACTTTTCCACTTTTTTTTCTTCAGTTCTAACATTTTAATCATGTGATTGTTGTAAGTCCTCATAGATGTGGAGGGAGTAGAATATAGCCACTTATCCATTGAGTTGATAGCTTTTTCTTCACTTTCTTGCTTTCCTTAGCTTTTAAATTCATTGTTGTTATGCATCTTGGACCCTTGTAATCCATCAACAAGTTCAATAAGTAGAATAGCTTTTCTTGTTATTACACTCCTTTCATTCATCTATCCTATCTCTCAAGCGCATCAATCCATGTGTTCCATCTGTTCGCTCAATTACCTTTCTTTGAGCATTTTGGAAGTAAAATAAGAGATTTTGGGTCAAAAGAAGTTGAAACCTCCCTTCTTGATCAGTTGTGAACATAAAGAGGGGTGTAACCATCCGTGTGGAGTTTTTCAAAAAATTTGATGAATCCCTTGTTTTAATGAGCAAAGCTTCCACCGAGAAATGATTTGCATTAATCTACACTCTCCACTTAATAACATGGATTTGGGTATTGATTTTCCTTTATTAACAAAGAGAAGATGTAGTTTCCTATCCATTTCTTGGGATTGAATTAGTTCTTGATTTTGATTCATTCCTTTGTTAATCTATTGTAAAATATCTATTGTATATATCTGTTTATATCATTGTTAAGGATTGTAGCCCATCTACCTCTTCCTCAAGTGATTCCTGTGAGCAGAGGTGTTAGAAGGGATGAGCACCCCCTAGAAAGCGTCTTTGGCCTCTGTTCTAGAATTCTGCACTGACTTAAATCTCAACTGGAAGAAGAATTTTGCCGAATTTCCCTGTTAGATCGACCCATTTTGTGTCTGGCCAAACATATCCTTCTAAGAACAAAGCAAGTAGTTTCTAGACAGTGCTCTCCTGGATGGTTCTGGAGCTTTTGGATGATTTATTTAGTATGATTTGTTAGATTCAGCAGTAGGTTGGTTGAATTAATTCATTGTTGTAATAATCTCCATTTCCCTTCCTTTCTCATTTGAATTATTGTAATAATCTTCGAACCCCACGTCTTTCTAACCCTTTTGCTTACATGTTTTCAATACTGCATCATGTTTTATTTATGACACATGTATATTGCATCCATTTTTCATGCATTCGTGTCTAGTTCATCAACATTTGTGGAATTTGTCATTTTCAAAGTTGAATACATGCATTACTCCATGTCTTGAGATGATATTGATTTCATATCTTAGTATCTGGACTTCTAGATGCATGTTGTGTATGTGTTTAATTAGTCAATTATATATAGGATCATGCATACCAATATATATCTAAACATTTCATGGGGCCTGCCTCAGAGTACTAGGTGAGGAGTTTTTGGTGTTAGCATATTGCATGTGCATGTTCCTTATCATATCACCATGAGGCTAAGTGCTTAATTGAGATATCTGTTTGAATGCCAGTGGATGGAGGTTGTGTTGTTTATATTGGAATATAAACGATTCTTATGTTGTTGAGTTTTTATAAAAAAAGACTTTTAAAAAATGCATGAAATCAAGACATAACCAAAATTAATGACACAATCTATACCTACATGCCTCAGATAGTAATGGTAGCATTATTAATAACCAAAACATGAATATATGTTGATTATAAAAACCACATCATGACTTAGTAAAGGCCGATCTTTTGATCAGGTGAGGTGGGTGCTCAATTAATGACCTTCCCCTTTCATACCTAAGTTCTTGAGCCGAGACACTTTGGTTATAACAGACGGTGGCCTTTGCCACGAGTCACAAGTTTCCTAATTTCCCCAAAACATTAGATGGCAACTCTGAAATCTGGTGATGTAGTCCATTCTTGGAAAATATTTTTGCAAAAAAAATAGGTTTTTCTATAATAATTTCCAGATCTGGATTCTTATTTTTTGTTTCACATTGCACTAGTGATATTAGATTAGAAATTAGGGGTCTGAATTGTTGGGCGTGCTTTGTAAACCTAAAGGCATTCCACAATAGGCTCTATTAAATAATAAGCTTGTGCAATTTTTTTGAAAAAAATGGTCCTCATCGTGTCCTTTGCGTGTCCTCAGCGTGTCAGGCGGGTGTTCGATGCGTGTTAAGCAACTACAGGTCACCTAGAGAGTGATCGTGATTGATAATATGCATGTATGTGTTGATTTACATATGATCTCAGTAATTTACTCACATTTATATGATTTTTTTTTTTTGATTAACAAGTCAAGCATTGCGATCAAAAAAACATTTCATGCATTGAGTTATGCATTCTATAATTTTTGACAAATGTTTCTTAAAATTGCAACATGTATGTCTATCTAAATTGATATACAAGGATAATGTCAATAGTTTACTTAATAAGGAGCAATCTAGGGAAGAAAGTAATAAGTTGCATAAACATCTCAAGTCAGATAAGATTATAATCTTTGTTGTGCTAGTCCAATTTGTATACCTTAAATTGTTGCATAATCAACCTCAGCTAATTAAATTACAACTTTTGCTTAATTTAGAAATAATTAACATCATTTGAAACAATAAGTTATAAGTATGTCAGAGTGTCCAAGACGTGTCCAGACCATGTCTGTCTTCGACACGTATTCAACACCTATACATTACCTCTAAAGAGGTGTTTGTGCTTCATAGAATTGCCTCCTTGATTAATCAACTCCTCCACGATTAAGTTTCCAAATTTTATTTTTCCTGCTTGCTTTGTTGTTCAATCAAGCAAATGCCTTTTATAACCTTCCATTTTTCCTTGGCTCTTTGATTTCCTTAAATGCATGTGATGCAAATAGGGCCAGCAAAACAAGAAACTCTTACAGAAGGCAGCAAATAGGAAAACATAACAGCAAACAAGAAACTCTTACAGAAGATACCTGAATTTGGTAGTCTTCTAGATCTGGACAACAAGAAAAATAGTATCTTAAGTGCCAGCCTCTTCACGCATACAGAAGCGACTGAGGGACTGGTAGGTGCCATGGGGTCAAATCCTCAAATCATAGCCTCCAAATCTTTAATACCCTAGCTGCTTTGAGAGCTCTAAGCTCATATCTATATTTTTCTTTAGCAAAAAATTCATTTTCTATGCATATCACTCTCTTTTTATAGAAAGACAAGAGGCTTCTTCAAATAGCCAACTCAAAACCTATGTTTCATGGACTTGTCAGTTTCGGTCGGAGTACTCGTGTCAACACAACACAACACAACATGACATGGGTATGGGTACAGGTGCAAGACATAAGTAAGACACATCACCTTTGTAATGGACGTGACTAACCACAGATGACTACTGATGACAAATATGAGTTTGCTATAGTGAATCGATGAAGATGAAAATGAAGACGAAGACAAAGAAAAAGGAAGAAGACATGTTCAATAAAAAAATGTTGAGCCCTCATAAAAAGTAAAACACTGCCCAATAAAAAAAATATTTAAACATAGGTTCTATTAAATAATAAACTTTCTTACGCCTATTAATAGAAAACATGTTCAATCCAATATATTTGGAAATAATAAAACCTAGGCTCTACTAAATAATAAAATTGCTTAATTTTTTTTGAAAAAAATAATGCTCATCGTGTCCTTTGTGTGTCCTCAGTGTGTCGACATGTGTCAAACAACTGTACGTCGAGGTGATCGTGCTTCATGGTATGCACGTATGTTTTGATATACATATAATCTCAATAATTTACTCACTTTTATATGAAGGTTTTTTTTTTTTTTAATAGGTCAAGCATTGCGATGAAAAAGATTTCTTGCACTGAGTTATGCATTCTATAACTTTTTGTTGACAGATGTTTCTTAAAATTGCAGCATATATGCGTTTCTAAATTGTTAGACAAGGATAACGTCAATAGTTTACATAATAAGGAGCAATCTGGGGAAGAAATTAATAAGTTGCATAGACACCTCAAATGAGATTAAGAATATAATCTTTGTTGTGCTAGTCCAATTTTCATGCCTTAAATTGTTGCATAATCAACCTCAGTTAAGTAAATTACATCTTTCGATTAATGTAGAAATAATTAACATCATTTGAAACAATAAGTTGTAAGTATGTCAGCGTGTCCGACAAGTGTCTGAAGCGTGTTCGTGTTCGACACATGTCTGAAACCTACGCGTCACCTCCGAAGAGGTATTCATACTTCATAGTATTACCTCATAGATTAACCAATTCCTTCTTGATTAAGTTTTCAATTTTGATTTTTCATGCTTGCTATACTGTTTGATTGCGCAAATTCCCATTATATCCTACCATTTTTCCTTGCCTCTTTGATTTCCTTCAATGCATGTGATGCAAATAGGGCCAGCAAAATAGGAAACTCTTACAGAAGGCACCAAATAGGCAAACATAACAGCAAAAAGAAACTCTTACAAACGATACCTGAATTTAGTAGTCTTCTCGATCTAGCAAGGAAAATAATGGCTTAAGTGCTAGCCTTTTCTCGCATTTAGAACCGATGGAGGGACTGGTAGATGCCACGGGGTCCAATCCTCAAACCCTAGCCTTCAACTCTTTAAATCCTAGCTGCTTTGAGAGCTCTGAGCTTAGATCCATATTTTTTTTTAGCAAAAAATCCCCTTTCTTTGCATATCACTCTACTTTTATAGAAAGACAAGAGACTTCTTCAAATAACCAACTCAAAACCAGTGTTACATAGACTTGCCGATTTCAGCCGAAGTACCCGTGTCAACACCACACAACACGACATGGGTACAGGTACGGGGTGCAAGACTTGAGTCGAACACAGCACCTTTGTAATGGACAAAGCTAACCACAGATGACCACCAATAACAAATATGCATCTGTTATGGTGAACTGACAAAGACGAAAATGAAGACAAAGACAAAGAAGAAGGAAGAAAACATGTTCAATAAAAAAAATGTTAAGCCCACATAAAATGTAAAAACACAGCCCAATAAAAAAAATTTAAAACCTAGGCTCTATTAAATAGTAAATTTTCTTAAGCCTATTAATAAAAAACATGTTCAATCCAATATATTTGAAAAAAATAAATAAAACCTAGGCTCTATTAAATAATAAACTTCCTTAATTTTTTTTTTATTTTAAAAATGGTCCTCAACGTGTCTTTTGCGTGTCCTCAGTGTATCTGGCGCTTGTTCGACACATGTCAAACAACTGTACATCACCTTTAGAGAGGTGATCGTGATTCATATTATGCTTTTATGTAGTGATATACATATGATCTCAGTAATTTGCTCATTTTTATATGAAGTTATTTTTTGATTATTAGGTCAAGCATTGAGATCAAAAAAATATTTCATGCACTAAGTTATACATTCTTTAACTTTTTGTGGATAGATGTTTTTTAAAATTATACCATGCATGCCTATCCAAATTGATATAGAAGGATAACATCAATAGTTTACTTAATAAGCAGCAATCATACATGTTAAGAAATACTAAGAATATAATCTTTGTTGTACTAGTGCAATTTTCATGCCTTGAATTGTTGCCTAATCAACCTCAGCCAATTAAATTACAGCTTTTGCTTAATTCAAAAATAATTAACATCATCTGAAATAATAATTTATAAGTATGTTAGCATGTCTGACACGTGTCCGGAGCATGTCCATGTCCTACACGTGTTCGACACCTATACATCACCTCTAGTAAGGTATTCGTGCTTCATAGAATTGCCTCCTTGATTAACCAATTCCTCCTTGATTTAGTTTTCAATTTTTATTTTTCCAACTTGTTTTGTTGTTCGATTAGGAAAATGCCTTTTATATCCTTCCATTTTTCCTTGCCTCTTTGAATTCTTTCAATGCATGTGATGCATATAGGGCCAGCAAAATAGAAAACTCTTACAGAAGGTAGGAAATAGGAAAACATAACAACAAACAAGAAACTCTTACAGAAGATACCTGAATTAGGTAGACTTCTAGATCTGGACAACAAGGAAAATAGTGGCTTAAGTGATAGCATCTTCATACATACAGAAGCGACAGAGAGGCTAGTAGGTGCCACGGGGTCAAATCCTCAAACCCTACCCTCCAAATCTTTAATACCCTAGTTGCTTTGAGAGCTCTGAGCTCGTATCTATATTTTTCTTTAACAAAAAATCCCCTTTCTCTGCATATCACTCTCCTTTTATAGAAAGACAAGAGGCTTCTTCAAATAGCCAACTCAAAACCTGTGTTTCATGGACTTGCCGGTTTCGGCGTAAAAGCCTTGTTCCACCCTTGTGTCTTCTCTTAATTAGTGCAAAATTAAATTTTTCTACACCTATCTCACATAATTTCGAAAGGTACACCTTCAATCCAAATTTATGAGTTTAATATATATTATTTAGTATATTTTCATCACAATAGAAGTGGAAAATTATCCACGGTTACCCTCTTTTCTTACTTTTTCTCTTATTTTAAGCTTTGTTCTTAAAGAACCAGTATTTATAGCCCACTTGTAAAAATTATAGAAAAATGCTGAGAAATCTCCTTAACCTATTTTTCTATCAAACCCTTCCTTTAAGTGTTAGCTTTCATGGAAAAAAAATATGTATTGAAAAAGAGTGAGCGGTTTTAGAAAAAACCCAATTTTTGTAACAATTGATGAATATGGGTAGCCCTGGAGTATTTCTTAAATAACTAAAAATCTAGAAAAGCTATGACACCTATGAAAAATAGTATGAAAACTACATAAAATTCTCTACATACCATAGGAAGGCCAAGTTTAGGAAAAATCTAAAAATGTCTCTTTAATTGCAGTCTTTAAACTGCACCAATTCTGAAATTTTACTTTTGTTGGTAAATTTATGTTCTTAACTCCATAGATGTTCTCATTATCACTTGTTCATGTCTTGATATGATATGTGTGTTATAGTTATGTTTCTTACCATAGTCCTATGATGATGCTCATGCTTATGTAGAAATTATTGTCGTAATATCTTGTTCAAGGGGAAATTAAATGGGGTAGTATTGGGTTTCCTATCATTTAAATAATGATGAGATGTCAACGGATTGATGGGATGTGTTCCCTAACTAAAGGTTAAGTCTTGCACAAGTGGTTGTTTCAGAGCCCTTGAATGGACTGGATATACTGCATACACCCCATTTTTTACGACCCTTATAACTTGGACATCCTTGCATGCACACCCGATGATGAGTCTGTTTGCTTACCAAGTGCTCGAAGTCCTCAGTGGAATGCCACAATTTTGAGCCATTCAAACCCTAATAACCTTTCAAACTCAGTTTTGGACCAAGCCTGTGTCCTTCCAGCCTGCAACTTTTGGTGGCCTGCCGGCCACTTTTTGTGGCTGCCAGCCATCACTTTTGGGCTGCCGACCACTGATGTGACTTGCCGGCCACTAGTGTGCTTTGCAGATATTTTATGCCAGTTGTGCCAGCTGTTTGCACAGATGCATCAGTCCACACTTGTAGGGCTAGATCTCCTTGAGGAAATTTCATGTTTTCTATATATAAAGACCCCCTCTCTCTTGTAGCAAGGTTAGAAAATTTTGAACTCAAAAATTTTCTCTCTCTCTCTCTCTCTCTCTCTCTCTCTCTAGCATATCTTTACACTTTAGCCTCTAATTCCTTAACCTCTGCCTATGCACCCTTAACCAAATTTTACCATCTTTGAGCTGACTTGTTCTTGAGCTTGGATTGAGCTCTAGAGGGTGTACTTGCTTGGTTTTGTAGCTTGGAATTACTCTTCTCTTCAAGAGGTATAATATTTGCTTTATTAACTTGCTTTGCATACTTGTTTTTCTATCTTTTCCCATTGTTTTTGGGTTGTTTTTGGGCTATAAAAACTCTATCTTTGTGGGCTGAAATTTGTGCTTTTAGGCCATTTAAGGTAGGGGTGGTTCACCTTTTCTTGCACCATATTTGTAACGCCTTTCCACCTTCGTTTCCCACTTTCAAACTATCTTTTTCCAAGCTTTTAAACAATGAGTTTCAGAGCTTTTTCAGTGGTGAAAATCGTGTATTGAAGTCTAAATTTGGAGGGGTTAGCCTCCCCTCCTTGTGTCTTATTTGCTGCCTAGTTAGCTCAATGTGTTAGTTTATTTTTCTAGCTTGTTTTAGCTTAATTCCAACATATTTTATCCTCTAATTTGGACTGCTTTAACTCTATTTTGGGTTAGTTAAGTCATTTGAGTCTTATTTTGTATGGTTCTAGTGTAATAGTTCTCACAAGCTTGGTGTTTTAGGCCTTCATCGAGTTGATTGCATATTGTGGGGGCCGGATAATTGGAAGAATCAGAAGGGTACTCTAGAAGACAGATATTACTCGGCTTTTTCCTGCACGATCAGGAAATCCGAATAAAACAGATAAGCCGAGTAGATACCGAACTACGGAGCCGAGTAAATAAAAGGATAATGAGCAAAAAGTGGACCTAGCCCTGAGGCCCAGGAAACGAGTATAAATAAACGAACAACAGACTAAGAAAGGTATGTGAGAATTGTTGTGCTTGATTTAGAATATAAGTAATCTTGAGTGTTGAGACTGACATGTCCGTCGGAGTGCTAATTCCGGCACCCCCGACCGGAGTATTCATTCCTTTTCAGGTGACTATCAGCGGATCACTAGCGTCCCCAGGATCAGAAGAGTATTTCCAAACCACTTCTCCACAATTGGCGCCGTCTGTGGGAATACTCAAGCATATCCATAGCGGACGTGACGGAGAGCCCTCCAATAGTCACTGATGAAACCACGTAGACAGACGATTTCACTCCAACAAACATGCATGGACCAGAGATTATCCTAGCAAGACGCGTTTTGCACTTCGCCTCACCTTTGACTCCAGAGCATGAGGCAATGCAAACGATCATGGAATAGGCAAAGCAAAATGAGCAAAGGTTGGAGAACATGATCGCTGAGAATGACCGTCTCCGTCAGGATTTGGCTTTGGAAGTGGCAAAGTCCAAACAAGCCATGCGCCAAGATTCGGAACGACCACTGAAAGCAGGTGGTCGATAACCTCGAGCCCGGCAACTGGACGTTGATAGCGACTCCGACTCATTATCCCCGGAGCCCAGAAAGAGGGGCAAACCAATCAGCTTAGTCATGTCCAAAGTTCAACACCTTCCGTCCTTCAAATGGCCGTCCAAAGTGGTGGGACCTCCCGATACAAGACGATGGGATAGGCGATGTGAATATCAAAAAGATCACGATCATGACACCGACAGTTGCTATGCTTTGAAAGACCACCTTGAGGAGTTGGTGCAAGAAGGTCGGCTCCAGCAACATGTCCAAAAGAACGCAACCAAAACAGTTGCACTGTAGTAGGATTTGCCCCCGCCCGGTGTCATTCATATGATATATAGCTTGCCAACGCCTCCAACTGTGCATGCAATTCAGTCACACCCAGTACCCAAAAAGCAACTAACGCCAGCAAAAAGGCCATGTGAAGCTCTGAGTATTACCTTCGACGATTCTGATATTATCGACATAACAGTCCCCCACATCGATCCACTGGTCGTTGAACTACGCGTAAACTGATTTACCGTTGAGCACGTTCTCATAGACCAGGGGAGTACTTCGGAGGTTTATGTATTACAAGACCTTCATCAAACTCGGCTTCAACGAATCAGACTTGTCCTCGGCTCCTTATCCACTATTTGGCTTCAAAGCAAATCCAGATTATCCGTTGGGAAAAATCACACTACCTGTTCGAGCGAGCTCCCGAACAGTGGATGTGGAATTCCTGGTCGTCAAGCTTCCTTCGCCGTATAATCTCATCATGGGGAAAACTTGGTTGCATACAATGCGCGCCGTTCCAAGCACCTATCATCAGCTGCTGCACTTCCTGATAGAACACGGCATTGAGCAAATCCGTGGTTCCCAACAATCAACACAGGCATGTTATCTCCTTTCCTGAAAGACGCCAAAGGAGTTGCAAGTTAATTCCATTGAGGTGTTGTATCGAGACAGCCTCGATGATGTCGGGCGACTCCCGAATGAGAAAGCCACAGAAGACCTACACCGAGTTGAGATTGACGGCAATCCAGAGAGGTTCTTCATGGTCGGCGCCTCCCTCAGTCAAGCCGACCGACAACAACTAGTATCCTTCCTGCTCGGCAATCTTGACGTATTCGCATGGACTCCATATGAATTACCGGGCGTAGACCCATCTGTTTCGGAGCACTATTTGAATGTTGACCCTAAGTGCAAGCCGATCATTCAGAAAAGTCGACGATTAGCCACAGAGCACACTACCGCCGTCGTTGAAGAGTAGACGGTTGCTTGATCCGGAGCAATCAGGGAAGTGACTTACCCCACATGGCTCTGTAATACTGTGGTTGTGAAGAAGAAACATGGGACTTGGCCAGTCTGCGTCGATTTTACGGATTAAACAACGCCTGCCCCAAAGACTGTTTTCCTCTTCCCAGGATAGACCAACTGTAGATGCTACGGCGCGTCATCAGGGTATGAGCTTCCTTGATGCCTACAGACGTTATCATCAAATCGCTATGCATCCAAAGGACTAAGGGAAAACTGTATTCCTCACCCCAGAGGTACCTATTGCTATAGGTTTATGCCTTTTGGGCTGAAGAATGCAGGGGCAACCTACCAGAGACTGGTCACCACCATGTTCAAGGAGCAACTCGGCAACATTATGGAAGTGTAATCATGATGATGTGGTGGTCAAGTCCAAGGAAGAGCAGAATCATATTGCCGATCTGGAAGAGACATTCAGCATCCTACGTAAATATGGAATAAAGTTGAACGCTTCCAAATGTGCGTTTGTATCGACTCTGGCAAATTCTTGGGTTACATTGTCAACCAAAAGGAATCGAAGCCAACCCAAGGCAAATCACAGCAATCCTGGAGCTTGGCTCCCCTCGTTCAGTAAAAGAGGTTCAAAAGTTGATGGGGATGGCCGCCGTACTCAACAGGTTCATCAGTCGGTCCACAGATCGCTGCCGGCAATTCTTTCGTACACTACGGCAGGGCAAGGCTTTTGAATGGTCCGCCGAATGCGAAGCTGCTTTCAACGACCTGAAGACCTACCTCTGCTCAGTACCACTCCTGACAACACCCTCTGCTGGCGACCCGCTCATTTTGTATCTGGCAGTTTCTGACCGAGCCGTTAGTGTCGTACTGATAAAAGAAAAGCTGGGGGAGCAACGACCAGTGTATTATGTGAGCAACGCAATGGTTGACGCCGAAACACGCTACCTTTCACTGGAAAAGCTCATCTTAGCCCTAGTCATGGTAGCAAGGAAGCTGATGCATTACTTCCAAGGGCATAACATTTGGGTGCTAACAGATTATCCTCTCCGATCAGTACTACGCAGTGCGGAAGCATCTGGACGTGTTTCAAAGGGGGCTCTGGAACTCAGCCAGTACGATGTTCAGTTTCTACCCAGAACCTAAATCAAGGGACATGTGCTTGCCAACTTTGTCGCCGAATTCACTGGGGGCCTTGCCGACTTCAAGTCTGATGAAATTCGATCGAAGCCGAACTGGACGATTTATGTTGGGACATTTGGTAGTTGTATTGTGATGGATCATCAACCAGCAAGGCAGTGGAGCCGGAGTTGTAATCATGGCCCCGACGACGCAATAATTGAGCATGCCGTCAAGCTCGGCTTCGAAACATCAAATAACGAAGCCGAATACGAAGCCCTTCTGGCTGGTTGCGGAATGCGCATATCCTGGGTGCTCGGTGTTTGCTTGTGTTTTGTGACTCAAAACTGGTGATCAATCAGCTAAAGGGGGAGTATGCGGAAAGAAACGACCGTATGGCGGCCTACATGAAAACAGCCAATTCCTTGTTCGCAAAATTTGACCATCATGAGTTGAACCAGATAACACGTGATCAGAACACCCATGCAGATGCCTTGGCTTGCCTAGCCTCTGCAATCAACTTAGAGATTAAACGGACCATCGAAGTAGGTTTCATCCCGGAGCCAAGCATTGGCCCTTTGGATGAAGTCCAGATCAACATTATAGAATCTGCACCAAGTTGGATGGATCCCATTGTTGCATTCCTATCATCTGAACAACTCCCAGAGGACAAGAAAGAAGCACACAAGTTGCGAAACAAAGTCATGCGATGCTATTGGATCCGCAAGGAAGGCTTTATAAAAAACTCCTCTCTGGCCTATATTTAGAATGTGTGCACCCGGACAAAGTCGAGGAGCTTCTGACCGAGATACACGAAGGCAGTTGTGGTGCCCATTCTGGCAGATGCTCTTTGGCCCATCGAGCTATAACGCAGGGGTATTGTTGGCCGACAATGAGAGCGGATGCCGAATGTTATGCAAAAAAGTGTGAACAGTGCCAAAAGTTCCCCCGTTAAACCATTTGCCTGCTGAAGAGTTGAACTCTATCACCAGTCCCTGGCCGTTTCCCCAGTGGGGGCTTGATATCGTAGGACTATTGCCGAGGGCCCCAGGGAACAAGCGATAACTGATCGTCGTAACAGATTACTTCACGAAATAGGTTGAAGCGGAGGCACTAGCACACATTCAGGATACTGATGTTAAGCGCTTTGTGTGAAGGAACATCATAACACGATTCGGCATTCCAAGAGCTCTTATCTCAGACAATGACACCCAGTTTGATTGTGGCGTGTACCAAGAGTTGTGCAACAAGTATGGTATCCGGCCTTACTTTTTACGCTGGCTTACCCCAAAGCAATGGTCAAGCCGGAGCCTCTAACAAATCCCTCTTAGACGGCATCAAGAAGAGGCTGGAGAAAGCCAAAGGCAAATGGGTCAAAGAATTACCGAGTGTATTGTGGGCCCATCGAACTACACCGAGAAGATCAATCGGAGAAACATCGTTTGCCCTATGCTTTGGAACCCAGGTGATCTTACCCCTGGAGATCGGCCACCTGACCCTCAAGTCGCAAGTTTTTGATACGGGCCGAAATGACATGATGTTGGCTTGGGTTTGATTCTAATCGAAGAACGAAGAGCCGAGCCCTTGCGTCCATGGCTCGGTACCAACAGCAGTTGGCAAAGTCATATAATCAACGCGTTCAGCTGTACCACTACACACCAGGAGAGTTGGTCCTGAAGAAGGTGCTTCCAGCCAACAGGAACCGACCGATGGAAAACTGGGTCCAAACTGGGACGGCCCCTACCAAATTGATTCTATTGCGGGAGCAGGGGGCGTACCGACTGAAAGATATGTCAAGAAGGAATCTCCCACGGCCTTGGAATTCAACGCATTTACGTAAATTCTATTATTGACCCGACTTGTGGGACTTGATATTTGTTATAAAATTTCACTTCTACAATGCGAAGTTTCTTATTTCTTAATCACGTGATTCAGTTCATGAGCTCTTTGGGCCTATAAAGCCTCTGGATTTGGAGCACCCTTCATGGATATCACGATTGGTCGATTAAGCCTCCGAATTCGGAGCGCCCTTCGTGGATATCACGATTGGCTAATTAAGCCTCTGGATTCGGAGCGCCCTTCGTGGATATCACGATTGGCCGATTAAGCCTCCGGATTCGGAGCACCCTTCGTGGATATCACGATTGGCCGATGCAAGTCTCCGAATTCGAAGCGCCCTTCGTCGATATCATGATTGGCCGATAAAGCCTCCAGATTCGGAGCGCCCTTCGTGGATATCATGATTAGCCGATAAATCCTCCGATTCGGAGTGCCCTTCGTGGATATCACGATTGGCCGATTAAGCCTCCGGATTCGAAGAGCCCTTCGTCGATATCACGATTGGCCGATGGAAGTCTCTGGATTTGGAGCGCCCTTCGTGGATATCACGATTGGCCAATTAAGCCTCCGAATTCGGAGCGCCCTTCGTGGATATCATGATTGGTCAATGCAAGTCTCCGAATTTGAAGCCCCTCTATGCATGACACCTTTGCGCCGGTTAAGCCTCCCTATTTGGAACCTCATCGGCGCATTGACGCTTTCGAGCTGATAAGGTCTCCCTATACGGAGCCTCGTCGTGCATTACGACTTTGAACTGATAAAATGCCCGAATTCAGAACCATGTTTGATGAAGAACTCATGGCAAGCCGGCAAAACCGTCTACACATTAAAGCATGTAAACGTTCGGAATGAAATGCTTATACAATGAAACATGAAAATACGTGTATGCCGAATACATATTCAATGTTTATACATTTATTCAAGAATTTATGCAAACACGGAGTGCTGAATGAAAATTATAATAAAACATTTTATTCAATCAGGCAATAATTACATAGTTTTGAACGCGCTCTGCGTTCGAACGTTAACAATCTGTTTTTATACAGCGTCGCCCTCACCCTCACTCTGCTCGACTTCAAAGGTGGAAAATGGAAAATGGTTACGTTGGTAGAGTGGCAATGCCGAATCGACGCCTGCTGCTCGGAGAGCTTCCTCGGCCTGAAGCGCCTTGATCCAACCATGCTTAAATCCACGATTTTCACATCGGCAAGCTTTTTCTTAGTTTTCTGTATCCCTACTTTTCGGCCTTCATGGAAGCCTTTTTCATAGGCCCTCCCCTTCGTAGACTCAATTGTGAACATGTTCTCCGTATCGCAGTCGGCAAGCGGAGTACTGATGAGCCGCTGGGTAATCCTTTCTTCCATGGTTTGGTTAGCCTGTCCGGCGGGTTGTGTCTGAACGGCCTTGACCTTCCTTAGTTCATGCTCAGCCGCTTCCACGCAAGCCTCCAAGCTTCGAATGCGTTCATCCTTCTTCTCTATTTCTTGGCGGGCAGCACGGAGACGCATGCCGATTTCGTAGGCGGTGTAGAGCCCATTCACCGCACCGTGAATGCCTTCACCAAACACTTCAAAGTCCTGCCGACCTACCATCGACTGCTGGACCTCGGGTGGAAAAATCTGTCGAGCAAACTCGACTGCCAAATTTGGATCTCGAATGATAGAGTCCGCCTCTGTCATGGGTCTATTCCCCACGAAGACTGCAAAACTCAATGGGCGTGGGTTCGCGTCGGGCTCCCTTCCAGAACGGGGTTACGGGGATTTGCCATATGGCTCCTTGTCCCTCCTAGGCGACCTACTTCGACGATGAGGAGATTGGCGTCTCTCTCAATCCCTCGAAATCCTACCTCCTGCACGCGAAGGTTTGCCACTCGATCCATGTCTCCTCAGCTCAGCTAGCGTCCTCGCTTCCCTTTGCTGTTAAAAAAGAGATCTATTCGACATTTGCACTTGTTAATCTTCCTTGAGAGATGGATTGAGTTGTTCACTGAGCACATAAATAGGACGTCCATTCATTTATTCCCTATGAGGGCAGCACCTCCGACGTAATCTCATTAATATTGAAAACTTCAACAGCCCGGCGCCGACTGAGTCATGTGTCCCCATCAAACATTGCTATTCGGTAGTCTTAACGTCCGCAAGGGCAGATCCCTCTCAATATTCATAAGCTCGTGTTATTCGGCGTTTGATGTTCATGAACCAGCTGGGGCAAGGGCAGATTCATTAATCTATTTGGCTGAATGCCCCAGCGTTCCAAAATCGATTCATCAGTACAATATTCGGCACCTCATGAATTCATTTTAAGTATATCAGATCCATAAATTTAATCGGTTTCTAAGTTGTCGTCTCACAGGAGGCAAGGGCAGACTCATCAATCTATTCTGCCTGAGTGCCCCAGCCGCTCCATGAAGCGACTCAATATTCATAAGCTCATGTTATTCAGCGTTTAATGTTCATGAACCAGTTGGGACAAGAGCAGATTCATCATCTATTCGGCTTGAGTGCCCCAGCCGCCTCATGATGCGACTCAATATTCATAAGCTCGTGTTATTCGGCATTTAATGTTCATGAACCAGCTGGGGTAAGGGCAGATTCATCAATCTATTCGGCTTGAGTGCCCAGCCGCCCCATGAAGCAATTTACTAATAGAATGCCCATGAACTAATCCTATTCGGTGCCACAATAACGAAAGGCAAAGCTCTTCATTAATATCAAAAACTTCGTACAAGTATTAGTGAAATGGAAAGGAAATTTTCATTAATAAATTGAGCGTAGAAGTAACTAATTTATACATGAAAATTACCTTATACTAACAGAAATCCACTAAACAAAACATACATTGAAATTGAAAATAATTAGTAAACTAGAGAGTCTCCCAAATCAATCCTCGGATCAGACTCAAGTGGCTCAACGTCCACTTGCTCGTATGGAATTGGCAAGGCCAATGTAACTCCCCGGCAGCAAGAGCTTGAGCCACCGAAGTTTGAATCCCCAATTCTCGAATTTGGGGACTTCTTCTACGTAATCTTTAAAGGCGGCGCTCTTTCTAGCCTCGAACGCTGCAGAAGCCTCAGAGTTGGCTCTTTTCTTGGCCTTCTTCAACACTTCTAACTCGGCCTCCACCTTGGCAAGCGCCTCCTTGACTAACTTGGGCGATTCCTCGCTTACGTTCACTCTACCCTCGGCTTCGGATCTGAGTTGGTCAGCAGTTCGACCCCTCTCCTTTTCAGCTTCGGCTCGAGCACTTTCCTTGCGGCCCTCATCACCTCGAACTCGGCCCTACTCCTCTCACCTTTAGCTTCAGACATCAAGCCATCAATTCTTTCAATGGCATCGTGATACCGGCAGCCTAGTTTAGCTACCTTTCCCCGTCTACAAAACAAGAAGTGGGATCAGCACATACCAAGAAATATCGTATGAAAACCAAAACCAAACAAGAAAAGAGTCACATACCAGAAGGTCGACTGGGCAGCTAACGCTATAACTACCAAATCTGGCTCTCCTCGAAAGGTGGCCTTGTCAGCCGGCAGCGAAACTGAGGCAGCCAAGCTCAATGCTACGACTGGATCTTCATGGCGAATGTGTCAGAGGAGATCGCATTTTTTGATCTTGGATGAACAACGAAAGGAACCACATCCAATTTCTCTATTCGAGGCCGTTTGCCAACAGGGCTAATCCTTTGAGCCGACTTCTCCCTCGGCGGTACGTTTTTCACCCCGCCCTTCTGAATCAGCCGCTCTTCTGTAAACTGATGTTCGACTTCCTTCTCCGTCTCGGCCACAATAACTTGAGCCGTCTCTTCTAATAACGGTTTGCGAAGACTCAATCGGGCTGGTTCAGAACGGGCAACCTCGACTTTCTTTCGGGTGGCCATTCATTCGGCATTTCTCTTTCACGCCATCTGCAATAAGATTTTCCCCAGCCATACCTTCAGAAAAAGAGCCGGGTAGGTCTTTTAAATTTATAAAATATCTCCGAAGGAAAATTCTGCCCGCCCCGAAGTGGACGGCGAGTTAGGCTAGTTAAGACCGGCTGCCTCGAACGTTGAGTTTAGAGCTCCGTCGACCTCTTCGCCTCCGCAGCAACTCTCTCGTTGGTTCGGCAACTACCTCGACCACCGGCGCTACGTCTTGCTCCGAATCGGAAGCTCCGAGACCAATTTGCTAAGGGTCTTGAAGCTCGGGAAGATTAGAGCCGTAAGGTGATGTTTCCCGGTCAAAGATCGGAGTGTTGTCCGCAGCCGAGACGTATAAGTAGCTCGTACCACAAGAGTATATGGGCGGATCTCCCTTGATTCTGTACATTTGGACAGCAAAAATACTTTAGCGCAGTCCTAATTTCCACAAGGACTGTGTAGTCAGCCGAAGTCAAAATCCT
>NW_021029628.1:41079-54130 GCF_004153795.1 Camellia sinensis | reverse complement strand
CTTTCAACATAACCTTGGTTTAACTTGTAAATTTTTCTCAAAATTTCAATAAGTGTTTAAACCAATCTTCTTTTAACATAACCTTGGTTAACTTCAACTTGTAAACTTAAATTTCAACAAGTGTTAAATGTTACCTCGGTTTAACTTCAACTTGTAAATTTCAATTTCAACAAGTGTTTAAACATGATCTCAGTTTAACTTCAACTTATAAATTTAAAATTTCAACAAGTGTTAAACACCTCTTCGGTTTAACTTCAACTAGTAAATTCAATTTCAAGAAGTGTTAAACACCTTCTCGGTTTTAACTTCAACTTGTAAATTTCAATTTCAACAAGTATTAAACACCTTTTCGGTTTAACTTTAACTTGTAAATTTCAACAAGTGTTAAACACCTCCTCGATTTAACTTCAACTTGTAAATTTCAATTTCAACAAGTGTTAAACACGTCTTCGGTTAAACTTCAACTTGTAAATTTCAATTTCAAAAAGTGTCTAAACCAATCTTAGTTTGTGAAATTCTAACTCCCAAGCATCATTCTTCAACCCTTTGCCCCCTAATGTGAACTTAAGTTCCACTTGGGTTCTCATTAGGCACGTGGCTTTGACCTCGTCGCCGATGTAATATTTGAACAAAGACTGGTCGAGGTTATTAACCTCGGTCTCTTTACTAAGGCACTTAGCTCCAATCTGTGTCTGATTTTGCCGATATGACAAGTCCAGGTTAACCCAACTTAGTTCAACTTTATTATATGCAAGTAAAGTTTCTACTCTGCCATATAATAAGTCTAAGTCATTCGTCATGTTTCAATCGGAAACATCATCATAGGACTGGTCAGTCCTATTACACAAATTTCAAAAATGAAACTAACACTTCAGCCGTTATGCCCCATTGCCGGCAACCTTTCTCAGGCTGAGGTCCCTAACTTTGAACTCTCTTGGGCTGACCTTCTTGTTGTAAGCCCTAGCAAGTTGTTGTTGGTATGCCCCCAGCCAAATTGTTGTTCTATCGTACGTTACAGGTGGATTTCAAAGCATTTTCATGTTTTTTTACATAGGCTTCAGTTTCCTTTCGCATGTAAGGCGAAAAGAATCCCTACGATATTGCTCTATGGGCAAGGGATCTGCCCTCTGCATGGCTTCCACATACTCCTTTGTGGACCTTATATAAAAATTCTTTAATTTAGGCCAAGCTCTTTTCTTCTCGAACTTAATCATCTAGGCCGAGATCTTGTATTCTGGGATCTGGGATCCGAAATCTGGAATCCGAGATCTGCTCACTTGGGCTGAGCTCTTGTCTTCTCGTATCCAGTGTTATCTTGGCTCCGCTTTGGCGAACCATTTCTCTTCTCTTGTTTGGATGCTTTTGTCCCCGGCGTGTCTTCCTCGACTCTGGCATACTTTTCTATCTTGGCCATTAGCTCCTCCATGCTTTTCGGCAATGTCTTTGCCAGTGATTTTCGAAGTAGGCAGTCATCCTTCAAGCCGTTTTTAAACGACATGACCGCCACCTCTTGGTTGCATCCTGGTATTCGGTTGAATACCTCATAATACCTTTTGGCATAGGCCCTAAGGCTTTCATCCTTGCCGATCTTCAGGGCCATTAGGGCGTCCACCCTCAATGGTTGTAGCTTGTTTGTCACGAACCTGGCCACAAACATCTCGGCCAGGCCTTCCCAGGTTTTTACAGTTTCTTTTGACAACTTAGGAAACCAGTCCGATGCAATTTCTCCGAAGGATGAGGGGAACACCTTGTAGAGCAACGGCTCGTTCCCAGTGTACAACGTCATCGAGTTCAGGTACAAGTCGATGTGAAGGTTGAGGTCCGACTTATCGTCGTATATCTGGAATCTTGGCATGCTAAACCTCTTCGGGGCTTCGAATTTGTCCAATTCTACCGAGAACGGCGTTCTCGGCTTAACCGGGGAGGTTACCTCAGCATCTTGTTGCTTCCTTTGTAGGTGATCCCCCAGATCTTCTTTGGTCCGTTCAGGAGCTCGGCTATCTCCTGACTTCAGCCTTCTCGATGCACTACCCCCAATTTCATTATAGGTCCTTTTGGACTTCCCTCTATTGGTTGCGTCAACGCACAACTCCTCTCCTTGAACATGTCGATGTTCTTTGGGGTAGGCTTCCTTAGTGCAATGCGTCCTCCTCGATTCTTCCCTTCTTGACTCTCATCGCCCGACCTCCCTTGAAGGTCGGTGACAGTGTTTTTTGATCCTGGTGTGCTGGGGGACTGTAGGGACTGTTTTCTGCCCCTCTTTTCGGGCATCCTTCTTTGTCGCTGGAATCGGCGTATCTTGTAGTGGGAATAGTGACTGTATGACGTTATTCTACATCATGAAATTGACCATTGTTTGTAGGTTCACCAATTTGTTCACCATGGCCTTTACCTCAGCGTCGCTCCGTAGGCATCTTTTTTTCCATACCTAGAGGTCGTTCTCGTTATAATATCTGCTCTGGTTCGTTTTCTTTGGTACGTCACTCTCCTGGCCGACGTCATTTCCTTCGCGATTCTTATCACAAGTCTCTTCGTTGCAGTTAACTTCTTCGACGTTAGAGTCAATATGTTTCCCACTCTCAGTAAGGGTGTTGTCCCTAACCTTCTCTTTCTGTCCGTCGTTGGCCATCTATTCTCCTTTCTTTCCCACAGACGACGCCAAATTGTGTGTGTCAATTCTTGACCACACTGCCAACTTAGTACTCAACTGGAGAACACCAGCAGAATAGGTTAAGCCCAAATAACCTGCAACAGAAAGAAGAGATTCCGGCTGTGGCTCGTCCACTCGGGGGCACTCCGACGATCAAGTCAGTAAAATATCTCTCAAAGATAACCAGTAGTGCTTAACTCACTAGACAGAGCATAAAAGACATATCTTAGACCCATGGGGGTGCCTCCTTTTTATAGCCAATACAATCCTAGTCCCAATAGAAGCCTAGCTCTAATGGACTTAGGATTACTGTTAATCTTGGACTCCCAGTAGGATTAGGATAAACCCTCTAAGAGTCTTATCTTTACCCAAACTGAAGTCTTCTCTCATTCTAGGACTCTTGTCCCTTATCTGCTTATCCCAAATTTCGGTATTTTCGCAGATAACCTCGGCCTAGCCAAGATCATCTCGATGCTAAGACCAAGACACGTGGCACCTCGGCTGGCATTTCGGTGCCACCTCGGCCACGTGTTCGGCATTCAAAAATTATGTCCCCACAGAAAGCATACAAATGATGAGTGTTTTTATTTATTCTTTTTATTTATTAAATTAAATTTTAGTTTATTTCAAAAAAAAATTGACTTGAAAATTTTAAAACCCATATCAAACAAAACCTAACTGTGAAGTTATATTAAAAAAATAAAAAATAAAAAAATAAAATTCTACTCCATGCCGATTGACATTGGTCTTCGAAGTATAGCCAAAATAAAATTGGGAAAATTTATGAAAAGTTTGTTTTTAATGATATTTGTGGCATTAGGTTCAATAATTAATTAATTTATTTTTAGTAAAGATGTGATAATAATAAAATTTCTGAGAATATGATAAATTATTATTTTGAAGAATTTTGCTTTTCATTTTTATCATTTTATTGTTATACCCTCAAACAATTCATCTAAACTGCCACTAATAGTTGTAGAACCATCATCGCCAGACTATTGTTAAATATTCGTTGGACCACAGACAGGAAATTAGCCAGTCATGGTAGTGATAATTTGGACAAAAAGGCTTATTAGGTGAATAAATAGGTAAATAGATGGGTGTCATGTGCATAAATATATGATACTTGGACAGAAAAGTAATGTGTAAACAAATAGATAATAACAAGTAAAGAAACTATGAACTTTTACAACCTCTTTTGGGTAAAAGATTAAAAATCACTTTTTGGCTTTTAATCTATTTTGGTTACCCTCTTTATTTTTTTACATGTTTTTTCAAAAAAAAAATAATAATTAACTTTTAACCTACTTTCTAAAACAATTATTGTCCTTGTGACAGCAAAAGATTTAGGGGAAAGCATCAATAAATCTCAAATTTGAAAATGTTAATCCATTTAGTCCCGAAGGTTTTTTGTTGGACTAATAGGTCCTATTTCCCAAAAAGCTACTATAGGCTTTTTTATGATTTCCCTTATTTTCAAACATCAAACATTATTCATCCAACATCAAACATTAGCAACGTCAGGATTATTCATCAAGCATCAAACTAATTGCAGATTATAATTTTGGTTTTTGTTCTTGTGTTAAATAGATGAGTAGTGAAGGTTTTTTGTTAGCAACGTCAGGATTGATGTTGTCGAACAAGAATGTTTGATGATGATGTTTGATGTTTATTTTGATGATGATGTTCTCATGTAAAAAAAAGACTAAATGGTTTATAAAAAAACACTCAGGACTAAATGGAGTAATATTTTCCAATATAAGACCTATGAGTAATTTTTCCAAAGATTTAACTTTAGACATAATGACCCAACAAATCTATAAATAAAATTTTGGGCAAAATCCCTAATAAAATTCGCTCTTTTTTTATTTATAAAATACTAAGGTGTGGTTTGCGATATTCTAAATAAGTATATTTTTTGTCTTTTATAAAATAAAAAAAAATGTGTAGAAAAGTAGAGAAAGTGGTTAAAAAAATGGGAAACTTACTGATAAATCCCATGTACAAAGTTCAAGACCCAGCTAATCCTCAAACAAAACACTTGCACCAACTAGTTCTATACATTTTTAATTGTTCCCAAAAAATCCTTTTTTAAAAAAAAAAAATTTACAGACACTGTTACATCTTACTACCGTCGGACTTCCGTCAAACAGTCGCCGGAGACTTGTTGGAATGTTCAACATCACTGGGAAGTCGCCGGAGTATCGCCGAAAAGTCGCCGAAAGTTCACCGGAGTGTTAAGAACGTTAATAGAAGTCGCCGGAATGTTCAGAACGTTCACTGGACGTTAAGAACATCACTGGAGACTCACCGGAATGTTTAGAATATTGCCGGGAAATTTTTTTTGAGAAATTAGAGCGAAAAAAACATAGTAAAATGTGCTAAATATTGATAAACTAAAAGGAAAAAAATGAAACGACAAAAAACAGTAACAATGGGAAAAACATATGTGTAGACACCCCATTTTTGACCGACCTTAAGACTCAGACGTCACCGATTGAGCGCTTGGTGATGTTGCATAATGTGCTTGTTCAGAAGTTTCAGAGTCGCGGCCGTGAGCCTCGCCTCTGGACTTCCGAACCCTCTTCTGTGCCTTGCCTCGGTTTGCGAACCAGACTCGGTTTTCTCTGTTTCTTTTCCTGAGGGGAGGGAGAGGTCCCGTAGACCATCTCTCAGTGGCCGTGGGCTACATTTTGTGGCTGTAGGCCATTTTGTCCATTTCGGAGCCCGGTTTGCGGTTTCTGGTTTTTCGGGACCGTTGGCCGTGTGCCTCGGTTCGGGACCGCCTAACCATCTCCGTTTGCTCTGGTTTTTGGCATGTGTCTTATTTTCTCCCTTTTGAGGGACACTGAGGTCGGAGAGACCCACTTCGTGGTCGAACACCACTCCTGGTGCCTAACAGCCAGTTTTCGGGGCCTCGGGCTGCGCGTTTCGGCCCCCGAACCTTCATTTTGCATCGGTTTGGGCTCATTTTTGGTGGAGACCTTATTTTCACTGTTAGAAAGCTTGTAGGAGGGTGGGAGGCCAGCAATTTTGCTGAAAAGCCAACTTCTTTTTGGTCAAAAGTGGTTAAGCACGAATCCGGGAAGGAGAAAAATTTGCGCGGCTTCACTGAAACGGGCGTAACTCTTTTCAAAAGAGGAATTAAGATATGAGGCCACCACCATTGGAAAGATTACTTCCGGGGCTTCATTTTACACTCAAGAATCTCCCAAGTCCAAGTCCGAGGGGGGAGATGTGGTTGGTTGAAGTCTGGTTAGACCGAATCTGCGCGGCTTCACGGAAAATGGCATAACTTTTTCTACAGGAGGAATTTTAATGCAAGGTTTGCGCCATTGGAAAGCTAACTTCTGGGGCTTCATCCTAAGGGGTGGCCGGCCACTTTTTTCCCTTTGACCTAGCCGGCCGGCTAGGGGAAGTGGCCGGCCGGCCACCTGCAGCCAAAATGCCAGGCCGGCCTGCTTCTTCAGGTTGAGTACAGTCCAGTTGTGCCTTGGTTTTTCCCCAAAAATATCTATATCCGGGGGACCCTTTTGGAGAAAAAAAAGCCTCATTTCCCTCCACTTTTTCCTAGACTCTTCTCTCCCTCTCTTGCCTAGATAGTTGGCCTCCCAACTCAAGAGAAAGGGTTACAAGAATTGCTTTGAAGATATAGATACATATCTCTCCATTTCCTTCAAGTTTTGGCTCCATTTCTTCATCATCATCAAGCTCTACCACCACCACTCCATTCCAACAGCAAGGAGAGGAATTCCAGCAGCTTAGAGTCATCAAAGTTGGTCCAAGAAGCAACAAAGGCATTGGTCTTCAAGGGTAAGTCCACTTTCCCTCTTTTCTAGCTCATTTTTGCACCATTCCTCTAGCCATCTTGCTTACTGTTTTAGGCTCCAACCCTAACTGAAAACTAGGCCTATTTTGAGCTATTCTACATGTTTGTTGAAGGGCTCAACCCTATTTGAGAACCCCACCTCACACTTGTTTCAATACCTCTTTGTATGTCAATATTTTGCATGCTTTTTCTAGCCTATGTGTGATCTGTTTTGGAGCCTGATGTGAACTGTAAATGGGCTTATTTTGAGCCCCTCTCCAACACTGAAGAAGGGCTCAACACTGTTTGGGACTTCCATGTTGTACTTTCCTTTATGTCCTCCTTTTGGTCCCATTTTTGTATGCTTTAGCAGCCCCTGATGTTGCTGTTTTTGGACTTTGGTCCGAACTAAAAACAGACATATTTTGACCCTCTTGTCATGTTTCATTAAGGGTCTTTGGCTGTTTATTGAATATTTCGTATACTTTGCGTTATAGCCTCTTTTGAGCCTCATCTTGCATGACATTTTGAGTGTATTTATATACTGTTTTTGGGGCTGCCATAAACTGTAAATAGTCATATTTTTTTCCCCTCTTCAGTGTTATAGAAGAGTCTTTTTCTGTTTGGGCTTTGCATCTACCACTTGCTCCTTTGTCCATTTTTCGGCCCAATTCTTGCATAAGAGCTTAGCCATACCTATGTTTGTTTTTGGGGTTTTTACAGTTCTGAAAAATGTCATATTTTGGGCCCCTCTTCAATGTTATTGAAGGCCCTAACCTGTTTGGGGTCAGTAACTGTGAGTTGCTTCATTACCTCATATTTAGGGCCATTTTTGCATGCTAGTTTTGCCATATTTGTGCTTGCTATTTGGCCATGTTTTGAACTGTAAAAGTGCTCGTCTAGGGGCTGCCTTGCTTCTGTCTTTTCATCTCATGTGCAAATTATGCATGCTTTGTATAGCTGTAAGCCATTTTATGTACCTAATGTTGCATTTCGGTTTAATTCCATGCATCGGGTGTACTTTCGCCTCATTTCGGGGCTGTTTTCCCCCACATTTCAGTGATGAAATTCCATTAGCATGTTTGCATATCATTTTAGCCATATTGCATTGCGTATGCCATTGCCTCGGTTTGCGTGCCCGTGTGCACGCATTTCGAGGCACTTCATTTTCATCCATCGGCCTCTTATGTGAGTGTGTCTGAGGCTCTCTCATGTTAGTATAAGTCCATGTTGCATTCTATATGCCATTTTAGCCATATTGCATTGCGTACGCCATTGCTTCGGTTTGCGTGCCTATGTACACGCATTTCGAGGCACTTCATTTTCATCCATCGGACTCTTATGTGAATGTGGCTGAGGCTCTCTCATGTTAGTATAAGTTCATGTTGCATTCTATATGTCATTTTAGCCATATTGCATTGCGTATGCCATTGCCTCGGTTTGCGTGCCTGTGTGCACGCATTTCGAGGCACTTCATTTTCATCCATCGGCCTCTTATGTGAGTGTGGCTGAGGCTCCCTCATGTTAGTGTAAGCCCATATCATCTTCCCATATCATTTGCATTGCGTATGCCATTGCCCCGGTTTGCGTGCCCGTGTGCACGCATTTCGAGGCACTTCATTTTTATCCATCGGCCTCTTACGTGAGTAAGGCTGAGGCTCTCTCTCATGTTAGTATAAGTCCATATTGCATTCTATATGCCATTTTGGCCATATTGCATTGCATTCATGCATTTCCTCGGTTTGCATGCCCGTGTACACGCATTTCGAGGTGTCTCATTTTCATAGCATTGCGCATACTAGGTTGTATCTTAGACCGCATTCATGCATTTCCTCGGTTTGCGTGCCTGTGTGCACGCATTTCGAGGCGTCTCATTTTCATAGCATTGTGCATGCTAGGCTGTATCTTAGTTGCATTCATGCATGTCATGCATTTTGCATCGTGTTCGAGATAGGAGTTATCCCGGGCACGGGAAACGAGGTGCATTTCGTACTCCGAGTGACGGAATGTGTCTCAATTCCCCAGTCACCGACACTCCGGATCATCCATGATGGAGTTAGGTCTCGTTGTGTTTTCATGTGTATTCATTTCATAATAAATTGTGCAATTCGACTCCTCAGCCATCATGCCTCGATATGCGTGATTGGTGGCACGAGAATCGAGGCATGCATATATTTGTGAAAATACATTGCTATGCCCCTTTCCTGCTCTCTGTTGCAACAAAATGAAGAATCAACAACTTTTCGAAGTTTGGCACGCTTTCCAAGAATAACTGCTAAACAGAGGCTAATTGGGGCATCCCGGTGGATTTCCGCGCAAGACAACCCGGACATGCATCATCCATCAGAAGCAAGGCAATCCTTGGCTTGCATGCCAGTTTTATTAATTTTCTTAGTTAATTTGTTAATTAATTAGGAATTTGTATTATTTGGACTGTAACATTTGGACTGTAATATTCTTTTATTTGGGAACTGTATTATTTATTCGGACCCTCTGCACGATGGGACAACTGTAATAAGTTGTCCATGTATTAGGACGCGAGTGTTTAGTTTTGGCACATTTATGAATGTGCTAACGTTCTTCGTTACCTTTATTAGGATGTCAGGACGAGGACGTGGTAGATGAGGCAGGCGTAGTAGGCAGGAGATGCCTTTACCGGATGATATTCCGGCACCGCAGGAGGGGGTTGGCCAGGCCAATGTGGCCGAGCCAACAGGTCAGGAGGCTATGGGCGCTTTAGCCCGAGGGATAGCCAATGCTTTGAGGGAGTCTGTGGGCATTTTCTGAGCTGAGAATTCAGTTCAGGCCCCAGTTCAGGCCCAGGTTGTTGAGGCAGGGCCTTCATTCTTGAAGAGGGAATTCTTCCGGTCCAATCCGGACGAGTTTGTTGGGGATCCGAAGGAGCCACTGAAGGCTAATGAGTGGTTGGAACAGATGGAGAAGACGTTCGAGATGCTTGGCATCGAGGACGGGGCTTTAAAGGTGACCTTGGCGTCCTTCCAGCTGAAGGGAGATGCGGGTCAATGGTGGAAGTACGAGAAGGGCAGTGTTGGTGGTGCATGGGAGGCGTTTGTGAATGTTTTCCAGGAGAAGTTTTTATCTTCAGCTGCTAGGGAGAAGCTGAGGGAGCAGTTTTGCCAGCTTAGATAGCAGGGCTCGTCGGTGGCCGAGTTTGAGGCTACTTTTACTAGTCTGTCCAGGTTTGCACCTGAACTGTGGCGTCCGAGGAACGCCGTTGTTTTGAGTTTGAGCGGAAGTTGAGGCGTGGACTCAAGTTGAGGGTTGGAGGGTCCTTTATCCGAGAGTACAGACATTTGGTTGATGTTGCTGCTCATATGGAGATTATGATGCAGGAGAAAGATGAGGGTCAGAGAGGCTCCAAGAGGAGCCAAGATGATCAGGGTGACGGCAGGAGACAGAGGGGTTCTAACCCTGAGCAGTCTCAGGGTGGTTTGGCTAGATCGACATTTCCAGTGCCGAGTGCGGGCTCTGGGAGAGGTAGTCAGGGAGGCTTGACTTGTTTTGCATATGGCCAACTGGGTCACAAGTCTTCGGTTTGCCTGCAGAAGGGAGGGGGTCAGCGAGCTACTTCTTCTTCAGCTAGACCTTAGGGCCAGAGTTAGGGCAGGGGCCAGCCTTTGTCTTGCTATTAGTGTGGTCAGCCTGGGCACCTGAAGAGGTATTGCCCACAGTTGAGTGCTACTTCAGAGCGTCTGGTTCTAGACAGATGCAGAGTTATCAGCCAGCTCAGTCTGTGCAAGCCTCGAGGGCCAATCTGGGAGCTTCGCCATCCTAGTCAGTGCAGCAGTCTTTTGCTCCTAGAGGTGAGCAGGTAGATCAGGGGCCTACAGGGCGCGTGTATGCTGTTACCGCGCAAGACCTAGTACCAGCTCCATCAGTAGTGAGAGGTACCTTTTTGTTTTGCAACTCGGTTGCTAGTGTTTTGATTGATACGGGTGCATCTCATTCTTTTGTGTTTGCTGCATTTGCATCTGTTTTGGAATTGGAGTTGGCACAGTTAGCATCTCCTATATGTGTAGTATCGCCTGTTGGTAGTGAGTTGATCTTGAAACAAGGTGTTAGAGGTTGTGATATAGAGGTCACCGACCATAGGCTTCCTTTTCCCATTGTTGTCATGCCCATGAAGGGTTTTGATGTTATTTTGGGTATGGACTGGCTATCGTCATACCGGGCTGTTATTGATTGCTACCGCCAGAGGGTTACGGTTTGTACCTTGAGCGGGGAGTGTTTCCATTTCCTGGGGGATCGGGTTGGTAGTGTATTGCCACCGTTGTATGATCTGCGAGGGCGGAGTGAGCTTAGTGGTCTACTTGCTAGCGTTTTGAGTGGTGAGTGTGATGAGACTCAGATTGTATTGCCAAGGGTGGTTTGTGAGTATTCGGATGTTTTTCCCGAGGATCTCGTTAGTTTACCACCCCACCGAGAGATAGAGTTCTCTATTGATTTAGTGCCCGGCACAGCGCCGATTTCTATGGCACCTTATCGTTTTGCCCCAGCCTAGTTGAGTGAGTTGAAGATTCAGCTCCAGGAATTGCTAGATAAGGGTTTTGTTCGCCCTATTGTTTCGCTGTGGGGAGCACCGGCCCTCTTTGCTAAAAAGAAAGATGGTGCCTTGAGATTGTGTATCGACTACCGAAAGTTGAATCAGGCTACGGTCAAGAATAAGTACCCTATGCCCCGTATAGATGATTTGTTTGACCAGTTGAAGGGTTCCCGTTGTTTCTCTAAGATAGACTTGAGATCGGGTTACCACCAATTGAGGGTCAGGGAGGAGGATATTCCTAAGACGGCATTCCGTACGCGGTATGGCCATTATGAGTTTCTGGTGATGCCATTCGGGCTTACCAATGCACCGGCAGTCTTTATGGACTTGATGAACCGGATCTTCCGGGAATTCTTGGATCGATTCGTAGTCGTTTTCGTGAACGACATTCTTATCTATTCGCCTTCTGAGGAGGAGCACGAGGAACACTTGAGAGTGGTGCTCGAGTTGCTCAGAGCCCATAGGTTGTATGCCAAGTTTGGGAAGTGTGAGTGCCGGCTAGGAGAGGTCAAATTCTTAGGCCATATGGTATCCGAGGAAGGGGTGTCTGTTGATACATCCAAGGTAGAGGCAGTGCAAGATTGGGCATAACCTAAGAGTGTGTTTGAGATCCGCAATTTTCTAGGATTAGCTGGGTATTACCGTCGGTTTGTGAAAGATTTCTCCAGGCTAGCTTCGCCATTGACTAGATTGACGCGAAAAGGGATCAAGTTTGTGTGGATCGAGACTTGCGAGTGGTCGTTCCAAGAGTTGAAGGTTAGATTGACCACTGCTCCAGTTTTAATTATTCCGAAGAGAGGGTTGGGTTATGCAGTCTATTGTGATGCCTCACGAGAGGGTTTGGGTTGTGTGTTGATGCAAGAGGGGAAAGTGGTAGCTTATGGCTCACGTCAGTTGAAAATACACGAGAAGAATTACCCTACACACGACCTAGAGTTAGTAGCAATGATCTTTGCCTTAAAGATTTGGAGGCACTACCTTTATTGTGAGAGGTTCGAGGTGTTCTTGGACCACAAGAGTTTGAAGTATCTGTTTACAAAGAGGGACTTGAATTTGAGGCAGAGGAGGTGGATGGAGTTCATTGCGGACTATGATTTTGAGTTGCATTATCACCCGGGGAAGGCCAATGTTGTGGCCGATGCCCTTAGTAGGAAATCCATTAGTGATGTAGCTTGTATAGCCATCCGGGAATGGGAGATGTTGGGTACACTTGGCGAGTTTGACTTGCTTCTGAGTGAACCAGCTGAGGCTGCGACCTTGTTTTCTGTTGTTGCGCAGCCTACACTTGTGACCCAAGTGTTAGAGGCTCAGAGAGGTGTCCTTGAGGTAGAATCCCTCCGAGAGAAGATCTCAAATGGGATGGTTGAGAAGGGTTTGTCGGTGTATCCCGACCTGAGTATGAGATACGGAGACCGTTTGTTCGTGCCGGAGTCTTACCGAGAGGAAGTACTCCGAGAGTTCCATCATTCACGCCTTGCGGTGCATCCGGGAGGCACTAAGATGTATCGGGATTTGGGTCGCCAGTTTTGGTGGCGGGGTATAAAGAGAGATGTGGCTATTTTCGTATCGAAGTGCCTTACTTGCCAGCAAGTGAAGGCTGAGCATCAGAGACCAGCGGGTTTGTTGCAACCCTTGCCTATTGCCGAGTGGAAGTGGGAGCATGTCACTATGGACTTCGTTGTAGGTCTTCCGAGGACTCAGCGGGGTAGTGATGCCATTTGGGTGGTTGCAGACCGGTTGACTAAGTCGGCGCATTTCATTCCTATGCGCATGAGAGATTCGGTAGGTCATCTAGCCAACTTGTATATTCGGGACATAGTGAGATTGCACGGGGTCCCAGTGACGATCGTCTCAGATAGAGATCCTCGTTTTACTGCTAGGTTATCTGTGCTGTAACAAGCCTCTTACGGATAAGCTCAACTTTCTCCGTCGTTTCCCTCACCAACTCCGGACCCAACAGAGGTGCATCACCCACCTCAGCCCAACAAACAGGAGATCTCCATGGTCGGCCATACAAGGCCTCAAACGG
>NW_021029628.1:17090-40562 GCF_004153795.1 Camellia sinensis | reverse complement strand
GTGTTGGATTGGACTGATTTAGAGGTAGATGAGGATGCCTCGTATGAGGAGAGACCGGTTCGGGTCTTGGATAGGCGGGATCAAGTCCTGCGTGGCAAGACTATTCCTTTGGTGAAGGTTTTGTGGAAACATCACGAAGTGGAGGAAGACACTTGGGAACGTGAGTTGGAAGTCCACGAGAAATATCCGGACTTGTTTGTTGATGTGTGATCTTGTATTTAAATTTTACATTATGTTGAACTTAAGAGCCATTATATGTGTCTTAAGTTGTAAAACATTGTGAATGTTTTGGTTAATGGAAGTTTGTTTTAACATTGCGTATGTTAAGTATATTATGGAAATGCAGGCATGATATTAATGTTGCATGTATTATAGAATTGTGGAAAATGAGTTGAAATTGATAAATTTCAAAGGAATGCATGTTGATAATGCAGGTTGTTATGTGTAATGTGATATGCCTCTTGAAAAGAGATGGGATTGACCGGTAATGGGTCGGGTTGTTTAATATTATGTTGTAATATTGTTGAGAATGGCAAAAACCTGTTTTTGAAAAACTTGTGTTTAATTTCGGGGACGAAATTCTTTAAGGAGGGGAGGTTATAACGATCCCGGTTGTCCCTTTACTGTTCTGTTGTATTTCGGACTCAGTTCCGTGGAGTTGGTAGTTGTATCTATCTTGTTGTCATCCTTTAATTCCATTTGTTCGGGTTTTAGGATGTATTGGGCAGAGTCATTACAGGTTGGTTAGGCTTTGGTTTCAATTCTTTGTTGCCCAGTTTTTAGAAGGTCCGCTCGAGCGGGTCTTCTTGTGCTCGAGCGGAGATTGCACACTCCCAGCTTTTCGTGTCCCTGTAAAACTTCTGCAGGTGTGATTTTTACGCTCGAGCGGGTTTCTTTACACTCGAACGGTGGTGCTCGAGCGGGTAGTATTTTTTGGTGTAAGTTCTGGGAGGGGGAAATCTACGCTCGAGCGGACTGGTTTTCGCGCTCAAGCGGATGTACTTTATTCTTGTGTCTTGGCGCTCGAGCGGGCCTTATTGCGCTTGAGCGTACCTAGTTTTTTTGTTCTTGACGCTCGAGCGTTGTGTTCTCCGCTCGAGCGGGAATGTCGTATATCAGTTGGCAGCTGGGCATTTTAAAATCACTTTTTACATTCTCTCTCTCTCTCTTACTTTCTAAAAAGACATTTTGAGAGTTCCTCTCTCTAGAAACTCCCTTCTCTCTAGGGTTTGATCTAGTTAGAGTGTTTCCTTTTCAAACTCTTTGTAATCTAAACGTATAGCTCACAGTTTTTGAAAGTTGAACACACAGCCTACAGTTTTTTTTTTTGAAAATTGAACACACAGCACAAACTTCTCGATGATGAACACACAACCCACAGTTTTTGAAAGTTGAACACACGGCCCAAACTTTTGATGATGAACACACAGCCCACAGGTTTTGAAAGTTGGACACACAGCCCAAACTCTTTGTAATCTAAACGTATAGCTCACAGTTTTTGAAAGTTGAACACACAGCCTACAGTTTTTTTTTTTGAAAATTGAACACACAGCACAAACTTCTCGATGATGAACACACAACCCACAGTTTTTGAAAGTTGAACACACGGCCCAAACTTTTGATGATGAACACACAGCCCACAGGTTTTGAAAGTTGGACACACAGCCCAAACTCTTTGTAATCTAAACGTATAGCTCACAGTTTTTGAAAGTTGAACACACAGCCTACAGTTTTTTTTTTTGAAAATTGAACACACAGCACAAACTTCTCGATGATGAACACACAACCCACAGTTTTTGAAAGTTGAACACACGGCCCAAACTTTTGATGATGAACACACAGCCCACAGGTTTTGAAAGTTGGACACACAGCCCAAACTCTTTGTAATCTAAACGTATAGCTCACAGTTTTTGAAAGTTGAACACACAGCCTACAGTTTTTTTTTTTGAAAATTGAACACACAGCACAAACTTCTCGATGATGAACACACAACCCACAGTTTTTGAAAGTTGAACACACGGCCCAAACTTTTGATGATGAACACACAGCCCACAGGTTTTGAAAGTTGGACACACAGCCCAAACTCTTTGTAATCTAAACGTATAGCTCACAGTTTTTGAAAGTTGAACACACAGCCTACAGTTTTTTTTTTTGAAAATTGAACACACAGCACAAACTTCTCGATGATGAACACACAACCCACAGTTTTTGAAAGTTGAACACACGGCCCAAACTTTTGATGATGAACACACAGCCCACAGGTTTTGAAAGTTGGACACACAGCCCAAACTCTTTGTAATCTAAACGTATAGCTCACAGTTTTTGAAAGTTGAACACACAGCCTACAGTTTTTTTTTTTGAAAATTGAACACACAGCACAAACTTCTCGATGATGAACACACAACCCACAGTTTTTGAAAGTTGAACACACGGCCCAAACTTTTGATGATGAACACACAGCCCACAGGTTTTGAAAGTTGGACACACAGCCCAAACTCTTTGTAATCTAAACGTATAGCTCACAGTTTTTGAAAGTTGAACACACAGCCTACAGTTTTTTTTTTTGAAAATTGAACACACAGCACAAACTTCTCGATGATGAACACACAACCCACAGTTTTTGAAAGTTGAACACACGGCCCAAACTTTTGATGATGAACACACAGCCCACAGGTTTTGAAAGTTGGACACACAGCCCAAACTCTTTGTAATCTAAACGTATAGCTCACAGTTTTTGAAAGTTGAACACACAGCCTACAGTTTTTTTTTTTGAAAATTGAACACACAGCACAAACTTCTCGATGATGAACACACAACCCACAGTTTTTGAAAGTTGAACACACGGCCCAAACTTTTGATGATGAACACACAGCCCACAGGTTTTGAAAGTTGGACACACAGCCCAAACTCTTTGTAATCTAAACGTATAGCTCACAGTTTTTGAAAGTTGAACACACAGCCTACAGTTTTTTTTTTTGAAAATTGAACACACAGCACAAACTTCTCGATGATGAACACACAACCCACAGTTTTTGAAAGTTGAACACACGGCCCAAACTTTTGATGATGAACACACAGCCCACAGGTTTTGAAAGTTGGACACACAGCCCAAACTCTTTGTAATCTAAACGTATAGCTCACAGTTTTTGAAAGTTGAACACACAGCCTACAGTTTTTTTTTTTGAAAATTGAACACACAGCACAAACTTCTCGATGATGAACACACAACCCACAGTTTTTGAAAGTTGAACACACGGCCCAAACTTTTGATGATGAACACACAGCCCACAGGTTTTGAAAGTTGGACACACAGCCCAAACTCTTTGTAATCTAAACGTATAGCTCACAGTTTTTGAAAGTTGAACACACAGCCTACAGTTTTTTTTTTTGAAAATTGAACACACAGCACAAACTTCTCGATGATGAACACACAACCCACAGTTTTTGAAAGTTGAACACACGGCCCAAACTTTTGATGATGAACACACAGCCCACAGGTTTTGAAAGTTGGACACACAGCCCAAACTCTTTGTAATCTAAACGTATAGCTCACAGTTTTTGAAAGTTGAACACACAGCCTACAGTTTTTTTTTTTGAAAATTGAACACACAGCACAAACTTCTCGATGATGAACACACAACCCACAGTTTTTGAAAGTTGAACACACGGCCCAAACTTTTGATGATGAACACACAGCCCACAGGTTTTGAAAGTTGGACACACAGCCCAAACTCTTTGTAATCTAAACGTATAGCTCACAGTTTTTGAAAGTTGAACACACAGCCTACAGTTTTTTTTTTTGAAAATTGAACACACAGCACAAACTTCTCGATGATGAACACACAACCCACAGTTTTTGAAAGTTGAACACACGGCCCAAACTTTTGATGATGAACACACAGCCCACAGGTTTTGAAAGTTGGACACACAGCCCAAACTCTTTGTAATCTAAACGTATAGCTCACAGTTTTTGAAAGTTGAACACACAGCCTACAGTTTTTTTTTTTGAAAATTGAACACACAGCACAAACTTCTCGATGATGAACACACAACCCACAGTTTTTGAAAGTTGAACACACGGCCCAAACTTTTGATGATGAACACACAGCCCACAGGTTTTGAAAGTTGGACACACAGCCCAAACTCTTTGTAATCTAAACGTATAGCTCACAGTTTTTGAAAGTTGAACACACAGCCTACAGTTTTTTTTTTTGAAAATTGAACACACAGCACAAACTTCTCGATGATGAACACACAACCCACAGTTTTTGAAAGTTGAACACACGGCCCAAACTTTTGATGATGAACACACAGCCCACAGGTTTTGAAAGTTGGACACACAGCCCAAACTCTTTGTAATCTAAACGTATAGCTCACAGTTTTTGAAAGTTGAACACACAGCCTACAGTTTTTTTTTTTGAAAATTGAACACACAGCACAAACTTCTCGATGATGAACACACAACCCACAGTTTTTGAAAGTTGAACACACGGCCCAAACTTTTGATGATGAACACACAGCCCACAGGTTTTGAAAGTTGGACACACAGCCCAAACTCTTTGTAATCTAAACGTATAGCTCACAGTTTTTGAAAGTTGAACACACAGCCTACAGTTTTTTTTTTTGAAAATTGAACACACAGCACAAACTTCTCGATGATGAACACACAACCCACAGTTTTTGAAAGTTGAACACACGGCCCAAACTTTTGATGATGAACACACAGCCCACAGGTTTTGAAAGTTGGACACACAGCCCAAACTCTTTGTAATCTAAACGTATAGCTCACAGTTTTTGAAAGTTGAACACACAGCCTACAGTTTTTTTTTTTGAAAATTGAACACACAGCACAAACTTCTCGATGATGAACACACAACCCACAGTTTTTGAAAGTTGAACACACGGCCCAAACTTTTGATGATGAACACACAGCCCACAGGTTTTGAAAGTTGGACACACAGCCCAAACTCTTTGTAATCTAAACGTATAGCTCACAGTTTTTGAAAGTTGAACACACAGCCTACAGTTTTTTTTTTTGAAAATTGAACACACAGCACAAACTTCTCGATGATGAACACACAACCCACAGTTTTTGAAAGTTGAACACACGGCCCAAACTTTTGATGATGAACACACAGCCCACAGGTTTTGAAAGTTGGACACACAGCCCAAACTCTTTGTAATCTAAACGTATAGCTCACAGTTTTTGAAAGTTGAACACACAGCCTACAGTTTTTTTTTTTGAAAATTGAACACACAGCACAAACTTCTCGATGATGAACACACAACCCACAGTTTTTGAAAGTTGAACACACGGCCCAAACTTTTGATGATGAACACACAGCCCACAGGTTTTGAAAGTTGGACACACAGCCCAAACTCTTTGTAATCTAAACGTATAGCTCACAGTTTTTGAAAGTTGAACACACAGCCTACAGTTTTTTTTTTTGAAAATTGAACACACAGCACAAACTTCTCGATGATGAACACACAACCCACAGTTTTTGAAAGTTGAACACACGGCCCAAACTTTTGATGATGAACACACAGCCCACAGGTTTTGAAAGTTGGACACACAGCCCAAACTCTTTGTAATCTAAACGTATAGCTCACAGTTTTTGAAAGTTGAACACACAGCCTACAGTTTTTTTTTTTGAAAATTGAACACACAGCACAAACTTCTCGATGATGAACACACAACCCACAGTTTTTGAAAGTTGAACACACGGCCCAAACTTTTGATGATGAACACACAGCCCACAGGTTTTGAAAGTTGGACACACAGCCCAAACTCTTTGTAATCTAAACGTATAGCTCACAGTTTTTGAAAGTTGAACACACAGCCTACAGTTTTTTTTTTTGAAAATTGAACACACAGCACAAACTTCTCGATGATGAACACACAACCCACAGTTTTTGAAAGTTGAACACACGGCCCAAACTTTTGATGATGAACACACAGCCCACAGGTTTTGAAAGTTGGACACACAGCCCAAACTCTTTGTAATCTAAACGTATAGCTCACAGTTTTTGAAAGTTGAACACACAGCCTACAGTTTTTTTTTTTGAAAATTGAACACACAGCACAAACTTCTCGATGATGAACACACAACCCACAGTTTTTGAAAGTTGAACACACGGCCCAAACTTTTGATGATGAACACACAGCCCACAGGTTTTGAAAGTTGGACACACAGCCCAAACTCTTTGTAATCTAAACGTATAGCTCACAGTTTTTGAAAGTTGAACACACAGCCTACAGTTTTTTTTTTTGAAAATTGAACACACAGCACAAACTTCTCGATGATGAACACACAACCCACAGTTTTTGAAAGTTGAACACACGGCCCAAACTTTTGATGATGAACACACAGCCCACAGGTTTTGAAAGTTGGACACACAGCCCAAACTCTTTGTAATCTAAACGTATAGCTCACAGTTTTTGAAAGTTGAACACACAGCCTACAGTTTTTTTTTTTGAAAATTGAACACACAGCACAAACTTCTCGATGATGAACACACAACCCACAGTTTTTGAAAGTTGAACACACGGCCCAAACTTTTGATGATGAACACACAGCCCACAGGTTTTGAAAGTTGGACACACAGCCCAAACTCTTTGTAATCTAAACGTATAGCTCACAGTTTTTGAAAGTTGAACACACAGCCTACAGTTTTTTTTTTTGAAAATTGAACACACAGCACAAACTTCTCGATGATGAACACACAACCCACAGTTTTTGAAAGTTGAACACACGGCCCAAACTTTTGATGATGAACACACAGCCCACAGGTTTTGAAAGTTGGACACACAGCCCAAACTCTTTGTAATCTAAACGTATAGCTCACAGTTTTTGAAAGTTGAACACACAGCCTACAGTTTTTTTTTTTGAAAATTGAACACACAGCACAAACTTCTCGATGATGAACACACAACCCACAGTTTTTGAAAGTTGAACACACGGCCCAAACTTTTGATGATGAACACACAGCCCACAGGTTTTGAAAGTTGGACACACAGCCCAAACTCTTTGTAATCTAAACGTATAGCTCACAGTTTTTGAAAGTTGAACACACAGCCTACAGTTTTTTTTTTTGAAAATTGAACACACAGCACAAACTTCTCGATGATGAACACACAACCCACAGTTTTTGAAAGTTGAACACACGGCCCAAACTTTTGATGATGAACACACAGCCCACAGGTTTTGAAAGTTGGACACACAGCCCAAACTCTTTGTAATCTAAACGTATAGCTCACAGTTTTTGAAAGTTGAACACACAGCCTACAGTTTTTTTTTTTGAAAATTGAACACACAGCACAAACTTCTCGATGATGAACACACAACCCACAGTTTTTGAAAGTTGAACACACGGCCCAAACTTTTGATGATGAACACACAGCCCACAGGTTTTGAAAGTTGGACACACAGCCCAAACTCTTTGTAATCTAAACGTATAGCTCACAGTTTTTGAAAGTTGAACACACAGCCTACAGTTTTTTTTTTTGAAAATTGAACACACAGCACAAACTTCTCGATGATGAACACACAACCCACAGTTTTTGAAAGTTGAACACACGGCCCAAACTTTTGATGATGAACACACAGCCCACAGGTTTTGAAAGTTGGACACACAGCCCAAACTCTTTGTAATCTAAACGTATAGCTCACAGTTTTTGAAAGTTGAACACACAGCCTACAGTTTTTTTTTTTGAAAATTGAACACACAGCACAAACTTCTCGATGATGAACACACAACCCACAGTTTTTGAAAGTTGAACACACGGCCCAAACTTTTGATGATGAACACACAGCCCACAGGTTTTGAAAGTTGGACACACAGCCCAAACTCTTTGTAATCTAAACGTATAGCTCACAGTTTTTGAAAGTTGAACACACAGCCTACAGTTTTTTTTTTTGAAAATTGAACACACAGCACAAACTTCTCGATGATGAACACACAACCCACAGTTTTTGAAAGTTGAACACACGGCCCAAACTTTTGATGATGAACACACAGCCCACAGGTTTTGAAAGTTGGACACACAGCCCAAACTCTTTGTAATCTAAACGTATAGCTCACAGTTTTTGAAAGTTGAACACACAGCCTACAGTTTTTTTTTTTGAAAATTGAACACACAGCACAAACTTCTCGATGATGAACACACAACCCACAGTTTTTGAAAGTTGAACACACGGCCCAAACTTTTGATGATGAACACACAGCCCACAGGTTTTGAAAGTTGGACACACAGCCCAAACTCTTTGTAATCTAAACGTATAGCTCACAGTTTTTGAAAGTTGAACACACAGCCTACAGTTTTTTTTTTTGAAAATTGAACACACAGCACAAACTTCTCGATGATGAACACACAACCCACAGTTTTTGAAAGTTGAACACACGGCCCAAACTTTTGATGATGAACACACAGCCCACAGGTTTTGAAAGTTGGACACACAGCCCAAACTCTTTGTAATCTAAACGTATAGCTCACAGTTTTTGAAAGTTGAACACACAGCCTACAGTTTTTTTTTTTGAAAATTGAACACACAGCACAAACTTCTCGATGATGAACACACAACCCACAGTTTTTGAAAGTTGAACACACGGCCCAAACTTTTGATGATGAACACACAGCCCACAGGTTTTGAAAGTTGGACACACAGCCCAAACTCTTTGTAATCTAAACGTATAGCTCACAGTTTTTGAAAGTTGAACACACAGCCCAAACTTCTCGATGATGAACACACAGCCCACAGTTTTTGAAAGTTGAACACACGGCCCAAACTTTTGATGATGAACACACAGCCCACAGGTTTTGAAAGTTGGACACACAGCCCAAACTCTTTGTAATCTAAACGTATAGCTCACAGTTTTTGAAAGTTGAACACACAGCCCAAACTTCTCGATGATGAACACATAGCCCACATTTTTTGAAAGTTGAACACACGGCCCAAACTTTTGATGATGAACACACAGCCCATACATTTCATTTGCACGCGGCTCATATACTTTATGTTGAACACGTAGCTCACACACTTCAATTCTAAACACACAGCTCATTCCTTATGTTTGCACGCAGTTCATACATTTTCACTGGTGAACACATAGCTCACTCATTGCATTTGCACGCAGCTCATATTGAGCACGCAGTCCACAACATTGTATCTGATTTGATTTGCACACAGCTCGTACTTTCATTTTGAAACTGAATATATCTGTTCATTCTAAATGCAGGTATCTTCCCGTGTTACACGGGGCTATGGCTCAATCATCGCTAGGGAGTGGTACGCAGAGCTCCCAGAGACCGTTCGTGATCTGGTTGATGAAGCAGGGTTTGGGCCCTTCTGCGCGGGGATATCTCGCTACCCTGCGAGCAGGACGCTGATGAGGGCACTCATGGAGAGATGGTGGGACACCACAAACTCCTTCCACTTCTCAGCTACCTGGGATATGACGATGACCCCATTTGACTTTGCCCTGTTGACTAGTCTTGACGTGGTCGGCCGACCGGTTCCCTACGACGCAGACATGGGCGAGTGGGAGGCGGCTTGGATTTATTTGTTAGGAGCCTATCCACCGATTGACAGATCATCGGGCAGAGTCAAGTACACTTGGTTTTCCACACATTTCAGAGGGACTGTGCCCGAGACTCTCGAGGAGATAGAGCAGTACGCTCGAGGGTTTTTGATGTTCCTCCTTAGGACCACTTTGTTCTCCGATAGGGGGAACACCGTTGGCCTGTATCTGCTCAGTGCTCTGGTAGACCTATCATAGGTCAGCCAGTATGATTGGGGTGGCGCCGGCCTTGCTACCCTCTACTGCTATATGAGCGCGACCTCCCGTGGGCGGGGGAACATAGTTGGCGGCTACTAGAGTGCCTGCGAGGTACTTTCTGCCCTCTTGATTTACACTTCTGCTTTTCATTACCTGTACACTGCACACGGCACACTTTACATTCTGTATTCTACATTCTGCACTCAGCATTCTGTATTTCTGTATATTCTGCATTATGATGGCTATTGCCCTATTTTCTACAGCTGTGGGTTTTCGCATACTTTTCGACACTAGCCCCGGAGCTCAAGGTGGGGGTGCCTCTTGTGATTCCTTCCTCGCTCATATTTGAGGGCCAGTACCGGCCGAGGGCCCGGGAGTCCCTGTGCTACCTGCGGCAGTTTTTTGATACAGTGCGGATGACTGAGGTAATTCAGAACTCTCAGTTCTTCATGTTTTCATCTTTGATTCATCTTGCATATTTGTGATTTCTAATCGGCTCATGCACTTGATTATCCGCAGATCACTTGGCAGCTATGGGCGCCCTTGGGTGGAGATGCCCGATTTCAGTTTCCTAGGGGATGGGCCACTTCTCGGTATAGGATCCTATTTGAAGGGCTAGTTGGCAGGGCCTAGTTTCTGGTGGACCATTTTCTGCGTCAGACGATGGGCTACCCCGAGCAGAGTATCCCCGCAGCACCTCCGGACGATATGCGGTCCACTGAGGGACTCACTCCCCAGGAGGTTGATTTGGCTATGCTGGGCACTGATGCAGCTCTACATTTGGAGGAGGGGGAGTACGCGACCTACCGTCATACATACTTGATGCCCCCATTGACAGGTGTCCGCACTCCCACTTGGAGGGCTACTGTCATGCCATCGTCAAGTCGAGCCCGGGTTACAGATATCCCTTTAACTAGTAGGGCTGGCACATCGAGAGGTGGGGCTGGAGTGGTTCCCCTCATTCCCCCGACTTATCAGCATGCCGAGTCGCCAGGTCTTCCGACCGAGTTGACTAGATGGCGATACGGGTCATCTTACCCGATTCTGATAGAGCCTCCTATGCTCGATCACTGATATGTCAGTGATCCTGACTCACCACCAGTATGTTCCACTGCTTTTCATTTACCACTCAGATGCTTAGGCATTCATTTATTCATTGATGACTTGAGCTTGTATCTGCAGCCTCCCAGGGAGTATACTGAGGGGTTGCTCGGGTTGGTAGCCTCACTCGAGGGCATGGTCCTGCGGAGAGAGACGCAACTGTTCATCGTCGGTGTTTCGGTACTTTTCAGTTTTCCTGCATTTATCATACTTTTGATAACATGCTGTATTTAACCATTTCACTGCGTTGATTGATTGTATATGTAGGGCACATCTGACACATACCATATTCATACATTGTATCTGCATACACCCACTCCATGTAACTTTCTTCTCTCTGCATCTGATATATATATTGGCTAATGTATTCAAATTGTACTCTTCCTTTCAGATGCCGCCGCTACAGGCTGAGCCATAGGCCGGGCCATCTAGGCCTTCTCGGGGAGCTGGGAGAGGAGGTTCGACCCGCAGCCGAGGCGGACGCAGAGCGCCTGTCATAGAGGAGGAGTCTAGCGAGGAGGAGGAGTCTAGACATCCCCAGTCAGAGACATCCGCTGACAGAGAGGGTGACTCTTGTTCCGGTTCCGATAGTGGAGATGATGCCGAGGAGGATTCTGAGGGCGGCGGCTCCGATTCCGACGATGATGATGGTGCAGAGGTTGTTCCACAGAAGAGGACGAAGAGGGCCTCTTATTCCTGCGCTTGATAGCACTGATGTAGCCGTTCCTGCTTTATTTGTCTTTTTTACTAGTAGTTGTAGCACATTATACATTATTAGGCAGTTTTATTTTCTGTAAAACTTGTACCCTTGTTGTAAAATGTTGTAACAAAGGAAGCATGATGGAATGAAACAGCTTTTTTGAAAAAGTGTTGTATTTTATGTTCTTAGCATCACATCACATCATTTTGCACAAAATGAGATTGAATGAAAATTGAGCAATGTGTATCACCAAGTCAGGTAGTGAACCGACGCAACAAACTAAATAACTTAACTTGCTAAGTAACAACGAAATCTCAGCAAATTTACAACTTGATAAGCAAATCCCGGAAATGTTGATAAACAAACAACAATTCAACGGACAAAACTTATCAACTCAACAAAAACTAACGACTTGATAAACAAAACAACTCGATAAGCAAAACTACAACTCAATAAGCAAAACAACAACTCGATAAGCAAGACTTAACAACAACTCGATAAACAAATGTAATTCGGACAAGGTGAGCGATGGAATACATCCGAAATAGAGGGAAACATGGGCCTTTAATACTTCCAACACACGGGAATGCTAGGAGCTCCATTCTAGAGATTAGGAAAAGGCCGAAGACCAACTTCCCTCCATGGCCGACCACCAGAGGAGGCTGGCCGACCAGCTATTTTCCTTGGAGATCAAAGGGGTGGTCGGCCTACTAGAAAAAGTGGTCGGCCGACCACCTAGTTTGGCGACCACCAGATTTTTGACAAGTGTCCCCGAACAGTGCCTTATCCTCTATAAAAGTTCCAGCTTCGTGGTTCTTTCATTTCATCTCAGTTTTGCATCAAAATGGAGGCATTCCTCATCGAAAATCTTACAGCTTGGATTGCTACTTTAGATGGCCCGGAAAAGTTGAACTTCCGGGGGCTTTGGCTTGAATGCACTATTCACGTTGAGCCGCACTCCGCTGCATCTTCCCTTTCTCCATGCCGCGGTGAGGTTTTGGAATCCGGTAACACATGTCTTTAGCTTCGGTGGGCAAGCGATGTGTCCTACCTTCGAAGATTTCCAAGCTTTGATGGAGTCCGAGCGCAACGAGGAGATCTTGCCCCAACTCCGTTTCGGCCATGCTCAAGCCTTAGGACGAATGTTTGGGCTCACTATGCACCACGACGCTCGGTCTCTGATCTGCAACGGAGAATTGGACATCCTCAATTTGATTCAACGTTTTTCTGATCCCGGTGACCGCGGTGACCATCATTAGCAGGGCTTTCGGCGACATGCCCTTTGCTTATGCATGTTATCTCACTTTTTGCTTGCCCCAGGCTTCAGCGGGTCTAGCGTTCGTCTGATTGAAGTTGCCCAAGGCTTGAAGGAGGGTAAAGGCTACATTGCCATGACATTGGCCGAGACACTAATGGGCTTGGATGCTTTCCATCGCCGGGAAACAACCAGATTTGCGGGGATTCCATTACTGTTGTAGGTAATGCTTCCCTCCCTATGTCACATATATATTGCTCACGTCACTCAGCCCTCAGGCTCGGTTTTTCTCACAAAACCCTTTTCTCACTTTTCTCTCAACGTACACCTCTCTATTCTTTAATCTCTCATTTTTCATCCCTCTCTAGGTGTGGTTGATGGATAAATTGCAGGTTATGGACTCTTGCCCAGCATACTCAGCTCGCGGCTACTTCTTCCGACGACGTCTAGTGGATGCCCTTGATGAGGGGTGGTGGTTCGACTGGATGTGCAATTTGTCCGCAAACCGCATTGCTTGGCGTTGTCCTTGGCTCAATCTACCGGCAATGAGCTACAGCATGTCCCGGCAGACTGGGATTCAGTTGATTGGTCTGACGCACTGCGTGTTTTACTTTTGTTTTCGGTTCCAGCGCCAGTTTGGCCATGATCAAACTTGCCCGACATAGGGGATAGAGTACCCTGCTGCATTCCTGATCCGAGGTGCACAGCTTGCTCGGTATGCCACAGCATGGAGGACGAGAGAACTCCTGGCCCCCGCTCCCACTTTCAGTTGCACTTTCTTTGATGAGTGCATAGATTGGCTCAATGAAGAGGCACAGATTGGGCCCACTTTGGCATCAGAAGCTTCGACCAGCTCTGGAAGGGGGCGCAGGAACACCTGACTTAGTTATGCCCCGGATTTATTGCCTTACTAGTACTTTCAAGTTTTCTTTATGAATGTAACCAAAAACAACTTCAATTTGTATGTAAGAGCAGGAGGACTCTGTATTGAAATCAATAAAATTGAAGGTTGTGGGTACTGAAAATTTTTCGCTTTCGTCCAAAAATGGTCTAAGTTGTAAAAAAAAAATTAATTTGAACAAAATCAACTTTTATTAAAACTTTTCAAAACCATTTTCGATATGGATCAGAACTGGCCACACCTGAGATCTGTCACTGAGATGCACAACCCCAGATTCCACCAACTAGAAAGTTGCCCCTAGTCTGAGTAGCACTGCACCGGAGATCACAAGCGAACTCTTGAATGCTGAATAGACAAAGATGACAGAGATGATCAAATGGACAAAGTTGATCAGGGAAAAGTTTATGGCTGAACTTCAGGATGAAGTTGCTTACGTATCCCAAAGATGGGAATCAAGCCTTACGTAGTTCAGGCTCGAGTTCACTCGAGTATTTTCACTCTCCTTTTACGCTCTAACTTTTGCCAAGGCCGCCCGGGTTTTCAACCTTGCGAGCTCAGTTTTTGTAATTTCAAATTTTTCATGCTCTAACTTTTGCCTAGGTTGCCCTTTCGAGTTTTCGGCCTAACGAGCCTCTCAGGGGTAATATTTCTTCAACTTGTCCATGTTGATCGGTTGTGAGACCTCTAGGCCATCTAGGTCCATCAGAACGACAGCTCCACCCGACCAAATAGACTTAATGGTGTAGGGACCAGTCCAATTGGGTCTGAACTTGCCCCTAGGGTAATGGATGGGGGCTCGACTGTCTTTGAGCACCAAATCTCCTTCCTTCAAATTTCAGGACTTAACCTTCTTGTTGAAAGCCCTGGCAATTCTACGCTGATAACCTTGAACATGGTACAGTGCTTTCAGTCTTCTTTCATCAAAGAGCATGAGTTCTTCGAATCTGCTCTGCTGCCAATCTACCTCGGCTATCTGACACTCGGCCAATACTCGTAATGACGGAACCTCAATTTCGATAGGTAGAACGGTCTCCATCCTATAAACTAATGAATATGGAGTTGCTCTAGTAGACGTTCTAATTGAAGTCCGGTAGCCCCACAGAGCAAATGGCAGCTTATCTGGCCAGTCCCGGTAGGTTTCCACCATCTTCTACAAAATGTGTTTGATGTTCTTGTTGGCAGCCTCAACTGCTCCATTGGTCTGAGGCCGGTACGTGGACAACTTATGAAAAGCCACATTGTATTTTTCTAACAAGTCAATCACTTCCTTCTTGAAGTGGGAACCATTATCTGAAATAATCTCATTTGGGACCCCGTAGAGACAGATGATGTTGTTTCGGATGAACTTTGCAACGTGCGAAGCCTTCAACACCGCATAAGATTGGGCCTCGACCCATTTCGTGAAATAATCTATCGCGACCAGAATGAACTCAATCCCATTAGACCCCTTTGGAGTGACAGCCCCGATCACATCGATTCCCCAAACTAAAAATGGCCATGGCGAAGTCATATTGTACAGCTTCGACGGCGGGATGTTCATACGGTTTGCATGGATCTGACATTTGTGGCATCGCCGAACAAACCGATACAATCCTCCTCCATGGTGGACCAGTAGTAACCCTATCTGAGGATCTTCCGAGCTAACATTATCCCGTTCATATGTGCTCCGCACTCTCTTCCATGGATGGCCTCCATTAAGTGCTTCGATTCTTCGGCGTCAACACACAGCTTATGCATTCCCAGATGACCTCTCATGTACAATTTACCCCCGCAGATGATGAACTGAACGGCCATTCTTCTGATTGCCCTTTTATCCTTGGCATTTGCCCCTGGTGGATACGCCTCTTTTTCCAAGAAGTTCTAGACATCATAGTACCAGGGGTTCTCATCTTGAACCTCATCTATGGCAGCAATCGACTCATAGGCTGGCGCAAATTTCTGGTCAATGATAATCGGACGCATCCGGACTCCGAAAGGGATGTCTATCATGGAAGATCGAGTTACTAGTGAATCTGTGAACTTGTTGTTCTCACTTAACAGATGAGCAAAGTTTAGTTTCTCAAACCGAGGAATTAACAAGTCTAAGGTCTGGTGATACATTATCATCTTTTCTTCTTTGACTTTTCAATCTCCTTTCGCTTGAGATACAACAAGGTTCGAGTCCCCGATGACGTCCAACCGTTTTGCCCCTAGTTCCAGGGCTGCTTCTAAACCAGCAATGCATGCTTCGTATTCTGCTTCGTTGTTCGAAACTTTGAATTGGAGTTTAAAGGCTAGAGGGATACGGGAATTGTCGGGTGCTATTAGTAGCACTCATATCCCATACCCGTATTGATTTGACGCTCCGTCAAAGTACATCGTCCAAGTTTCGTCTTCGATATGCAAAATGGCCTCATCTGGGAATAAGTACTCAACTGCTTCACCTCCTTCCACTGGATGATCGGCTAAGAATTCTGCTACTGCTCTTCCCTTGACCGACTTGCAGAAACATAGGGACATATCCCGGTGTGGAGGAAATCCCGTCTTGTTGGTTTGGGCTCACTACAGTTCAGACTCAAATTGTCACATTTCTGAATCTAGTCTCGCAAAGTGCAATGCAAGACTGATAAATCACCAAAGAGTCCAAATCCGACAAATCGTTTTGAAAACAGATTTTTATAAAGAAGTGCCAAACATGGACTGCTTTTCCAGATACAAAGTCGCCACCTAAATATTTTATTTTGGGAGAATTTAGGAAAACCTGACTCATTGCCTAAGGCCACGTGTCCGTCATCACCAAAGTTACCTCGGCTCGGGAACTTTGGTACGATTGGGGAAGGTCAGCTATGAGCACCCCCGCTCGCCCGATCAAAGATCGGCCACTAGTAAACATGATATCTTGTTTTTGAAAACACATGTGTTCTTATTCCGGTAAATTAGCTAGAATTACTATGTGATGCGCACAGCAAAACAAGTATAGACTAGATCGCCTAATTTGGAACAAAGCATTGCATATCCATTTGTTCGGAAAAATGGTTTGAGTTTTGCTACTCGCAAGCAGGCTAAAATACGGGTTTCAACGAATTATTCCAACTCAAGCAACCCAACCTTCACTCAAAGGCATTCAGGCAGTTATATCACATAAGCACATAGCCTCATGGTAAGCATGCTATCATGGCAGTCACTCACACACATGCAAAGATGCTAAAGCATAAACGCTTACCGAGTACTCCGAGCCAAAACAGAAACTAGTTAGTAATCATATGCATGATCCTAGTTCATGTTAAGATGGCTAATGCAACACATGCAAGATGCAACTAAGCTAGGCTCGACTATTCTAAGATGGCATCTGATGATGCTACAGCTAACACGTATTCAACTTGGAATTGAAATACGATGTAGTTAGCATGATGCGCGAGCCCGGTGCATGCAAGACAAATGAATGGATGCAAACATGCAAGCATAAGTATGCTAATTGAAACATGCCCTAATCTAACCATCGTAAGCTAGTAAATAAAAGGGAGAAAGACGTGGGGTTGGAAGACATGCACACACGCACGCACACTTATTACACAATTACCCTCGCTCGGAGGATCCGAATAATAATGCAAACCAAATAAATAATTAACAACCCTAGCTAATTAAATATTACAAAACCCTTAACTAATTAACAAATTAGTTAAGCTACTAAAGCAGTAAAACAGCCTTGGGAAGAGGGATGAATGCATGCTCGGATTGGCTTCGCTCGGAAACCCAATGCCATGCCATTGTTGCCTCTATTTACACTGTTATGCGCCTCTGAGACTTGCACAATTCCCAAGGTTGCTTCTAAACCACCCCTTGATCAGAATGGGATGCCATCGGCCAAGATAAAAAGCCACCGGCCATGGAAACATGGTCATCGACAAAAAGTGGAGCCATCGGCTGGATTTTGGTAGCCGGCCGGCATTAAAGATGGCCGACCGGCCATCTGTTCCTGCCGGACCCTGTTTGACAGCACCAGAGGACAGACAGAGCATGGCAATGCATTTTCAAAGCAAATGTGTGCACAACCACCCTCCCTATCATGTCATGAATTCAAGAGAGTATGGTTCTCGACCCTCGGGCCACCAATCACACATTTCCATGCATGATGGCCCAAGAAGCCAAGTGTGCAACTTCAATATCAAATGAAATGCACACAAAACACATCAAAGCCCCAACCTCTATCATGATTGGTCAAGAGGCAAGGTCAATCACGCATTTCAATGCATGATGGCCAAAAAAGCCAAGTGTGCAACTCAATATGGAATGAAATGCACAAAACACATAAAGGGCCCTAACCTTTATCATGATTGATCAAGAGGCAAGGGATGCATGCTCAATGCTATGCAAACTAAGCATGCAAGCAAACTAATGCAAAATGAGTATGCTAGCAAGCAATATGCAATAGGCATACAACCTAAATATGCAAACACGCAACCTAGCATACACAATGCTATAGACTATATGGCACCCACAATGCTATATGAACTATGGCATGGTCAATGCAACTAACCACCTAGCATACACAATGCAAGGAGTGACATGGCATACACAATGCTAACAACATAACATGCACAACACATTGTAACATGGCATACACAATGCAAGATGGACTTAAACTAAAATGAGTGGGCCTCAGCCACACTCAAATCAGTGGCCCAATGAGATGAGAACAAGGCCCAAGATTCATGCAAACATGCACAATGCAAAGGCTCCAAGCCTAAGGCACAAAATGTACCTCTCCAAGAGCAATGCAAGGATGAAACATGGCATACATATAAGCTCTGAAATGACATGCTCAATGACCCCAAAACATGAAAACACCTCAGTATAAGCATGCAATAGGCTTCAAAACTCAAAGCTAAGCAAGGCTATTACACTACAACCTTGCATGGCAAGCACCAATCGATCAAGAGGCCTAAAAATAGGGCTAAGGCAGCCCAAAATAAGGACAAAATTAGTTTGGAGTATGGCCAAAATGTGCTAGAATGAAAGGCCAAAACGGCATGCAATGTAAGCTAGTATGCATGGTTTACACTACAAGCATATGGAGCATATAAGGGACCACCAAACCAGCCAAAAAAAGATTCATCACATGTCAAAATATGGCCAAATACCCACTGAAATGTATCCAATACATGCAAGAATGAGGTGCTACTTTGAAAGGCTATAAAGAGGGTTGTTCTACACATGCAAGAGGCAAGCCTTAAATGACAAAAACAGCTCTGGAAAGAGTTCATGCAGGCCCTAAAACTCATTGAAAAAGGCCTAAACCAAGCTCAAGAAGTGTGCAAATAAGGGCTCCTTTGTAAGGCCAAAGATACTAGTAAACAAGACAACAAGGGAGAGGGTCACCCCTCTCCTTCTTAGGACCTCAAAACACCATCCCCACCACTGAAATCCAATCCCTTTGGATTTCAGTGGTGAGAAGGCCAATACAAGGTGGTCCTAAAACTCAACAAAGAAGGCTCAAAAAGAGGCCAAACAAGGCCTAAGAGGGGGTGGACGACCCCCAACACCAAAATGACCTTAAACAAACTTCAAAATCATGCAAATACAAAACTTTTTTCAGTTTATAGATAAGCTTAAATCAGTGTGCAAGATAGGCTAAAAGTGTGTACAAAAACGGGGAATAAAAGAAGGAAAAGGAGTTACCCTTGAAGACCACTTCCAAGAACACCAAACTAGCAGCCTCTTTGGATCAAAACCAGCTCAAAAACCCCTCAAACAACTCCTTAGCACCTTAGTAACCAAAGAGTAGTGTACTCCTAGGTGTTCTAGTGCAAAAACAAGAACAAAAACTCACTTTGGAACACTCTAACCCACACAAATGTAGAGAGAGAGGGAGATATAGAGAGAGCATGGAACACTTGAAACAAGACTTCAAGCCAGCCTACTACTACACATAACATAAATAGATATCAATTTGCCTTGAACAACATTGTGTAAACGATGTGGGACAGATTGTTTGAAACATGATACAGCAAAATGATGCCGTTTTGTTGCTGTGAGGAATTGCCCAAAAGAGTCCCACATCGGTCCATGACAAAAGTATGCTCAAAGGTGAATGCTTATAAAAGTCTCACGTGGTTGCCCATTGCTTCTCTAGTCAACTAAAGCTGAAGCAAATGATTCCAAAGTTGAAGTTACAATATATATATGTATGGACACTTATATAATAGGAAAAATGGACACATATATAATAGAAAAAAAATTGTAAGTTTAATATTTTATTAATTATATTTATATTTATTTATATATTATATAAATATATACATGTTGTATAATATATATATATATATATGTTTGAGCTCGCGAGCCTATCAAACCGAGTATTATTAAGCTCGGGCTCGGCTCGTTTGTTAAACGAGCTTAAAATTTAAGCTCGAGCTCGGCTCATTTATTAATCGAGCCGAGTTCGAACGAGCCTTAACGAGCCGAACTCGAGCTTGTTCATGAACAGCTTGGTTCGTTTGCAGCCCTATTAGTAACCAAAGAGTAGTGTACTCCTAGGTGTTCTAGTGCAAAAACAAGAACAAAAACTCACTTTGGAACATTCTAACCCACACAAATGTAGAGAGAGAGGGAGATATAGAGAGAGAGTGATATATATATCTTATATATCAGATTTTTCCAACCCTTGAAATGGAAGGAGAGGCCCTCTTTTATAGAGGAACAAAGAGCAAAGGGGCCAAGCTTCTCTTAGAAGCTAAAGCAAAAAGGGTCAAGCTTCTTGAAGAAGCTAGAGCAAAGGGGTCAAGCTTCCTCAAGAAGCTAAGAAAAGTTCAAGCTTCTTGGAGAAGCTAGGCAAAGGTTCAAGCTTCTTCAAGAAGCTAAAACAAAGGTTCAAAAGATTCAAGCTTCCTTAAGAAGCTAAAACGAGGGGTTCAAAAGGTTCAAGCTTTCTCAATAAGCTAAAACAAAGGTTCAAAAGGGTCAAGCCTTCCCAAGAAAAGGTCTCGGCCAGAAAAAGTGGCCGATTGATCAAAACAATGGCCGGCCGACCGACCAAAAACAATGCCAACCGGCCAACAAGAAAACAGGGCTGGTGGCCTCAAGCCATGGCCAGTGAGGTGTGGGGATGGCCAACAAGCTATTTCCCAACCTTATAAGCAAAACAACAAGTGTTTGGTGCAAAACCAAACACAAAACAAATGAGTCGAGAGGTCTTGAGGCAAGGCGCGTAGCCGAAACCTCCGAGAACTCAAGACGAACACAAACATGGGTGATCATTGAGTGTTCAAACGATGACGTCCAAGTCTTGAGAACGGTCAAAAATGGGGTATCTACAGTTGCCCCTCTTTGACAGAACTCAAAAGTCATAACAATGACGGAAGTGAATGTCAAAGCCCAGAGACGACCCATTTTTGACGAGGCCGAAGACTTAGACAAAGCATTCAAGCAACAGACAAAGATATGCGCCCGAAAGCAGGGGCAAGATGCAAGACAATGCATAAAGCCGAGCATAACTTATGATCATGCAAAGAAAGCTGTAACGAAGTATAACATGCGATAGTTTTAAGCAAGCGAAAACCAAACTACATTACAATGCAGAAAGGATGTAAGAGAGTCATACAATCTCAACCATGCGCCATGCAGGAAAGACTAAGAGCGACCATTGGGGACACCCAAGGTCACAAACAAGATTCCATCGCGTTGCACGTGAAAGGAAAAGGAGTGGCACAAACATTGAAACATGTTCCAAATGCTCTAACAAAAAAGGGGGAAACATAGGGACATATCCTGGTGTTTTGAAAAGGAGCGTGCATAACAATGCAAGCGGAATGCGCATAACAACGCAAGTGAAGAGGTGTGCATGACAATGCAACCTAAGATGAATTCCAAACACGCTGAAATCGTGTGAGGAAAGGGGTTAGGGAGAAACATAGGGACATATCCCGGTGTTTCGGAATGGTTCAAACATAGGAATGCATTCCAAATGCTCTTAGCCAAAGAGGGAGAAATATAGGGACATATCCCAGTGTTTCGGAAAGGTATAAGCATTGGAACGTATTCCAAATGCTGTTAACCAAAGAGGGAGAAACATAGGGACGTATCCCGGTGTTTCATAAAGGTATAAGCATTGGAACGTATTCCAAATGCTCTTAACCAAAGGGGGAGAAACATAGGGATGTATCCTAGTGTTTCAGAATGGTTCAAGCATTGGAACGTATTCCGAATGCTCTTAACCAAAGAGGGAGAAACATAGGGACATATTCCAGTATTTCAGAATGGTTCAAGCATTGGAACGTATTCCGAATGCTCTTAACAAAAGAGGGAGAAACATAAGGACGTATCCCAGTGTTTCGGAAAGGTATAAGCATTGGAACGTATTTCAAATGCTCTTAACCAAAGAGGGAGAAACATAGGGACGTATCCCAGTGTTTCAGAATGGTTCAAGCATTGGAACGTATTCCGAATGCTCTTAACCAAAGAGGGAGAAACATAGGGACGTATCACAGTGTTTCGGAAATGGTGTGAGCATTGGAACGTATTCCAAACGCTTTTAACCAAAGAGGGAGCAACATAGGGACGTATCCCAGTGTTTCGGAATGGTGTGAGCATTGGAACGTATTCCAAATGCTTTTAACTGAAGAGGGAGAAACATAGGGACGTATCCCGGTGTTTCGGAATGAGAAGAGAAAACACCGGGAGGTATCCTGGTGTTTTAGAATGGTAGGAGGAACATAGGGACGTATCCCGGTGTTGCGAAAGGAAGGTGAAACATAGGGATGTATCCCGGTGTTTCGGAAGGAAGGAGAAACATAGGGACGTATCCCGGTGTTTCGAAAAGGAAGAGATCGTGCAAAATGATGCAATTGAAAGGGTGCATAACAATGTGAGTGAAACGTGCATAACAATGTAGGTAGGACGATGCATAACAATGCAAGCGAATCAGTGCATGACAATGCAGGAGGAATGGGTGCATAACAATGCAAGTGAAGTGTGCGTGACAACGCAAGTAAAGAGGTGCATGACAATGCAAGTAGAAGCGAAACATGCATGTCGACGCAAGTGAAGAATGCATGACAATGCAGGTGGAAGCAAAACATGCGTGTCGACGCAAGTGAAGAATTCACGACAATGCAGGTGGAAGCGAAACATGCGTGCCGACGCAAGTGAAGAATGGACGACCATGCAGGTGGAAGTGCACTGCAATGCAATATATATTCTATATGCAATGAATGCATGTAATGTATGCTATGTACAATGTAATATACATACTAGATGATGTAGTAGTTAGGAAGCGAAGATACCTTACAAGGGCAATTGGCAACGACCTACCTTATGCTGCTGGGGATTTTTTGCTTCTTCTTGGTTGAACCACAGGTACTACTTTTCTCCCTAGCTATGGTCGCAGCTTTCCCTATTCTCCAATAGGGTGACAGACTAGGTTGATTCGGTATCCACAATTGAGGCGCATATACATGCTATCTCAATCTATAGGGTTGCCATACAGATTTCAAGCCGAGGATATACCCTTGGGTATTTAAACCAGACTTTAGTCTCGAAAATCCCAAACCTTTGCGTTCTAGGCGTAAGCCATTCGAACTCTAGTTTCCACCGTCTCAGTTGGTCCCTTAGGAACTCACCACAAACACAGGCAGGTGGCTATACCAGACCATTGGGAGTCATTCGGGCACGACAAACACCAAAGGAATTGCACCTTTAGAGGATTTAAGGTCTCCTAGACCGGAGGGTGCACAAGACAGTGCGAATAATGCAATGCAC
>NW_021029627.1:14985-34020 GCF_004153795.1 Camellia sinensis | reverse complement strand
CAAGTTGTTCCATTTGGCGTCTAGTTTATCGTGTACTTCACCCTATAAGCCCAATTATGTTATCTCGCGTTATCGCTTTCAAGGTACACCTTTCCGAAAATATCTGAAGAAATAATTGTGGACAATTTCCTTATAGCCCGAGGCTAGCGCCTGAACGATATAAGTCACCAGAATCAATCACCACGCATTCTCTACGAGTTTCTAAAGCACAACACGAGTGCTTTCAGAAATCCTGGGTTCATGCAGAAAACATTCAAGCAAACTCTACTTCTCACCTTGATTATTGTCGTTTTGTTCTCAACTTTGCAATTCTCGCTTTGCAATCCGCTGACTAGTCTACCGCCAACCCCTAGCACTTGCCTATAAACTTTTGGTCGAGACGAAGATCGACCTTCCTCGATATACTGGGATATCTTTTCTTGTTGTTGCCCTTGTGGGGCCTTCCTGCCCCCTGATGGAGTGCAATTGCCATACTCGACCACTCAGAGCTGTATCACCATAATCTTTCTACTAATGTCTCACTCAGAAATCACCCAGTTACATGATTCCGGAAAGGCCATAGCTGAAATAATCATTGGACCATGGGATATGCTAACAAATTTAACCGAATCAGACAATGGTGGAATGTGGAGTCCCCGATACATACTACATTAACCAGGACGCAAACTCTCCAAACTCTCGATTGGGTAAAGGCCTTGATGGGCCCTCGCGCCAGTGCAGGCTTGACTTCTTCATAACCAATAAATGGGGGATGACGTAATCGATTCGGTAATTTTACCTTGGCATCTTGTGAGTATTGATAAATCGAGGTTCCAATATAGCCGTAATTAGGTGCAACTCCATAAAACCCCTCCTGCAATGAAATCCCACAAATAGACGTTTATTCATGATTGCTGAGGGGGCATCGTGTCGTCCCATACAATTCAGCAAGTGAAATAGCGCAGACAGCCATCAAATCATTCAGTTTGGCTTCTCGTTTAAGTATTAAGCCATTGCGGCAATTGATGCAGCAAGGCATAGACCCCTAACTATACACCCAAAGCCTTTTCGGGAAATCGAGTAAACATCTCATGTCCCACTCAGTCTTCGTCGAAGTTTATTGGTCTTTTTTAGCTACTCAACTTACAAGAAGAAGAGATATATAGAATCCTTTTCTAATAGACAAAATCCTCTATCTACACTTCCATTAATCGAAGTTTGAATCCAGCGGAATTTTTCAAAATTTCACTTTTTGCCTGCGTCCTGCTATCGCTTCTTGTCTATGGAACCCAACGCTCCTAATACCACTTTGTTATAAACTTAGTATATGATTCAATACACAACTCCAGGACCTAAAGTAAATAGATCACGCCACATCAACGAATCTAGCTTGGAGAAGTAAAATAAATAAAATAAAATAAAATAAAATTAAAAACTCGTAAAGCAATTACAAGAGTATTTATGTAGTTCACTTAAGGAAGGGGCCATAAACTCACGGGTTACAGCGCCACGAGAATATTTGTGGAATTTACCAAAAATCAATATAAAAAGGAATACCGGAAAGTCTGCTCACACTCTAATCTCACAACTCTCTCTCTACAATGATCTTAATCTTCATTGGCTCACGTCATTAATATGGGCCCTATACTCAAATCTCTAACGATCATAAAAACTAAATGAAGATTGAATTAAAAACACATTAAGAGCTACATGGATGAGATTGCCCTCATAGGCAGTAAGCAAACGTTAAAAAACCAAATCTTAAATTAATAAGGAAAACCAAACCGTAAAACTGTGAACGGCGAAAAACAAATATCAACTGAATAAAAGAAATAGGTTAGGAGCCACAAAACTAACCAAAACGACTAATTTTTCTTTTTCCTTTTTAGTCTGATAGGTGGTATTCTTGTTTTATGGAACCCACAATAACACAAGAGCAGTAGAGAAAACTTCAAAGAACTAAACAAGCTCATCCATCTAACGAACTAAACTAAACTAATTGACCAATTGAATTCTAAAAACAATTAATTGAAAACCACCCAGTATACGAGCATCCTTCAAGAACCAAAGAAAATCCGATTAAATCCATATCTTCTATTACTTCAAATTCGAATTCCCAATTCAAAGATTAAAACAAACCAAAAAGCGATAAGACTTCATAAATGATTCAAACTATCTTCAGAAGGTCCTCGCCACAAATCGCCAAAGGCACATGCCACTAGAAGGTCGTTGTAACGTGGTTGATGAAAAGTAGTGTATGTGGTGTTGTTGCTGGAAATAGGTGTTGCCAATGAAAGCGCTATAGGCATTTTTAGTCAATACGCCTCGTTTGCTCGATGCTAAAATATAGTCAAAAAAGTTATTAAATATAGCACCCATATTAGCATACCAAAAGTACTAGACAATTACGACTTCTCCCAATCTACTTGTTGCCTCAGTCTTTTTGTAATTAGTCAAAAGTCAATCCCTAAACAAACAAGTTTTTTTTACTGATCTTTTTAGCCACGAATTAGGCGCAAAGAGTTAGCTAAATTTAACCTGTTTCCAAACAGATGGGCGCTGTACAAGTTGGACTTTTTAAGCGTGCGACAGCGAGAGATCTCCTAATCCTAATGATTTACATAACTTAATTAAACTTAAAAATTTAATCATGGAGTAAACTTCTAGTTCGAAGATAATTAGATGATAAGGTTGTTATGGCTCCCCTTCATGGTTATTAAATCATTTATTCTCTAGACTTTTTTATATTTTATTTTTTGAAGGCACCAGTTTAGAGACTATACAGTGATAATACAATGCCTTCAGTCTTCGTAAATCCCACAATGAGAAGACACGTCATTTTTTTATACAAGACCAAATCAAGTTTCATCAAGATATCGTATGAAATACATAAATAAAACACTGTTATATATTTTATAGAATGAAAGAGTTTAATAATCACAAATTATTAATCTATTTTTTATAAACAAGATGCTAAAAATTATCCATCATATCTCAAACGGATATAAGAAATGAAGGCGATCAAAATGAAGTTTTTGCCCTATATATACCTCACTCATAAATTATTAGGAATTACGAGAAAATGCCCGGGCAATGTTAAATGTGCATCAATGTGCACTTAAAATGCAACCTAAATAAAAGTATGAAAAAAAATATGAGAATAAGAAATCCAAATGGAGGGAAATTCGGAAAGTAATCTTCCTTATAAAGAGGCTCCTAGGTTTATCCAGTTATAGCAGTTAACCACTCACCCTCGTAAGTATGTATATTTTTAGTATTTGATGTATAGCTAGTTATTGAATTTCTTGAGATGTGTGTATTCACATCCTAAAAAAATGAAGTTGTGGAACCATCATTTAACCAAATAGCGAATAAATACAAAATATTATATTATTGCCCGAAAATTTAGGTAACAGTGTTCTCTTCACTAACTTTTAAGCAACGTCACACCTCCAACATCTCAACTGACTACTTCATCGCTAACAGAGTTATCTTTGCTTAGATTATCAGTGAGGTTCGGTCCCGTATATGTAAGGAGCGAATGTCCAACAAGGGTTAATGGCAAGCAATTAATTAAAGCATATAATAATTAGATTTTAGAGCATTTGAAAGCACAATAAAAAGAAAGTAGAAAAAAGCAAACCCTAGTTGAAGAGATAAAAGTGCCAATGGTCTGTACCCCATCATCTTGGAAAGCTATCAAGATCAGACCACCGAGCAGGCAACCAAAACCCAACTGCGATCATCGTCGCAGCGCGAACCTAGGTTATCCCATCTTGACGTGGATACACAAGAATACGAACGCTTTTAAGCTCCCAAGTCCGGCTCAGCGGGAAAGACCTCCCACCATATATCGAGCAAAAGCACACTGCGTATGGCCACCAGGCGGCTCATGAAACATCGCAAACAAAAACGCACCTATTGACAACGATAATAGCCAATAGAAGCACACGTTAACCATAGAAAGGGTGGCGTGTGCTTGGACGGTTCAATAGATTGAAGAACGAGGGTGCGAGACCCGGCACTTAGCGCATATTCAAGATTGAACCCTTAACAGCCTAAAGCCTGGGATCGTGTGAGGTTATATGGTATGTGGATCCCAGATGAATGCTGACGCGAGAACATCACCTGGGTTTGCGAAAAGGACGGGCAAGAACATCGTAGTTGTAATCATGAAGGATGTCCCAAATCTTTTAAGAAAGAAGTCAACTGTTAAATTGGTTGGGTTGTGTATTGCAAAAGTTAGAGTTATTGAAAGTGAAGACTAGATCGGATGAGATGCTTTTGTGTGATATACGAAAGAAACAAGCGTTATCTACGGAAACCGTGTACTATCCTCAATGGATTGGATTGAACCCAGTCAATTTTTCTATTCTATCTTCTTTATTTATTTTTCTCCTATCATCTGCATTGATTTTGTGTGTTGTGGAGAGCGGGTTCGTGAGATAACCGAATATAACCCGTACCACCCAGGCAATCTGATACATTGTGGGGGATAAGGCGGGTGCCTTACTCATAATTTAAATTGAGAATATTAAAAACATAATTTCGAGGCCATTAGATGATGTATATAAAACACCCACAAAAACCACGGTGTTGTAGGCTTCTCTTTTCTTAATATTCTTTTTTTTTTACAAATTAAATTTTTAATGTAATTACAAATACACCTTCATATGTTTAAGAGTTTAAAATGGAATTGTCGTATAAACATGAAGTTTTAAAAATTATAAATTATCTGGCTTATCAGAATAAACCTTTAAATTTAAACAGAAAACAGATTAACAGAAAAAAAAATAAAAAATTTTTATTAACTTATTTTCTTGAACCTCTACACAATATGAGGATCAACCTCCAACAATAGTTGTTATTGAAATATATTTTATGACATTATTTAAAAACAATAAATAAATATACTTAATGATTTATTAATTAAAATACGGTCATTTAATATAAGGTCAAATTCATTGAAAACTTGAAGGTAGCGTGACAAAAAATATTATTTTCAGAAATTACATTTTCGAAGCCATCTTATATTGTATACAGTAAACTTCAAAGATGTATTCGTAATTGATCAATCACACCAAAAAATTATATGAGAATATACAATACAAAAATAAATTATAATAACCCTTCTTTAATAGTTTTTTAGTTATTTATTTTTATATATACCTTCGTCCTAATTTATATATAGGAATTTAAAATCCGGCCTAATCAATACATACAAGTATAAAATCTCACACTTTCCGGATAATTAAAAATGCTCATATGAGTTGTGGTCCGCAGGTATGAGAGAGGCCGTGTTAAGAAAATACTAGATCAAACACATAGCAAGCCAAATTCTCAAACCAAAATGTTCAGAAATGAGGAGAAGTTAGATAAAGCATAGGTAGCTGTTGTTGGTCAAACTAGTGTGTAATAAGTTATTATTTCCCTTTAAGATTACTGGTCCTTACCTCTTAAAGTCATATCATATGTTTTATAAAATAGAAAATTGAAGTCCGTTTATTCATAACGATATTTCAACAAAAAAATTATTACTCGTGAAATATAATAATGGCAGCCTCAATGTTAATCTCAATTTTACAAAACGCATTTTAATATATGGAATAAACCACATTCATACCAATACTTTTTAATAAGTAATATTACTCCAGTAATTGCACAAAGCATTATGGAGGTATGTGAGCATAAAAAAAAAATCTATATCCAAGTGCACCGGGAAATAGAAAACCATTATCAGCTAAGTAATCTATGTAATCTCCCCTCCTACAAAAATTAAAAATTATAATGAGTAGTATAGTCAAGATCTTCAAAAATGATTAACAGCATTAAATTCTTTTTTTTTTTCGTGTGTGTTGTACTAAATTGTATAAATAAATTCAATTGTTTGTAAATAAGTAATATAGTTCTATTATGAGATTTATGCTGTTTCAGGGTATAAAATCCCATGTGAAAAAAAAGTTGTAAAGATAAAAGATTTAATTATGTAGAAATAATTAAATAGGATATTTAATTATCCAGTGAATTTAATTGTTTAAATTAAATGGATTTTTCCTAAACAAAATTATAAGTACAAGTAAAATAAATAAAATGGTGTACAATTACACATTTTAAATTTTAAATTAAGATATAACAAATTATTTATAAAATTGATGTGTTAGTGGGGATTTAACCCATCACCGAAAGGGTAAAATGCGACAAAAGAACGGACTTACCATTTATAATAGCAATAAATATAATTTTGGGCAACCTTTTACTCCCATTAAATAGGTATCCGTGTAATATATCCATATTAAAACTTAAAGGACTTCGATAGTCAAGTAGCGTGGATGAGTTAAATATGATCTTATTTAATTATTTTCGCCTTACTGTCTTTTATTTTTTTTTAGGCTGGTTTCGATGTAGTAAGTGTAATATCGTGGGGTTATTAATGGTTCTGAGGGCACACAATGGCGAGCATTGCTGTATGTGAGCTGCTCGTCTCCCCATAACTATAAGATGACCTTGTTGGTGCCAAAACTAAAATTTTAAGAGCTTTGAGAGAAATGGTGACTCACTTCCTTTTTTATTAAGTAGTCTCGTCGCCCTTGTGTAAAAATGAGGGGTGCCCTGAGTTGAGAGCTCCGCCCATTTGCTGCAAGAGTCCCATTCGTACAAAATTGAAACACTTCTGCTTACTTCTAAGAAAACTATCTAATAATTTCAAAAATAGGATTTATTTCAATTAAAATTAGTACATTCTAATTTCAGACCCAATATAAATATAGAGAAATTTTGTCAGGACAGATATTCTTCCGACGCCCACCCAAACTTTAAAATGTATAATTCTTTTTATCTCATCTTTTCCTTTTGCGTGGCTGGACACAAATAAGAGTGATGCCTAACCGAGCCAACTCTACCGCCAAAAGCTGATGCAAATGCAAACGATGATAACTATGAATAGGATGCCACCCGCTATCGATCAACGCATTATGCCGTACTGAAGTACAAAACAAGAAGGTACCTCTCCATTACGAAGGCGTATGGTACAAGATCTTGGCCCGGTGGGGAAATGGTGGTGGTTAGGAAGGGATGGAAGTATGGGACTTTAGGTTTTTGAAGTAAATTGAGGAGGGAGAGAAAGATCAGGGGGTGATAATCTATGTTATTACGACGAGCGGCAATGCGGAAACTTTATAAGGCACTCCTGTTCGAGAATCTACATGCTCACCCCCTTGCGAGCATAGGGAAACTAAGTCGAAGGCTGACTTACGCCCGCAAAAAGAAGGTCTGCGGTTTGATTGGCTTCTTCCCCTAAAGGAGAGTCTGTGCCTTGACTATGCTGACCAACATAGCGACATGCGTCTGCCGTTCGAACCAGACGCGCACTAGGCATGCCGCCCTAAGTGAGCGGCAAAACCAATCTTCATGTTCGGCGGCCCCTTAGCCGCACGAGCTGATAACAAGGTTGAACACCCTCCTGTCACCCCCTTGACTCCAATGGAGCTCTTACAGAACAAGTCAAATGTCGCCAGAGCCGCGTCTGCCCCTTCCTCTTACTACTGTAGGCAGTTGGCAGATTAAATGTGTGGGAAATAATAGTAACAGGTAGACATCCCCTGACCACGCTCTTCTAGAACCTAAATCAGGGTTGGGAAGGCACTAGAAAAGTAGGACCTCGAACTAAGGCGTTCTCCTTGGACGACTGGCAGGTTTGAGCCCACTAATATGCCTACTTAACATAGTCCGCCGAAAGCTAAATATCCGTAAGCTAGCGCGTGCGCTGAGTGAGCCCCTCATCCTCTCACATCCCTTCCCTACATGCCCCCCAACAAATAATATAGTCATCCAATAATGAGACCGCCGCCTCCACAAGGCCTTCTCCATACACTCCGGGGGGCGCGTAGATGCAATTACTTCTAAGAAGACGACCATCCTTAAACATAAGTGAGTCCTGGTCGCTCAACTCTGCGTGTCGATCCAACTCACAAACAACTTGCACCATCCGGTGCTCGTCCACCGACCACTATTCCCTTTGAGTGCAAACCTGAGAGCGCTAAGGTAAATGTTGCCTCAAACTCAAGCCACCAAGAGGTGTCAACTGCACAAGCTTGGAATCAACTGTCTGTCTCAACTTCTCCGGAACCAGTCGGCCGCCCAACAGTGGGAAAGGCAAAAAGACATATATCCTGAAAGCATTAACAAAGCCATCCCAAGGCACCGGCCCAGATGCGCCCCTCCGGGCTAAGACGTGCACTTTGTATTCTTTTTTTCTACCAGCTGACCCGCCATCTGCCCTGTGCAAAGTTGGAAGGAAGTGACAAGGTCACTCTCAACCCGTCGTTTCGATGACTAACTTCGCAAACGTCTCTGACTATGTCTGCTCCTACGCAGCGTCATCTGCCTTCAGTGGCTCAAGGCTTGCGGATCACCCATTACCAAAACTCATCCCGCGATTAGATCGAAAAAACACTCTCGCTTCTAAGAAATGACGTAACCTGTTTCCAGCCCAACTATGGTCAGCTCCGGTGGGCCCAATGGTAGATTATTGAACTTCAAGGCCAATGTCCATGGCCCCATATAACCACACAACGCTCCTCCGCGTCCTTTCACGATAACGGGCAAAGGTGCCCCTAATGGAAGCCGTGTGTGCAGCTAATTGGTTCGGCCACATTGGCCGTGCGAACGCAGACCCTGTCTCCTCCTGCCATACAGAAGCTCACTCCAGTAAGCATCTCACCTGCCTCCTAGGCCTTCCTTACCGACGCCCTACCGACCCACCCAGCGCCAGGCCTGTCAACGTACCTGACATCCTAGCAAAGGCGCCTGAACAAAAGCGATCCCTTAGAGAACCACATTTACAGAATGCTGCTCGAGCTAACTCACAATCAAGGTCCTAAATTACAATGTACAAGTATATAATTGCACTTCACATCAAACACATGAGTCACTATAATACAGCATACGAAATAAATTTATTATCGCAAACGAACCTGTTCCGCAGCGAATTGCTCAGGGGGAGTTAGTCCCGGGATTTAAAGGACGACCACCCTTAGCATCACACCTACACTTCTATTATTATGTAGACTTCCGTAGAAACCCTTGCACTTCGCCATCAACTATCCTAGAAATTTTAGAATTGTCTCGGTAATGCCAAATAAATCACGGGGATTTCCCAATAACACCATGCTTAATCAAACATAGCCAATTACAAATATTACAACATCTCTGTCAACAGAGAAATTAAGTTGCTCTGGTATTGTTGCTACTAACCCACTTCATCACAATAGCCCAATGATGTATTTCTAAAAAAACAGTGCAGGTACGCCTCTGATACAATGTCGTATAACAAAGTTTTTAAAAATATATATATATATAAGAGTTATTATTAACAAACCATCACCCCATAAACAGACCATAATTATAAGTGTGAGGGAGTGAGCATGCCTTTATTTCTATTTAGCACGATACTTGATAACACATAAGAGCAAATACAAGAGCTAAATGAAAGAAGTTCACACACGATAATGGCATTTGTCTTAATGTAAGGAAAGACGTTAGCGAGTTGTATTTCCAAGATTCGTCCAGCTTGCGTTACAACAAAAATGAGCAACCAATAAAGCACTCAACAACAACTTAAAGCCCTTGGCTAGGTACAAAAAGTAAACTGCAACAACAATAAAAAAAAACGTCTCCAGGCTATCGAAATCCCTTACAAGCTACTGCTTTGGTGGAGGACACATATCACCAACACTTGAAAATGATTTATTTTCCAAAATAGGGTAGCCAATCCCAGTAGAAATAATCTAACACAATAAATATGAGTTTGCTTAACAAAATGATATAAGTTAAATGAGTGCGTTCGGTACAATGCTCAGTGCGTAAAATTCATTCACCCCTTATTCATAGAACCCATAATATGCCAAATTCTATATCACAATCTATGTGTGAATCGTTAATTCCGGATGTCCACGAATCAACCTTCATTCCTAAACACCCCTCTATATTCAAAATAAGCCTAGTGGGTGTCGATTTATTCCATCCCGAAGAACCCATATTACTGATTACAACTGCTCAGTGGTCGTGTCCTAACAGATTAAACCATCTACACCACACACTGTCAACTTAGCCCATTTTACGATATATATATGTCATCGCATCGGTTTGAAGGGATCAGACATTCATGTATACGCGCGGTTTTCAGGACTGCCATCACTCTGACACACAGGCCACCAACTTACTAACAATTTAAAAAGCCAAGTCCCCTAGATCCGCTGGTGTGATCTTTTTTCCAAACACGGAAAGACATCCCCTTGCTCCTTCCAAAACTACATACAATACAATGTAATTAAAATTACAGTCATATTCAATCACAACAAGCCAAGAGATTAGTTTCATTCATTCTAACTCCTCATGCATATTAGTCGGCTCCCACGACAATCATAGCATATGCGTCGCCCCGATTCACGACTAGACCCAAAACATATACATTTAACTAAACAGAAATATACAAGTCTACAAAAGACAGAAATAAATGATTGCAAGATTTCCGGATGCGCGTGTGAGACCGGGGGTAAGTACAGAAGCCAACTCTGGCCAACTCATATAGCATCACTCAATCTACCATTTCGAGTTAAGGAATTCCCGAATTTACCAATTTCATTATGTTATACAAAAATTAATTATATAAAATAATTTTAGAAGGACTCAAAAGACGGCCTTATGTCCCTATTCCACAACAAACCAATCTAATGTTTCAAAACCATCAACCAAATATTAAATTTTACATACAACATCTCCATTATCTGGACACCCCCCGCCCTGGCCACCCATTCTCTCCAAATCCTCATTCTTCCATTTGAAATAACACCTCTTTTGATTTTGGCGCCATAGCTTCCTAAGTGTTGTCTATAATCGCCAATTTACTAACATTACCTTACATCAATCAACCGATATAAACTAATGTTAAAAAACCATAAAGACGTGTAAGAAAGTTAAACCTACTCAAAGCATTAAGAGTGAGCAAAAGCAAGGTGCGAAAATAAATCACAAATGACGACCGAAATCAGAGTGGTTCGAATAGGATCAAAACAAAGCCCTCTAGAAATGCTCTAACTTTTTTCAAAGACGATCTTTAGGCCCGCGCTAGAAAAACCCAAAATAGATCTTAGGTGAAAAATGATGGAATGGACCGAGGGGGCAAAGAGAGGAGTGAAGAATTTTAGAGAAAGCCGGTGCCAATCTAGGGTTTTAGAAGAGAAAGAGTGATAAAGAAAATTTAAAGGAAAAGAGAGCGGGAGGGGGGGCTGGTGCGCAAGAGGGCTGAGCCTCATAAAACGCACAGTCTGCCTCGAAAGTTGCAAGAAATGATGCCATGAGCCTCAGGAACATAAAATAAGTTGACTCCACGCGAGACACAAGAAACCCTGGGCCAAGTTTACGCGCGTCGCAGCGCCAGAATACACATTTTAATAGTTTTGCCAGAGAACGGACTATGGCTGCGAGTGCAGACAAGACCCGGCGACGAACTCGACCGCCCGGTAAGCCCAACTCTAACACTCTGCCCGGCATGTTTTGCAGTCACTTGCAAAAAGATACTGAGATTCGCAAAGCCACATCAAAGGACCGCTAAGAAATGCCACCGCCAACTCAAGGCCGAAAAATAGACCAAACCTGGGCAACATAAGAGTTTGTGAAAACCAATCATACCAAAACTATTCTAACCCAACCAATGACAAGCCCAATAACCAAAATGTTGAGGAGAAATACCAAGCGGCACAAGCAAGATGCTAAACAAAATATGAAACACTTGAAACCCCGAGGAGTTGCTCGGCCGGTCCACGTTATGCCGGCAATAGCATACATGAGTTCGGGTCAGAAACCGGTTATATCTTCTAATAAGTCCCTCAATACACTAATCCCACAAATAACAACTAAAAGAACAAAAAGATGCAAAAAGATTCTTACAACCCATTAAGATTAGCCCTATTAGTTAAAGCTCCAATAGTAATGTTTGCCACCATGCAACCTAACGAATAAACACAAATATAATAGGAATATCAGAAATTTATCTCTTGGAGCAAAGGTTTTAGGGGATGGAAGCAAAATCTTACGATTCCGACCAATATAAATACACATCTTCTACCAATAATTAATGAAAAAGGCAATCTCCCATTATCACGATTCACTTACAGCGTGCTTACACCCGATTAGACAAACGTCAATGAGTGCAGTTAAATTTATATTAGTCCAACATGTTTACTCGCCAATATACCAAGACGAAAAGTTATATAGCGAGAAGAAAGATCTGCTGGAACACAAATGACAATACTAAGAAATTATGATGTAACACATATTCGAGCAAAGTAAGGATGTCAAATCCATATAGTGATCTGCTCGCTGGATAGATAGAAGAGAGCGAAAAAACACAACACAACGTGCAGCCACCCGATGGAAGTACAGAAGGAAAATATAAATAATCAGTTAGTCATGTGTCAGAAAGATTACTATATCTAAAAATAAAGCTTGGCTATAGTGCGAGTCCAGCCCGGAAAAATAGCAAAAAGAGTAACCACCTGAGGCAAACTACGACACTAATAATATCTACTGGGCGATGACCAGGTTTTGCTTCCTTCTTGTTTATTTTGAGCCGAGGTAAGACATATAAGCTCTCACCCTTTTAGTGGAAGTATTTAACATCTCCTTTTCAGCACATCCAGTCATACCAACTGCAAAGTGCAATCTCGGAGATGTGGATCGAATTATCCCTAACTTCCACCAGTTTGTAACAATGATTTAAGGTGTGCTAAAATTATTTTGACACCGTGATAGTATGAGCCGAGGGTCCAAATGAGAAACCAATTTGTGTCATATAGAACACTCCGAGAGGAGCAAGCTTGTAAAACTCCAGCGCCAGCTGTGCTTCTGAACGACTTTCTAGAGAAGGCGTGAGAAGAGAAAAAGCATGGGGCCTACGGCCACCCTCTCACCTAAAATGCTAAGTAACCAAATGCACTATTAAGAAATCCCACTATAGATAGGAAATGTCAAGGGCATGTCCTTACAGGTGCGACTAGTCACATACTTTTATAAAGCCTCAAGCCTTAAACCGGTGGTGTGTGTGAGAAGAAAGGCAATGCAAAGAACGTTAATGATGAAGTGTGAAATATGACCGAACACAACATAGCGCTCCCCGGTAAATGCTTAGCACTGATTGGTCACGTGGGTCTGCTGCTGGGCCACCTAGTGTTCCCTAAGCCCCAATCATCTTCACGTGCTCCAATATCTCTGCTACACCATGCACATCTACTCATGCTAGTTAGTGCAGGAGAAGAATGGCCAAGGCACAAGGCAAATAAACTTTCGAGAACTACGGAGTGAATTATATTGGCCACACTACCCCTAATCGGGGGAGGATAAATGGTGAGTAAATCCTAATTGCCGGCATTGTTCCCCACCTTCCGTTCCATCTCTGTAGGATTCGTCTGTCTACCGCGCAGTTAGTTGTACGGGAGTATAGAGTCGGACAAGGGTTCCCCTTAATTTTGGCGGACCTGAAAAAGTTCAAGAAAAAGTACACTTTTGCATATGACCGGATCGCGTAAAAATCAAATATACTCGTCGCTACGTCTACCGTACAAGAACTTCCCAGAGCGTTCAAAGTGTCTGCACGAAGGGCATCGATCTACTACACCATTAATGGCACTCAATCAAAATAAGCCATTACAGTCATAATCCTGGTATAACCTCCCGTGGAGTTTGTTAAAAACTATTCTAGGAAGAGAAGTGCGGAACCAAGCAGGGCCCGTAAAAAAAATAGCCGGTAAGTGTGAAAAGATAGCGCGTGGTACGGCAGAATCGCATACCCGAGGGCGTTTCTAACTCACAAAGCACTCAAACGTAGGTATGAATAAGTCATAACAAAACAAAGACAAAAAAGATAGCTATCTCTATATCTCTACACACGATGTGCACAGTATGTCGAGTCGTGGCAAAATAGCAGAGCTAACCTCAAGCTATCTTCACATGTCTGTCATGTATTCCATCTGCTCTCCATAATGGAAAACTCCTCCCCAATGTGTGTTGTAGACCAAATGCTGTTGACGACCACAATCTGATTTTGGCGCACTCCTCTGCATATAAGCACAAGAACAGTAGTCATCCTCAAAGTCCAAAGCTGGAATCGCGCGATTTTTGACTGCTCCTCAAAACAATATGGCGACGTCACGCCTTGTGACTATGCCGAGCTGACGCACATACTAATAAATATACTAGTAGTTGTGGACGTCGCTACATAACAATCATGTATTTAAGCTGCGCGAAATGTTCTTCCCTCTCTTGCAAGGCGACGAGTACATGTTAACCTGGTCTTTGATGCTTGGTAAACCAATATAGTACGAGCTGATGTCTGATCGTACTATCGTTCTTTGGCAACCATATAATCCCTACCGTGTATATTTCAAACCACGACGACACGCCGAACTATCCTAGGCGTACTCGTTCTCGAGTGTGTCCATGCCCTTCTAGTCGGCTCGAAATTGATTAATTCCCTCCGCATTCTTAACTGCCGCCTACAGCCACCCATGTGACAATGTCATGTGTGTGCTCCCTAGCCATGTATTCCTTGCTTAAAACTGTAATGGTGTGGCTCTGCACCTTTTCCTCGGCAGCCAACATTTAGCTTGCGTGTGCATTACAGCTTGCTGCGATTAGCACGATCATTGGTCCTACCTCCGGCTTTTTGCCATGTTGATCATTTGCGCATTTTGTCCCCTCTGCCCTGTGGCCCGGAGGCGGCAATGCTCTATGTGCAGGGGTCTGCACCTTCTCCGTCATCATAATGTGTTTTTTCGATCTGAGATATTGTCTGTCTACCAGCTAGTGCCAGCTGTGCAGGTATAGAGGATCATCATCCGCTCATACGTTGGGCTGATTCTGCACATATCCGTGCTCCGTATGTTCACAGCTGATTATGATCTCCGAGATCCATCCTGAGTGCCGATGATGATTTGTGAATAGACATTACTATGAGTGAGGACGCATCTCTCATTTTGACTGACCTCTCTCCATGATCTTTCAAGCGTCACCAGAGGTGTAGACGGATCTTTGGGAGCAAAGTGGTATGTTGCATACTGCGTCTACTTCAGCATCATCGTTTTATCGTTATACTTGCGTCTCTGCTGTCCTAGCCGGGCCGTGAGCCGCCGCCTCCGTAGACTTCCCCCCTCCGGCCTTCTCTGCTGGAACGAGTGCCTTGCCATCGGCTTTGCCGAACCAGACTCGGGAATTTCTCTAGTTCGTTTCTTTGAGGGACGTCAGGGGGAAGAGTCCCGGTCTACGCACCCATCCTACCTCCAAAGGCCAGTTGGAGACACATTTGTGGCCGCTCAGGCCAGTTTCGCGCCATTATCGGAGCGGCCGGGTTTCCGGTTTCCGGGAGCCGCGTCAGCCAGTGAGTTGCGCGTACAATGGTCCCAGGAAAACCGCGCGGTCTAACCATCTTCCATTGACGTGCCGGTATTTGGACGGAGCAATACTTCCTATTTTCTACCCTTCCTCGCAGAGGAACTATTGTTGGGTCTGAGAGAAACCCACCTCGTGGCAGGTGGGCCCTCGAATGGCCACTTTCGTGCATATAACAGGCACAATTTCTCTGGGATCAGAAACAAGAACACCGAACTGGCGTGTTTGGTCCCCTGAAGCATTTCGTTGTGCAAAACTCTGGTTTTTGTATTATATTCGAGCAAGGTAACCTGCTGTTTTTATCACTACAGGAGGTCAAACTCCAAAGAAAGGATGAGATGAAGCTGGAGCCTCAATGGGTCGAGTGCCATGCGAGCAACCAGTATCTTCTCCTTGCCGTAGCGCCCCTGCCAGGCGGGCGGCGCGAGTTGTTCTCCAACTAATGCCGGGGCTAGAGGGGCATATGTGAAAACACGGACTGGAGCCAGGGATAATGTTGTTTGCGCAATTTTACAACCTACAAGCTGTGATATGAGTGGCTAACACAACATGATTGTAGAGGGCCGAACTAAAAAAGTTTTGGGTGAACTCTATCCGAGCAGACTTTTAACGCGTTCACCGTCACTTTGACCCCGGACTAAATCGTCTCCCGGGTGTTTGCTGTATTATTGTTGAACCCACTTGAAAGGCCCAAAACAAATTTCTTGTGTAAGCTGTTCAGACCACACTATTCGATACGGACCTGTGACTGCGGCTGAACCAACCTAGGAAAGGCCGCCCTAGAAGGAGTTTGTTCGATAGAAATTGGACTTATAACGTACGCCCCGGGGCGGCGAGCCAAGTAATTCAACTTGACCCTCTTTGACCCACCTCTTTTATCGAAGCCGCCCAGATGTTTTTTGGGAAAACCCCTGGACACCAACTTTGTGCGATTCGTGTACTTTTTACGTGACCTACTACGCAGTGGTCTGTAGTTGTACACCACATAGGAAGGCCAGTGGACTACTAATTGCCCGAAGTAGCAGGAATGATTCATCCGGGCACTCAGATAGAAGCTATTTTTCTTCATGAAGACCACCCTTTGTTATTGACCCACCTGAGTGCCGGATAACCCTGGCTACAAAATGTGGTGCAGTAATAAGCTAAGGCAATGGTGGGTAGGGGAACACACTCACGAGGTCGCAAGAGTTCCACTCGGTAAAGCAATGAGACTACCCCCTTCAGCTGCAGTAAACATGCCGGCCTGCTTCTCTTGCAGCTGTGGGTGAGCACTGTGAACTACGCTTTGTCAGATCCGTTTTCCTTCCAGATCATATTGTATTCTTAGTTTATTGCTGGGAAGGGAATAACGGCTTAACGGTGGGGGTGATAAACTTTTTAACTCTCTTCTTCTTTTTTCCTCCCTACTCTTTACTACCCCTTCTCCTTTTGACCTACTCTTAGGCAAAGCGGAGAGAGCTCACTTTGTTAGTAAAATTGGGGCGTTAGAAAACGGACTCTTCCCCTGGCAAAGCAGCCTCTCATCGCCACTACTTCCAATTTTCTTCTTCTCTTTTCTCCAACCTTCTTTCAAAAAAACCCCGAGTCCCAGGTCCCTAACCTTCATTCCTTCTACACCACCAAGCTCTACCACCACCATCTCATTTCCAGCAACAAGGAAGGTTTTCCAAAGGGCAAAGAAGCTGCAAATTCATCCAAGAAGCAACAAAAGTTTGAGTCTTCAAGGGTAACTTTTACCCTTTTGACCCTTTTTCTTGATCTATTTCTAAGCCCTCCATTATTTTTGTTTCAAGCTCCGGCCCTAACTGAAAAGGGCCATATTTTGAGCTCATCTTCACTTTTCATTAAGGGCTCAACCTTTTTTGAGCCCTCCATGACACACTTGCTTCATTGACCCTCTTGTATATCATAGTTTTGCATGCTATTTTTGGCCCATGAGCAATTTATTTTCGAGCATGTTGTAAACTGATATTAGGCTTATTTTGAGCCCCTCTTCAACATTGAAGAAGGGCTCAACACCATTTGGGACTTCCATGTTATACCTACCCTTATACTCCTCTTTTCTTCCCCATTCTTGCATACAATGGCAGCCTACCATGCTTACGGTTTTGGCCATTTTACAGTTCTGAAAAAGTGTTTATTTTAGTCCATTCTTCATGTTTTGTTTAGGGTCTTTCATGATTTGAGACCTCCATAAGCCACTTCATGTTATATCTCACTTTCGGTTCGTTTTCTTGCATGTTTAGTTAGCCTACCATGCTTTTGTTTTTAGCCATTTTACAGGCCTAGAGATAGTCTTATTTTGATCTATAATTCATGATTTATTAAGGGTCTTTGGCTGTTTGGTGATTATTTTGCATACTTCATGTTATAGCACCTTTTGAGCCTAATTTTGCATTACATTTTTATCATGTTTGTATACTGATTTGAGGCTTGTCATATACTGTAAATGTTCATATTTTTGGTCCCTCTTCAGTGTTGTAGAAGGAAATTTTTCAGTTTGGGTTTTGCATATATCACTTGCTTCATTACCCCTATCTTGGCCCTTATTCTTGCATGCTATTTTTGCCATACCTATGTTTGCTGTTTGGCCATGTTTATAACTGTGAAAGTGCATATTTTGAGACTTTCTAGCTTCTGTCTTTGCATTGCATGTCCATATTGTGCATGTTTAGCATAGCTATAGGCCATTTCGGGTGCCTAAATTCACATTTCGGGACATTTTCTTGCATTTCATGTCGTTTCGCTTCATTTCGGGACTGTTTTCCCCCATATTTTGTTGCTGAAATTCCATTAGTATGCTTGCATGTCATTTTTGCCATGTTTCATCACATTTTGTCACCGCCTCGGTTTGCGTGCCCGTGTGCACGTATTTCGAGGCGCTTCATTTTTATCCGACGGCATCCTATGTGAGTGTGGCTGAGGCTCACTCATGTTGGTATAAGCCCATTTGTCATTTCCATGTCATTTGCATTGCATTTGTCACCGCCTCGGTTTGCGTGCCCGTGTGCACGCATTTCGAGGCGCTTCATTTTTATCCGACGGCATCCTATGTGAGTGTGGCTGGGGCTCATTCATGTTGGTATAAGCCCATTTGTCATTTCCATGCCATCTCATCGCATTTTGTCATTACCTCGGTTTGCGTGCCCGTGTGCACGCATTTCGAGGCACCTCTTTTTTTATCCGATGGCATCCCATGTGAGTGTGGCTGAGGCTCACTCATGTTGATATAAGCCCATTTGTCATTTCCATATCATTTCATCGCATCATATCATCGTCTCGGTTTGCGTGCCCGTATGCACGCATTTTGAGACACATATCATCGCCTCGGTTTGCGTGCCCGCGTGCACGCATTTCGAGACACATATCATCGCCTCGGTTTGCGTGCCCGCGTGCACGCATTTCGAGACACATATCATATTCTCGGTTTGCATGCCCGCGTGCACGCATTTCGAGGTATCTCATTTTCATGTCATTCACATTGTTTCTGCCATTGCCTCGGTTTGCGTGCCCGTGTGCACGCATTTCGAGGCAACTCATTTTCATAGCATTTTGCCATCGCCTCGGTTTGCGTGCCCGCGTGCACGCATTTCGAGACACATATCATCACCTCGG
>NW_021029627.1:0-12908 GCF_004153795.1 Camellia sinensis | reverse complement strand
AATGCTGGAGCTACGTATCAACGGGCAGCAACTACAATATTGCATGATATGATCCATAAAGAGGTCGAGGTGTATGTGGACGACATGATTGTCAAATCAGTTATCTGCGGGTATCAGATTCTGTTTTAGGGGACAGTGATACAGGGATAATAATCAGTGTTTGAGGACAGTGTGTTATTCAGCTTATTGACTGTGTGTTGTTATGCCCGGCTGTGTGTCATGCATTTTATTTTAAGCTGTTATGCTGTCCGTTTATCTGTTTATTTATTTCCTTTTCGCTTTATTTATCTTTTGCTAGGTCAGTTTTAGCACGATTGCTTCCAACCCAGTAGGCATTCCCCAAGCACCTTGGACACGAGGTCGTCGACTCCATCGATCTGAGGATCTAATCGACGGACAGCCAGTGTTCCATTCTCTACCCCCTGTTACAAGAAGGAGGCAGAAAAAGCGCAGTGTATCCGAACAGAGAGCACCAGAACAGTGGTGTCCCCCATCAGTGGATAATTGGATTGAGATCCCCATTGAGACAGATCTACCAGTAGTTCAGAAAAATCGAAACAGTATGACGGCACCAATAGGAATGGAGGATATGATGCGCCAAATGCAGGAAACCATGCGGGCCATGCAACAGGATGCCGTTCGCCGGGATGAACTCGCCAAGCAACAATCCGAGATTATGACCCAGCAGGCTGAACTGATTACCAGACTGCGACATCAGAATGAGGCATCCGCTTCACAACAAATTCCTCCTCCGGCAGGGGCTCCATTACCTGAGCAAACACCTGCTGTTCAGAACGCTCCTCCAAATATCCAGAATACTGTGCCGACTATCCAAAATCTGCAAGAGGACACCAGTCTTCCAACGGGGCCAGCTCCGCCCCCGATTCCACCACAACTGTCCAAAGTCCATACACCCAATCACCCGGACTCTCCATTCGAGGTCGAGGTTGATAATACAGCTCTGAAATTGAGCAAACTGGAGAAACTCTTCAAAAAATCCCAAGGGGCCAAGGCTATGCCGGATATCGGAGACGGATATACCGAGGAGGCCGTAACACTCCCCGATAGGTTCAAAATGCCACAAATCGACCGTTTTGACGGGACTGGCGACCCTATGGTCCATATCTGACTGTTTGCAGATGTCTTGCGGCCAATGGGCTTAACACGACCGCAGAAGCTCTCACTATTCGGCCGAACCTTGTCGGGTGTGGCCTCCCATTGGTACGCAAGATTACAAGATGAAGTAAAGAAGAACTGGGATGAGATGGCTGAAGCCTTTGTCACGCAATATTCATATAACACTCAGATCGAGATCACAACTCGTGATCTTGAAACGACGAGGCAAGAGCCCAAGGAATCTTTCTCGGACTTTGTGATCCGATGGAAGGCGAAGGCGTCAACGATGACTCTAAGGCCCACTGACAAAGATCAAATCCGGATGATTGTGCGCAATCTTCATCCGAAGTTAATGCAGAGAATGATCGTACTCCCCTTCCCTACTTTCGCAGATTTACATGATATGGGGGTGCAAATAGAAGATGCAATGAGACAAGGGCTGTTTGACCAAGACAGAGAACAACCGAGGAGGACGTTCAACCGTAGCAACAATGCGGGGCCGAGTGGCGCTGCTAATACAAGAGCCTCGGAAGTTGGTATGGTCACCACCACTCCCCCTCCCCCTCCAAGGCCCATGACTGCCACACCTTTCTCCGGCGCGTCCGGAAGCAACACACAAGCCAGCAGATTCCAACCTCGGGGCCAAAGAACCTTCACCCAACTATACATGCCCCTGTCCAAGGTTCTGGGAATATTGATTAGGAAAAATCATTTAAAACCCCTGGAGCCAAAGCCATTACCGAATCCACTCCCTCCCTCTTACGACTCATCTAAATACTGCGCTTATCACCAACAACACGGTCACGACACCGACCGTTGTTACAGATTACGTCATGAGGTCCAGGATCTTATTGACAAACAGGTGATCGCACCTCCAGACAAACCCAATGTCACAACCAACCCTCTCCCACCACATAACCAACCTCCCCCTCCCAACAGAATTAACTTTATCCAGACTGGGGTCGCATCTTACGATCCTAGCATCTATATTACGCCCACCCACCTACCCAAGCCGGAGGTACTCTTCCCCGATTGCACTGATTTCTTGTGCATGGTGGACATCTCCAAAACCCAACCGGAACCGATGGTGGTGACCGTCGAAGACAGAACAGGGCAGATTTTGGAGAAGAATGAGATTGCTGAATCTGGAACTGGGCAGAGTATTGCTGGGGGAGCCTATGATCCAAGCAAGTACATCCTATCAACGAGCCGAATTGGGCTAAGTGTAGAATTTCCCGAGACAAGAGAACTATGCATGATCCGAGGGGATGGATCTGGGCTATGGGCAGATGAGCCGACAACCGTAGAGGAGGACTTTGCTAACTTGCAATTTCTCGAGGACCAGGAACTGGGGGATGCGTCGATTAACTGGTATGATTATGAGGGATCAGAGGAGGCCACGGGATGGCTTGAAGATCAACCAGATGCAGTGGGGGAAGCTCAACCAGAACAGAGCCCGGCAGGGGCAGAAATATCAGTTGTGGCCGGAACGGCCGAAAATCAAGTTGTATCGCCGGAGAGCGCCGGCATTAAGAATTCTGCTCAAGATATGGGCATTGTAAATACAGGAATTGTTGAACAACCACCTGTACTGATGCAGTTGGAACAAGAAAAGTTTGAGGCTGCTGAGAGAGCCAGAAAAGCCAAAGGCCCTGAGGGGACTGAAAGTACTATGTGCACAAAGACAGACAATGCTACGAGCATATGGACAGAAAGCACTGAGAGTGCGAGTGGACCGGAGCCGGCTAGAGCCAGATAGGTGTTTGTTGGCCGCCAGTGGACAAGTTAAGTGGTCGCTGGAAGAGATGTAAATCCGCACTTTGTATCTTCGGGCCAACCAATGAGATTTGGCGCACAACAGACCTTAACCACAGAGCGGCAACAAACCAGATGGGAGGCAACATATGGTGATGCGTAGATAGAAAGATTGGATACAACACTTTTAGTCCCGAATAAGCAAAGACTGGTGAACTTGAACATGGTGGACGACGGTATCAAAAATATACAACCAAAAATAACACTCATGTGCACACCTAGACCAACCCGAAGCATCGCGGGAAAGACAGAGAAGCAAGAGAAGCAGAAGGAGAGGTTAAAAGCAGATTGAGGATGAGACTGTGCGTGAAACGCAAGATTTGAAAGGGACAATATAATGGATTCTGCGGCAGGACAACTGGATTCCATTCTGGGGCGAAACATACTGCTATTAGAGCATCACGGGTGCACAGAGAGAGCGACTGTCCTGTTCTGACTATTAGGTAAATCAAATCCAACTATTTCCTGAGGTGGCGCACACCACCCTGCTATGACAAGCAGTATATGAATCCGGATTAACAAGCGAGACGGTCTCATGGCTCTGGAGGATTCTTTAGCCTGGAGGAGGCCGGTAAAACTTATGCTTCTGGCATTTACCAACCTATCTAGTACCTGAATAGGGAGCCTTACGCCTGAGGGCGCGAGAATCCATGGTAACCACATGCCTCTCTTGGGACATTCATCTGTGACGCACATGCTTATAGAGACATATTAGAGATGTGAGATGGATCCGTGGTACTAGGCCCAGTGGATTAGATTATCCAGTGGTTTCTAACGCGAAACAATTAACAAGGAGAAGATGGTACATGGCAGCAGAGATTATCCAGAACAGGCATATGCACTAGGTCTTGGTTAAACCTCGCGCTTCATCATCACCCACCATACCACTCAATTGCAATCAGGGGCATTAGTGACAATTGTACCAGCATGGCGGGGAGAGGTTCGAGACTAGGCTGCGGTGAGGTCTGGTATGGTTGAAAAAGTTAAAGACTCTCTAGAGAGAGTATGTCGAGCCTTGTGTTCACCGCAGAGACCGTCTTCTCCACGGACAACTCATCATGTCTGAGTTCTGAATTTAACTATTTCTATAGTTCTGGGAGTCGGCTTACAGCCTTTTTGTAATATGTCTGCTTAAATAAGTTTTGGATGGCAAGTCTCGCTTTGAACACACTCCTAAAAGTTTTTAGTGGACGATGCTTCCTGATCTGAAGGTTGTATTAAGCCAGATTCAGATATAGGGTCGAGTCTCTGTCTCGATCGCCTACACTAGTAATCGAAATGCTGAAGTACCCCCATCGGGAAAGGGGTAGCATCGTTTTGGAAATTCATCAATCCATCCGCGCCGGAGGTGTACGCTCACATACCTGTACTTCAAGAATATCGAGATGTCTATGTTGAGGTGATGTCGCTTTTGGCCTTTATTATTCGGTCGTGTTGCATGCTTATGTCTGGGCTCGTTTATTGGGCTCGAATGGACGCTGTAGCTAGAACATCATGGCTGTGAATGAGGGTATGTATCGTATGAGTTAACTGGCCCCGCTCAATCTATCTATTACCTCGGTATCGCAATCAATGACACTACAAAACGAGTTATTAGGGAGAAGTGGCGCGGAAGGGCGTCTCAGTGTTTGGCCCGAAGTGCCACACCCTCACACCTTTGGACTGGGTTAATCCTGCCCACCAAAGAGGACTGGGTTGAGGAAAGGAAAGGAAATGGCCGGAAGGTGCCAGGGCAAAGAAAAGCGGGAACATTTGATATAATGCACAGGCCGCATCTGGGGTACCCTAAGAACGACGTTTCGTACCGGGAGGGGGAAGATTTTTCCATTCTGGGCTTCCCGGGAGCCATGGCAGAAACCGCGGAGGGGAAGCGCGTGGCCTGGTTTTGAAAATCATCTTCGACAGACCACTTATCTGGGGATGACGTTGGCGAAGCGCAGAGCAGACCCACCAACTGGAGGCGGTTGATGGGGGGATCGGGATAGGTGTGATACGGTGGAGGCGTGGAAGTCCTAGCAAGACTATCTGGTAACAAGATAGGGAGAGATAAAAAGGATCTAGGATTGATGCATGGTGTGTATAACAAGTTACTATTGCAGTATCAAAAGCCATCACAGAATATGATGCTTAGCTGCTTCTAAGAGATGTTTTGGAGTGTATGATTTAATATAATCTTTCGATTTGTTTGCATCGTAGATATGGAACGATTTGGGATAGAGACTAACTATGTTAATATGGTAGTAATTTTTCACTCACGCCGATTTTGATGCATCTATCGCACCTCCTTTGCTTATATCAATACTTTGGGCAAACCTATGATATGTATATGAAGTAATAGGATCGTTCAAGGTTTTATCATATGAAGGATCAGTTATATAAAAATCTATGAAGGTCAGGTTGGTGTTAGTAGCCTGAATGTATTTCGGTGAATGATCCAGGAATGACATAAGGTTTACTCCTGAATGCCCAATGTTTGGTGAATTCTTTCTGCTGCTGTCGGTGCATCTACGAATTCGCAGCTCGCTGAGTCTGAGTCCGGTATTCCTATTCTCTTTGGAAATAATGGTGGTTAACTTGCGCGGAGGGCTGCTCGACCCAAGATCACGGATAACATCACAATGGGTCCTTATGTTGTCCTATGGTCGATATTTTGCTTACGCACTTATGTGATAAATATGAAGTCTGTGTGTGTACAAAGAGGAACTTCTGCGCTCTCTGAGAAGAATATTAATTAACACTGAGAGGTCTATGTAGTGGAGGAGTATATGTGTTGATGATTGGTTGCTTGTCCAGTGAATGTATTTCATGCTTATAATGTGATTTGGAATTTACTCTAGCTTTTGAATTCGAATAATGATACAGGGATTTTGGACAATATAGGGTTTGATGAAAACGCACGATAAGATGAGTAGTACAGCAGTATTAGTCTCTTTTGCAACTGGATAATTTATGGCATCACCGGATAAATAGTTGTAGTTGGTTACATTCCACTCTGCAACGGAGTGTCTCATTGAGACAAGTGTAGGCAGAAATTATTTGTGTTTAACGTAAACGACTCATTTGAGAGTCGTATCGAAGTAATCACTGTTGACAGTGGATAGGTATAAATGTATGGTTATCTTATGTTGCGATGTATATGTGGATGAAGTGGAGTCGGTTCTCGCGAGACATGATTGTGCTCATTAGGGATCAGGCCGTAGCATCGTTGGGATCTGTCTTGATGTAATGAGACATGCGTAGTGGTAGACGCTATTAGATCCACTGCATTAGGTGACATAACAGGATGTTGTGCAAAAGAGGTGTTTTTCTCCACGCGTCGCGATCCTTAATGACGATAGTTAGGAGCATTGACGCGTCTAGTGAAACTACGATACAATTGAGGGCAGGTTGAGTTATGCAGAACAGCACAGGTCAGATTTTGTCTCGCTTACCACTGGGAGTCGACTTTAGCCAACCACGAGTAGTGCACGACAAGCACTGTCGAGGAGTCTATGAGTATAATCGAGCGAAGGACATTTTCGCGTCTCGTCTCAGAGTAATTGGGGATCCATCGATAAGAATTTGAAGGAAGACGTACATCAAGGCAGAGATGAACTGGTCAGGGATATTCTTGTCGTCGAAATCTATCTTCTTGCAAATCGCAATCAACACTGCCGCAGTTAGGGCATAAAAGTGACCGAGATACACCAGTATAGTCGAAGAGCAGAAAGATACCGCTATCCTCGGGGTAGGAGGGTGCACTTGGTTGACTCCTACTCCTTACTCACTCGATGGCAAGAGCACTCAGATGTTGTACCATTAATCCGCAGGTAGGCTCCATACTTGCCGGTTTGCACGAATGCCTCTGTAGCTTTATTGGTGACAGAGATGTGATGTCTCGATATGGATATTAAATGCGTTTGAAACGATCTTAGCTTGGGAATTTTGTTGGAATCATTCGGTGACTCGGACATATATTTCATAATTCGACTGGTCATCTAGTGTGAATCTGATTAACCAGGAGACATGTTACTCTTGGAGTTAAGAGACGCACCATGAGGAAAGACACTCTGTTTGCCAAATGCGATGTTTATTATATAATAGCGCCGAGTCTAGTGTCGTTGGGAGTATACTTTGTCTGGACATAGCAAAGATCATATGTAGGTAACTTGACTCTGAGGGTCTTGTGGGATCATGCCAAGATCTCGCCTAGGGTCCCTATTCACTCACGCCTAATGCTAACGTGTGACTTTACTTAATTTAGTCGGATTTCATCCATTAAAGGTTTAACAAAGTCTCTCTCACTGTAGCTCTTACGCATCAAACTGTGTATATGATATCTTGCTCGTGTGAAACTGGAGCCGGACTATTCTTTGATCATCTGCTTTACGTGTTCAGTACGAAAAATAATTTTTGTATATTATTTCGTAGCAGTTGAGACTTAGGGATGCAGATAAGAATCAATTTATGCAGAATCAGAGAATAATTCCACTCGGAGTTGATAACCCAGAAAACTTTCCAGTTAATACCATTCTCATTTATATATACACTTCACCTAGAAGGCACCCGTACTAGTTTGCACAATATAATCCTGTTTGATTTTACGAGGACCTGGACTCAAAACATGAATATATGATAAAATACGTACTCGATGATTATCTGAAAATTGCCATGCCTTATGGAACAGAGCTACTTGTGGCTACTGACACCGGTGTATGTTGCGAGCAACAACTCACCGAGAAATTGACCTAGTAACTTTGAGATCACTTCTGATGAACAGGCTGGATTAAGTCTGTATGCCACGACGCTATTTGGATAATTGATTGCAGGCTGGAGTAGAAATTCAGAAGATGGTCGGCTCACTTTACGTAAACTAATCAAACCATGTACTACTGGAAACAACTACGGCACTGTCCTTAGATAAGAAACCGAATAGGCCTTTCTTCACTTATATTAGACAAATTGATGTATGTAAAGTTGAGCTCTTGCGGATCCGAATGGCTTTGGACCGAGTCATATTTACTCTAATGATATATCGGGAAACCTGCTGGATAAGATTTCCGAATAGAGCTCATTCTTCAGTTCTTCTCGATCACTATATGAGAAATACGACGTATGCTTATGGTAACTCCGACCGCAATAAAGGACCGAACTCTCATTGCTCAGAAATTTGATTTTGTAATCACGAAGGGATTAGAATTGCTTGTGGTAAAATAAGCAGATTATTCTTGCAGAAAAACTGGATAGGCCCAAAACTTGAATGCGTTGGAATAACTTCGACTTATTTGAAAGACCTTTGTGTGGGCTGTCAACAGAATTGATCTAACTATAACACGTATGGAGAATGATAGACATAGTCCCAGACTAATCGCAGAAATCGTATGTGCGTACTCAAAAAATGAACACCGACTGTGTACAACCCCATGATTGGGTGTCGTAAGGATGTTCATTTTGTTTGTTTGACACTATGGAACCGATGACGTAGATTTGATTTTGAATTCATTGCATTATGTCAAATAAAATTCTGCTACTTTTCGTCAGTGTGTCTGCAAACCATGCTCACATTGCGCTTTTGTTAGCGGAGAGTGGTTGCTCTCTCGCATGTTGGTGTAGTGCTATAGTGCTAGCTGTCTTCGCAGCGTCATCCCCAGATAATGTTGTCGAAGATGATTTCAAAACAGGCCGCGCTTCCCCTCCGCGTTTTTGCCATGGCTCCGGAAGCGCAGAATAGGAAAATCTTCCCCCTCCCGACGAAAGTCCGTTTAGGGTAACCCCAGATGGGCCTTGCATTAAATCAAATGGCTTCCCGGCCTTCTTTTGCCCTGGCCCTCTCCGGCCATTTGGGTATAATATCAGCTTCGGTTCTAAATACGTAATACAGTTCCTTTCTGGTTATTCTGGTGCAATGATTTCTTAGGGGGCAGTTCTTTTACTGAGGAGTGCTAGGGACGCTCAGATCCAAAAGGTGTGAGGGTGTGTGGCCACTGCCTATCTGGGGCCACCTATTATGATTCACTGAGGGAATCCACGTCCCTTTGGCCCACCGGAGCGGTTTTGTACGGGGTGGGGTTGAGCTAATCGATTCTCGGGTCGGCACGATGGTCGTGACGTTGCTTGATTCCGAGACGTTTTCTTGTTTTGTCTACACTTCTGTCATCTTCAGCTCTTAATATGCAGATTGTTTATAGCACCATATCCACCAGGAGCTGTTGTGAAATAGTTTTGTTTAGAATTGCGATTCAGTTGGTGCGAGAGATGTCAGGATAAGAATTCCTTGTGACGCTTGGCAACACAGTCGTACTTCAATTAACTTATGTACATCTATGTCGGAAGCTGCAATGATGGTATGTGATATATATTGTGCTTAACTCAGGCTAGCATACTTGAGCCTACCGCGATTTGCAAACTAAAGCTGTAATGCACGATTAATAAAACACATGCACGTCGTGTTGCTGTGTACTTGATGAGCCTTTTATTTGCTTAAGTACTAGATGTGTAACTATCAGAGACAACCTACGGCGTTGGCGGGATAAGGATGATGAATTTATTCGACACAACAACCGAGATGCTAAATGTTGAACTGAATTGTGAAACAAGTAAACTGTTCAATGACATGAAGAACCACGTGTTTATGTCAGAAATTGCCTGCTTCGATGTTATTGTACTTTACAATAGTATATGGGGATGTCAGGACTACTCTTGTTTCACTGTGGGGGAGGTTGCGGGTAATCAGCACTTTTGGAATGTTGTAAACTTTGTTGGTGTGGTTTGGGATGAGACTATCTGGATCCATTGCAATTATTCCTTTTGTGACCTGTGGTACTTGTCGGATAATTACACACCTCATCTGGGAGTTACAGTCACCTAAAAATCAGATACAGTAGGAAGGTTGAGAATTGCCTCTATTGGAAGTCTCGAATTGAGACTTTTATGGAGGAATGTACATTGAGAATATGACCGTGACCTTTCTGTGATAGATGTAGTTTAGTCGCTTGAGCGATCTTCGAAAACCTATTGAGTTATAGAATACTTTTTGAAGCAGGTCTCCCCTTGAAGAAGGACATAGTTGGCATTAGACATTCTCATCATGTCTGTGTAATATTTGATTCATTATTTGTCGGGCTGGATCGCACAACAGGTCGATTGAGGTTGTAGTATTGTGCGATGGATAAGGTCGCGGTCCGGGGGTACTTATTTTAAAACTCTCTACAGAGTTGCTTGATGCAATAAGAGATATTCGGAGTTGGTGGGCTAACCAGATTACTCATGTTATTGAGGCACTGTCTACTTGAGGACCCGGTATAAGTCCACTCGGTAGGGGCTCTATTGTATCACAGTTATTGTTAAGGTTTGCATTTTCTATTAAGAATACTTGGATAGTCTCTATGCTTATGATCCTACTGACACCACTTCCAGTTTAATATCCGAGGAGTTGTAGATAGATGTGCTTTGCTTGACTGATTTTGCGACCGGGTGCCTCCAGTAGCTAGTCTAGGTAGCTCTTATGTACAGGAAATTCAAAATAGTGTATGGTGTAAATGCTTAGGAGAGCTTCAAGGAAGGACCAATGGGGTCGCTCAGTTCGTTCCTGTTTACCGGTAAAACCTAGCCCAGACCCACCGGATAGGGTTCAGGGTTCCCTATGGACTGGTTATTCGTAACCTCACCGGTGTGTGTGGATTCGATGTGAAAGTTTTGGATTTATCCATAGGATTAACACGGACTATTGTGCTTCTCTGTGTATCCTGTATTCGCGTGATGCATTTGTAGCAAGTCCTCCCAGATTGGTAGATGATCTGTCCGTGTCACTATTCGTAATTATGAACTGTTATCAGGCAGTAAAATTAATCAACGCTTCATCCTGGAATCTGCTTCTCTCCTCTTCATGTCTGTCTCTGCTTTCAATGTCTCTTCTCTCGGCTCCAATGGATGCTTTCGGAATCTGGGAGCAATATGGTCCTTATGGTGATGGGGTTTTGAAGTGACATTGCCCACTTCTTGTTATAGGGATCTAGGATAACATTCCATGGGAAGTACCTTAAAATATTTCTGAAAGTTTGGGCACGCTTGCTCAATTCCGGTCCGTCATTGGGGGTTGTGTTGGCAAGACATTTAAGCTCAATTCCATCCCCTTCCGGGCCACATTGAATACTAGATTTCCAAATCTGGGCAGCTCAACAAACACCATAGTCATGAGTAGGTCACACACTCGCTACTGGTCTTTCAGTGCTTCTGTCCTGATATGCTCGCTTTAGCATTGTTCTGTTTGGTGTCAGTGGCACACAGACACTTGATCAGATCCACTCAGGGATCCTGTTGGCTTCCTGGCTCTCTCAGCAGCTCAAATTTCCTTCTTGTTAACAAAGCTGCATTCAAGTTACAGGCCTGTTGGTTTAGTCAACAATCTCTGTATTAACAATGCCCATTGTCCTTAGAGCGGTTAATTCTTACACCTTTGGGCTGTCTTTTGGGCGATAGTCATGACTCAGGATTTATTCAAATGGCCGTTCTGTCCTGGCTTAGGGAACATTGAATATTAATCTGCACTCCTTGCATTCACAGGGCCTCTGTCTGGTTGAAGACTCGCCTCACCCTGTCAAATCCGGTGTGATTCTTCATATGCCATCCGTGTGGCCCGCCAATGGATCCTCTGCATCCCTCAATAATCGACCAATTAATTGTATGCATCCCCCAGTTCCTGGTCCTCGAGAAATTGCAAGGGTTAGCAAGTGCTCACTCTAGGCATCGGTTGTCGGTCGATCTGCCCATTAGCATGGGGTCAGGAATTCAAATAACATCGGGTATCATGCATAGTTTCTCCTGATCTAGGGGAAACTTCAAACTTAGCACCATTTCGGTCTCTTGATATGAGGATGTACTATGCTTGGATTCGATAGGTCCTCACTCAGCAAAAAATTCTGCGCCAGTCCCAGATCAACAATACCTCATTTCTCCATACCAAGGATCTGCTCCACCGTTTGCGGCCTTCGATGAAGTACCACCTATCTGGTTCTGGTTGGTTTTGGTAGATGGGTCCAGACATCCGCACTAAGAATCGGTGCAATCGGGGGAGGAGACCTCCTGGCTTGGGTAAGTGGGTGGGAACGTATGGAGGTATAAATGCTTAATGTGGAAATGTATCCTAGGGAGATGCAGAACCCCATCTGGACTTAAGAGGGTGATTCTGGTTATGGGAAGGAAAAGGAGGAGGTCTTGGTTTATGTTGGCTGGGCGGAAAGAGGGTTTGGTTGTGACATTTGGGGTTTTGTCTAGTGGCCGAGGCGCGTATCAACCTGTATTAGTGCAATAAATTAACCTAGGAAACTCTAACATGCACACGTAATCTGATAAGGCAAACGGGTCGACTGTACGTAGGACCCAATGTTCTGTTGGTGCCAATAAGAAAACGGCAGTAGTTGGTTGCGAAAATGAAGGTAAACAGGAGGAATGTAAGGGAGTAGGATTTTGGTAAATGGCTTTGGGTTCCCCAGCGGGTCTTCCTGAAATGGTTTTTCCCATTTGATCAGTCTTCGGGCGATGAACCTTGGACCAGGGGGCATGTTTAGGTATGGTGTTAAAGGTCTTTGGCCCGATGGTTGGAATCTAATCGGTTCGTTGTAATTGCTGGGTCCGACGGGCGGCCGGAAAGGGTGTGCGCAGTTGTGGTCTTAGGATGGAGGAAGGGGGCAGTTGGTGGGTTGACATAACTGGACTTCCGAGGCTCCATTTGTATTAGCAGCGCCTACTTGTGTTTTCGGGCACCGCATATGTATGCACTACGATTGAACGTTGCCTCTGGCTCGGCTGGCTATGTTCTCTATGTCGGGTCGTGGTTTTCAAACAGTACCGCATATGTCTCATATGCTGTCTTCCAAATTTTGGACCCCTCATAGTCATTGCAAATCTGCAAAGTAAGGAAAGGGGCTACGTCATTCTTTGCACATCAGCTCGGGTGCGATATGTGCACAAAATACAAGTCACCGGATTTGATTCTCTGT
>NW_021029626.1:286913-330254 GCF_004153795.1 Camellia sinensis | reverse complement strand
AAATTAATTTTTACAAACTAATTAGGGGCATCATCCATAATTTACATAACACACCCTAAAGCGTTTCCATTTTCAAATACAATATTCCAACATAGCTCCCTTCTCAATGCATTACATACATATGGTTTTATATATATTGAAAACCCCCCTCTTTTGTAAATTACACAAAGACCCCAAACTTTTTCAAAAATTAACCCAACTACCCCCAACATATCAAAATGCCAAAATTTAAAGACAAAGCTCATAAGATGGAGTAGGATATCCCCTACCTCGAAGTTAGAGCTTAAACGGAGAAGAAAACTGAAAACCAACGTGCTTCAAATCCAATAATTTTCAAATTAAAAAGAAGCCCTGTAGACACCCCATTTTTGACCGACCTTAAGAATCAGACGTCACCAGTTGAGCGCTCGGTGATATTGCATAATGTGCTCGTTTAGAAGTCTCAGAGTCACGGCCGTGAGCCCTGTCTCCGGATTTCCGAACCCTCTTCTGTGCCTTGTCTCGGTTTGCGAACCAGACTCGATTTTCTCTGTTTCTTTTCCTGAGGGGAGGGAGAGGTCCCGTGGACCATCTCTCACTGGCCGTAGGCTACGTTTTGTGGTCATAGGCCATTTTGTCCATTTCGGAGCCCGGTTTCCGATTTTTCGGGACTATTGGTCGTGTGCCTCGGTTCGGGACCGCTTAACCATTTCCATTTGCTCTAATTTTTGGCATACATCTTATTTTTTCCCTTTTGAGGGACACTGGGGTCTGAGAAACCCACTTCGTGGCCGAACGCCACTTTCGGTGCTTAGCAGCTCATTTTCGGGACCCCGAACTGCGTGTTTTGGCCCCCGAGGGTTCGTTTTGCATTGGTTTTCGTTCGTTTTTAGCAGGTATCTCTGTTTTATCACCAGGAAGGTCATGGAAGGGTGGGAGGCCAGCAATTGTTTCAACAACCAGTTTTTTACTCCTCCGGCCCCCTCCGACGCCCGTTTTTCGCACTTCCAGACCAATGTTGAACACCTTGGAGCCATTTTCTTCAAACCCAAACCACATATTTGTGATGTACACACATGGGAGGACCCTAAAAGTTCATGGCCGGCCACTAATGCTTCTTAACCCTTTTGAACCCCTCCTTCCGAGCCAATGTTGAACACCCTTGGGCCACTTTCTTGAACTTTGAACCACATATTTGTGTTTTACACACATGGGAGTACCCTAAAAGTTTATGGCCAGCCATTAATTCCATTTGAACCTTTTGAACCCCTCCTCAAAATGGCTTGTTCTCTCTCCTGTTTTAGAGTTTCCAAATTCGAACCACAGGGTCGTGAAGAGGAGACCTAGGAGGCCACCATTATGTGGTGGCCGGCCACTATTTCAAGTTGACCCTTTTGACCCTTAGCTGGCCGGCTAGGGGGGGTGGCTGGCCGGCCACTTCCAAGCCCAATAGGTGGCCGGCCATGTTCCTCTCTCTTTCCACTTTACAGCTGTGTAGCCCTTTCCCCCAGAAAATATCCCAATCCGGGGGATATTTTGTGGGGGAAAGCTTGCCTCCTTTTCCCCCCACCTTTTGCCCCTCTTTTTGGTCCATATAACCAAGGGCCAACACTTGTATTAGGGGTTAGAGAAATTGCCTTCAAGCATATACATTCAAACCTCCCTCTATCTCTTTCATTTTTCCTCAAAAACATCCAAGTTCTATACTTCATTCCTTCACCACCACCAAGCACCACCACCACCACTCCATTTCCTGCAACAAGGAGGGCTTCTCATTTCCAGCAACAAGGAGGGCTTCTCAAAGGCTAAAGGTACTGCAACTTGGTCCAAGAAGCAACCAAAGATTGGTCTACAAGGGTGAGTTACTATTTCACCCTTTTTGGGCTTATTTTTGCAACTTTTCTTATCTTTGAGCTTTTCTTTGCAACATTTCTTAGCCATCTATGCTTTTTTCTTTGAGCTCCGGCCATAACTAAAAGTGGCCTTGTTTTGAGCTCATTTTCATGTCTCATTAAGGGCTCAACCCTATTTGAGCCCTCCATCTTGCACTTGCTTCAATACCCTTCTTAAATACCGTTTTCTTGCATGATTTTTTTAGCTTGTGTGTGATCTGTTTTGGAGCATGATGTAAACTGTAAATAGGCTTATTTTGAGCCCCTCTTCAACATTGAAGAAGGTATCAACACTGTTTGGGACCTCCATGCTATACTTGCCTTTATACTCCCTTTTTGGCCCCATTCTTGCATGTTTTGGCAACCTATTGTGCTTTGGTTTTTGGCCATTTTACAGCACTGAAAATAGTCTCATTTTGGTCCATTCTTCATGTTTCATTTAGGGCATTTCATGGTTTGGGACCTCCATATGCCACTTCATGTTATGTCTCTCTTTTGGTCCCCATTCTTGCATGTTTTGTTAGCCTATCATGCTTTTGTTTTTGTCCATTTTACAGTTCTGAAAATAGTCTTATTTTGGCCCATTCTTCATGTTTCATTAAGGGTCTTTGGCCGTTTGTGGAATATTTTGTATACCCATATGTCACTTCATGTTATATCTCTCTTTTGGTCCCCATTCTTGCATGTTTTGTTAGCCTACTGTGCTTTGGTTTTTGGCCATTTTACAGTTCTGAAAATAGTCATATTTTTGGTCCCTATTCAATGTTGTAGAAGGTAATTTTTCAGTTTGGGCTTTGTATATACCACTTGCCTCTTTGGCCACCTTTTGGCCCTTTTTCTTGCATGAGAGTGCAACCATACCTGTGTTTGTTTTTGGGATTTTTACAGTTCTAAAAAACATCATATTTTGGGCCCCTCTTAAACTTTGTTGAAGAGCCCTAACCTGTTTGAGGACATCAGCTATGAGTTGCTTCTTAATCCCATGTTTAGGGCCATTTCTTGCATGCTAGTTTTTCCCTATCTTGGTTTGCTGTTTGGCCATGCTATAAACTGGAAAAGTGCATATTTAGGGGCTGCCTTGCTTCTTTCTATTCATTGCATGTGCCAATTGTGCATGTTTGGTATAGCTATAGGCCATTTCGGGTGCCAAAATTCATGTTTCGGGACCATTCCGTGCATCGGGTGTACTTTCGCCTCGTTTCGGGGCTGTCTTCCCCCACTTTTCATTGCTGAAAATCATTAGCATGCTTATATGTCATTTCCATGCATTTACATTGCATATTCCATTGCCTCGGTTTGCGTGCCCACGTGCACGCATTTCGAGGCACTTCATTTTCATCCATCAGCCTCTTATGTGAGTGTGGCTGAGGCTCTCTCATGTTAGTATAAGTCCATGTTGCATTCTATATGTCATTTCCATGCCATTGCATTGCGTATGCCATTGCCTCGGTTAGCGTGCTCGTGTGCACGCATTTCGAGGCACTTCATTTTCATCGACCGGCCTCTTATGTGAGTGTGGCTGAGGCTCTCTCATGTTAGTATAAGTCCATGTTGCATTCTGTATGCCATTTCCATGTTATTTGCATTGCGTATGCATTGCCTCGGTTTGCGTGCCCGTGTGCACGCATTTCGAGGCACTTCATTTTCATCTATCTGCCTCTTATATGAGTGCGGCTGAGGCTCTCTCATGTTAGTATAAGTCCATGTTGCGTTCTATATGTCATTTCCATGCCATTGCATTGCGTATGCATTGCCTCGGTTTGCGTGCCCGTGTGCACGTATTTCGAGGCACTTCATTTTCATCCATCGGCCTCTTATGTAAATTGCATTGCATATGCCATTGCCTCGGTTTGCGTGCCCGCGTGCACGCACTTCGAGGCACTTCATTTTCATCCACCGGCCTCTTATGTGAGTGTGGTTGAGGCTCTCTCATGTTAGTGTAAGCCCATATCCTATTTCCATATCATTTGCATTGCGTATGTATTTTCTCGGTTTGCGTACCTGTGTGCACGCATTTCGAGACATCTCATTTTCATAGCATTGTGCATGCTAGGCTGTACCTTAGTTGTATTCATGCATATCATGCATATTGCATTGTGTTCGGAATAGGAGTTTGCCCGAGCACGGGGAACGAGGTGCATTTCGTACTCCGAGTGACGGAATGCGTCTCAATTCCCCAGTCACCGACACTCCGGATTATCCATGATGGAGTTAGGTTTGAGGCCACAAGTTGAGGGAAATAGATAATACATAATAGATAACAAGTTCATGTACATACAACCCAAAATGCTACAAACTTCCAAGTTACATCATAAAGTAGAAAATGGTAGCAAATACAATGAAGTACACCATCGCTTTGATATTCCTTTCCATCCTTTGAAGCTTCGACCATAGTTCGTTTCCATGTAATCAAGCCTCGTCCTTACATCGTTAAAGTCTTCTACTGTTATACCATCACAAGCTGTACAGTTGGAACGGATTCTGGACGTAACGTCTTCATCATCTTCATCCATGAACTTGAAGTAATTGTAATGGGGAGTGGGAGTGTTACTCTGCAATGAATGAGAATAAGTTAGTCGAAGAAGACAAATATTAATGTCACTACTAAACGAAGAAAATAACTAGAATTTCAAACTTACATATCTTGATAGGCAAACAAAGAACAAACGCCCTTCATTTCCATTCTCATTAGTTTTTACAATACGTATGGCAGCGGTTCTTCCACAATTGCACAGCCTCGGTTGTAATCTTATGTTGCTAATGTTAGAAGAAGAAGCCATTTTTCAAAATCTGTATACATGACAAATTTTTGAACCATGGTAGTTCCATAGAGGAAAAGGGACATTTCAAAAAAAGCCATACTCTAACTTTTGAAATGGTAGTTCAATTTAGGTAACCCTTTTAAAATTTGGCAATCTATATAAGACTAATTCAACAGAAGAATTTGTCACATTTCAGCTTTGAGAATTACTATGAATTACTTTGAGACTAATCCAAAGAAAGACATACTGTGACTTTTGGCAATGCAATGTTCTTTACTTGACAAACAAAAATGTAATATAATGAAGTAAATTTTCTTTACTTTAATGGATTTCTATTTAATCAATTTGAATCTCTGAAATCTGGATTTTGAAATGTAACAGCAGGGTTGAATCTCTGAAATCAATTTGATGTTTTACGAAGCATTTCGGTTGTCGTACCATCAAGTTGTGATAGGGGATGTTAAAGAGAGCTTAATCTTATGGTAAATTTATATGGTTGAATTAGGATCACTTTAATAAGGTAGAAGAGTCATCCTTGTTGTACGAAGTTCTTCTAATGGCAACTAGAATCCTTATTTCATTTTCAATTACTCTCCTTACATTTCCTGATTTATGCTCCTATCTTTGTGATTCACTATTTGCAAAATATCTATATTTGTGTGAATAAATGAGTATTTACTTCTGATTAGTTGAACTATATGGCTGTTTCTGATTATTTGCAAAATATCTCTAGTTCCTCAAATATGCTGCTTATTTTCTTAATGTGCTCTAGCTCCTCCAATCTTTAATGTTGAAACCAATCTGCTGCTTATTTTCTTAATGTACTCTAGTTGACTAGCAATCTGTGGCATACTCATTCTTCCTCTAAACCTATGTGTTTTGCTTTCACACAACATAAAATAAAATGCATAAAAACATTACTAATACCCAGACATCCAATGCAAAAACAGCCATAAAGCCATTATATAACTATCCCTCTCAAACTAACCCAAGTTTGGTTGAGCATATAAAGGAGATGACATAAAAAAAAAAAAAAATTCATAAAGACTTACAACTTCACATTATCAAAAGACTTGCTTAATATATTCGTTCACCCACTTGATAGGTAAGTGAATATTACTTTCCTCCTATCTAACTAATTCTTTTGCTACAATGTACGATTTTAAGTGATGGTTCAGATAAACCAAAACGTGCCATACTCAAATAATTACTTCAACTATCATATTGCCATACTCAGATAATTACTTCAAGTATCATTTCAAACATAGAACAAACTAATTAACACTGAAAACCAAATCAAAGCCCAAATCAACACTGATTTTCCTAATTCATGTCAATGTTTCAGAGATTTGAAATCAAAGCCCTAATTTCTCATTCCCAAATCAAAGCCCAAATCAAAGCCCTATTTTCTATTCGAATCCCTATTCAAATCAAAGCCAAATCAAAGCCCTATTTTCTGTTCGAATCCCAAATTGAAGCACTATTTTCTATTCGAATATGAAATCGAAGCCTTAATTTTCAAATTTAAAAGATATTTTCTCAACCTCAATCACACAATCCTAACATCTTCATTTCTGAGTTTCGAATACTAACCTAGTTCCTCTGTGGTCTCATAACCCACGTTCCTGGAAGTGGGTCGCCGTCTGGGTCGCCGGTGCCGCCGTCTGGGGGACTGGTCGCCGGTGAGAGTGGATTTGGTAGAGGGGGACGGGTGAGTGGGAGGAGTGCAAGGCGTCAGTATCAGGCCTGCGGGCATCAGTTCAGTATATGAGTTTGGGTATCAGGCCTGCGGGCATCAGTCAGTATTTGAGAATTAGTTATCTGCGGATATCAGATTCTGTTTTAGGGGACAGTGATACAGGGATAATAATCAGTGTTTGAGGATGTGTGTCATGCATTTTATTTTAAGCTGTTATGCTGTCCGTTTATCTGTTTATTTATTTCCTTTTCGCTTTATGTATCTTTTGCTAGGTCAGTTCTAGCACAATTGCTTCCAACCCAACAGGCATTCCCCAAGCACTTTGGACACGAGGTCGTCGACTCAATCGATCTGAAGATCTAATCGACGGACAGCCAGTGTTCCATTCTCTACCCCCTGTTACCAGAAGAAAGCAGAAAAAGCGCAGTGTATCTGAACAGAGATCACCAGAACAGTGGTTTCCCCCATCAGTGGACAGTCGGATTGAGATCCCCATTGAGACAGATCTGCCAGTAGTTTAGATAGATCAAAACAGTATGGCAACGCCAACAGGAGTTGAGGAGATGGTGCCCCAAATGCAAGAAACCATGCGGGCCATGCAGCAGGATGCCGTTCGCTGAGATGAACTCGCCAAGCAACAGGCCGAGATTATGACCCAGCAGGCTGAGCTAATTACCCGACTGCAACAGCAGAATGCCGCATTTGTTTCACATCAAGTCCCTCCTTCGACAGGGGCTCCATTACCTGAACAAGCACCTACTGTTCAGAACGCCCCACCAAATGCCCAGAATACCCTGCCGAATATCCAAAACTTACAAGAGGACACGAATCTTCCAACGGGGCCAGCTCCGCCCCCGCTTCCACCACAATTGTCTAAGGTCCATGCACCCAATCGCCCCGACTCTCTCTTCGAGTTGGAGGTTGATCATACAGCTCTGAAATTGAGAAAACTTGAGAAGCTCTTCAAGAAATCCCAAGGGGTCAAGGCTATGCCGGATATCGAAGACGGATATACCGAGGTGGCCGTGACACTCCCCGATAGGTTCAAAATGCCACAAATCAACCGCTTTGACGGGTCCGGCGACCCCATGGTCCATCTCCGACTGTTCGTAGACATTTTGTGGCCAATGGGCCTAACACGACCACAGAAGCTTTCACTATTCGGCCGAACCCTGTCGGGTGTGGCCGCCCACTGGTACGCAAAGTTACAAGATGATGTGAAAAGGAATTGGGATGAAATGACTGAGGCCTTTGTCGCGCAATATTCGTACAACACTCAGATCGAGATCTCAACCCGTGATCTTGAAACGACAAGGCAAGAGCCCAAGGAAACTTTCAAAGGATGGGTCATGGTGATGAGTTTGTGGGAATAACAAAGTTGTGAATGGTTTAATTATGTTTTGAGCTTGATTTATAATTTCGGGGACAAAAGTTTTTAAGGGGTGGAGGTTATAACGATCCCAGTTTTGACCTGACCTTTGTTACATTCCAGACTTGGGTTTCATGGTTTAATATTGTATCCATGTCTTATTTTCCTCTTTTAACTTTTTGAATTTGAGTCTTAGAACATGTTGGGCGTGTTTGGAACAGGTTGGTTGAACAAGGTCTGTTTGACCACGACAGAGAACAACCGAGGAGGACGTTCAACCGTAACAACAACGCAGGCCCGAGTGGCGCTGCAAATACGAGAGCCTCGGAAGTTAGTATGGTCACCACCACTCCCCCTCCCCCTCCAAGGCCCATGACTACCACACCCTTCTCCGGCTCGTCCGGAAGCAACACACAAACCAACAGATTCCAACCGCGAGGCCAAAGAACCTTTACCCCACTATATATGCCCCTGTCCAAAGCTCTAGGGGTATTGATCAGTAAAAAGCATTTGAAACCCCTAGAGCCAAAGCCATTACCGAATCCAGTCCCTCCCTCTCATGACCCAGCAAAGTACTGTGCGTATCACCAACAACACGGTCACGACACCGACCGCTGCGCATAATCTAGCAAAGCAGTCCATTTTTAGGCATTTTTTTATTCAAAATTGATTTTCTAAAAGAATTGCTAGATTTGGACTTTTTTGTGTTTTTTTCTATTTCACATTGCACTTGTAAAATCAGATTCAGAACCACGGGAGTCCAAACTGCAGGGCTATCGTATCCGAAAGGAGCACGAAAAGTAAACTATAACCTATTCAAAAGCAAACTGACAGTGATCGTCCCATTGAAACTTTTTCCTTTTCTTCAGGAGTCCAAACAATGGTTCACAAGTCAAGGTAAATTTTGAAATAAACCGTCTTATGAATTGCACTTTGCCTAGAAAGCCATGTACCTCATTTTCAGTCCTTGGTGGTGGCATTTCTAGGATGGCCTTGATTTTGGATCCACTTCAATTCCCCTCTAGGTGATCAGAAATCCCAACATTTTCCTTGTTGTTACCCCAAAGGTGCACTTCTGCGGGTTCAACCTCAGTTTGTACTCCCTGATCCATTAAAAGAATTTTTCTAGTGCAGAGTAGTGGCCTTATCGCTCTTTGGACTTAACAATCATGTCGTCCACGTACACCTCAACTTCTTTATGGATCATATCATGCAAAATCGTGGTTGCATCCTCTGATAGGTAACCCCAACATTTTTCAGCCCAAAAGGCATGACTCGGTACCAGTAGGTACCCCATGGTGTAGTGAACGTTGTCTTCTCTCTATCTTCCAGTGCCATCAGAATCTGATTATACCTAGAAAACCCATCCATAAATGAAAGCAAAGCATGACTAGCAGTACAGTCTTCCAACTCATCAATATATGGCAAGGGGAAGTCATCCTTCGGACTAGACTTATTCAAATCCCTAAAGTCGACACAAACTCTGATTCTGCCATCCTTGTTCAAAACTGGAACAATATTGGCCAACCATGTCAGATACTCAGATACAATCAAGAACCTCGCCTTAATTTGTTTGGTGACCACTTCCTTAATCTTCAAAGCCCAATCTGGACAGACTCTACGCAGTTTCTATTTGACTGGTCGAGCCTCAAGGTCAAAAGGAATTTGGTGTTGTACAATCTCAGGATTGATTCCAAACATGTTTTCTTAGGACCACGCGAAAACATCATTGAAAGCTTTTAATAAAGCGACTAAACGCTTGCATTCCTCCGAAGACGACGTGGACCCGATCTGGACCAAGTGGGGATCCTCCTTAGTATCCACATTAATTGTTATGATTTCATCTGTACAGCGCTTAACACGCCTCTCCTCTTCTTGGTCAACCAAAATTTTCAAAACCCAAGGAATTTCTTTCTCTTTGTTTATGTCAAAATTTTGAAAATCAAGATTAGTACAATAAACCAAAAGCACAGAAAAGTAAGTGAAATCCACATAATTCCCATTCAAAAAGTTTGAATCTTCGATTACAGTGGACTAAAAAAAAAAAAAAGCTGAAAGACAACTTGGACAAGACCTTCGTATCCGGGTTACCACTCCCAAAAGTACCAGACTCAGAGGAACTCTGACTCCACAGACTCAGTGGAATCAGATTTTGACTCACTATCCGATTCAGAACTGCTGATAGCACCCTTCTCAAACTTCCAGACCAAGCGTGTAGCCGCAGATGCATCCACAATGAGACCAGTAAAATCTGCTACCGGTGTATCCCCGATCATTGAGATAGTAAAACTATCCCCCAAGTTGGTGGACTCTATTCTAGTAGTAGAACTTGCCAATAGGTCAGCCAATGCTTTTCCCAACAGCTCTTCTTCTTTAATGTCCTCACTTGCGGTCCTGCCTTGATCTGTATTAAGGCTCTGGTCTACCTGCTTATCCTCCTCCTCTGGCAGCAATTGTCCAAAGAAATTTCGAACCCTGGATATCTCGTCACTATTTCCCAGTCATACCAAGGTTCTGGAAACCCACAGAAGGGGAAATCTTTCCCTTGGCGGACAAAGCGTCCGTTGAGGGTTCCCTGTATTAGTTTGTGGACTAACTCATACTATCTCCCAGTCCTCTTTGCTTTCAACCTTCCTCTCAACTCCTCCTCATTTCTTTGCCAATCTACTATGGTAGGTTTGTATCCTAGCCCGAAAGCATGGGGGTTGTGACTCAGCTCCTTAGCAACAGTACTTCCGTACCTGCCGCTTCTACCCAGTCCTGATCCAGGGATATGCCCCTGTTTGTTCATCATGTAGATGGCCTGAGTGCTCACATAATTTCCGTCGTCTTCTGCCAAGATGGTTTGGACCACCAGGCCTCGCCAAAAAGAAGCCAGAGAGGAATACATCTTCTTCTCCATGTATGATTTCCAGTAAAGGCGCGGTAGTTCCCTAGGGAGGATGGATCGTAGAATTGCCGTATATTGTAGTAATCCCACCCTTAAAGGGGTATTTAACCAATTGATGGACTGTTGATGGCACAACCCTCATCTGATGTAGCCAGGGCCTTTCTAGTAGTAGATTGCAAGTGGCCGGAACGTCCATGACATGGAATTCCACCTCATGCTCGAACGGGCCGATTAGGATATGGCTCTTGAACGTTCTCATAACATCCCAGCTAGTGTTGTCATAAGCCCGGATGGCCTGGGTTGCGGGCGTAAAGTCAGTCGGTCTTAAAATGATGGCATAGGCAGTCCTCACTAGTTATACATTAATTGCTGATCTGGTATCTACTAGCACCACCGAAATCCACTTTTTTTAGCTTTCTAGGGTCACATATAAGGGTCAGCTGTGGTTGTCACCCTCTGGTGGTAACTCTTTATTTACGAAGGATATCATTGGCGTAACGAACATCCTCGAATGTAACCAACGATACCAATTGGTCAATGGTGGTGTCGATGGCAACTTTGTTCTGTTCATGGCCTCTAGTAGTGCCTACCTATGATCTTGAGAAGCCATTAGTAGCCCTCAGATGGATATGTCTGTCTGAATCTTTTTGAGCTGTTTCAAGACTAGGTTTTCTCCAATGTCTTTCTCCTTGGATTTCTTAGCCTCTTTACTGGAGGATTCTGGCTAATCTAAAGTCAGCGATTTGAAATACCGACCACTGAGGGTCATGTGATTGATCTCGTCTGTATACCACATATCATCAGGGGTATCAACTTTCTACCCTTCGTCTATGTACATGTGGCTCAAATCATTATCTTCCCACCACTCCCCTGTAGTCATAGCCAGACTATTATCTGGTTCTACCTAAAGTACGTTTACATTACACCCCCCATCATCATACCATTCCTCTTCCACAACAATTTTGGTTTATGCGTTCCAGTATTGTCTGAGCTTTCTCGGTATTCTTTTCCTGTCACTAGGCTCCCATTTGGTCTTTCACGTGCTCTGAATATCATCCGTTGTTGGTTCAACCTCTGCTTTTTCTTTCCCTGAGCAGGGCTATTTTCCTTTGGATCTCCTTTATTCTTCCTCGTTGGAATTACTCCTATGCCTATTCTTTCTCGGTCAGAGGTGCAGCCTCAATCTTGCTACTACCACCAATTTTCTCTTCTTTTCCAATCTCTCTTAGCTGTTCCTCCACATCTAACTCCTATTCGCTCAACCACTCGTTGCTTGTATCTGGCTGGTTTGGATCCTACCACCCCAGTTGTACACTGCTTGTATCCTCTACTTGAAGTAGAGGTTGTCTAGATCCTCTTCCAGTTCAGCCAGGTCTTCTTCTAGTTCAGCCAAGCCATTAAGGCCTAGTTCAGGCCACTCATTCTGATGTTGCCCTAGTTCATCCTCCCCGATAGCATTGATACTAAGGAAGTTTGGCAGTATGACTACTGGTTTTGGCTGATCGACAGCCAAAATATATAAGCTAGGGTCATACTCCTCTACAAGTGAGGCCCCTTTCTCTATGACACGGGTATCAAACGACCATGTCTCTAATGCATTCTCCTTTTTCTCTGACTCTGCCGCCACAGGCTTGGGTTGGGTTTGTGGTGTTAGGTCCATCATGCACATGTGTTGTGCCTTCTGGAATAACCACCTCTGATTTTGGTAAGTGAAATGAGGTACTATGTACGCTAGGATTAAAGGTGGGCAGTAGTATATGGATTTGGTTAATGTTTCTAAATGGGACGACTTGGTTATGAGCAGGAAGTGGGTTGGTAGTAACGTTCAGTTTGGCTGGCGGAGCGATAACTTTGTTGTCAATGAGATCCTAGATCTCATGACGTAAGCAGTAGCTGTGACAACTGCCTCCTTAATTAAGTAAATTAATTAAGTTAATTATGTGATTAATGTTGATCATGTGATTAGGTATTAATTGTGAATTATGTGCCATGTATTGATTTGTGCTATGTATTATTGTGAACAGACACAGGTGTGAATTAAACTTGTCTTATTCATTTCTTTTAACAAGTTAGAATTAAGAAATTGGATAGGCAATTAGAGCCTAATTCACATTAGTAAATTAAAATTACTTTGATTTAAGTTATAAATGTTGGGGTTTAATTTAATTTGAGTGAATTTGATTTTTAATTAATTTATTGCCTAATTAAGTTAGGTTTACTGTATGTATAAAAAGAATAAAAAATAAAATAAAATAAGTAAGTTCCCTATTCATCTATTGAATATAGAAGAGAAGTAGTGGGCCTTGGTTGAGTCTCATGCACTATACACGTAGAAAAAGAAAGGGAGAGATTCTGAGAATTCAACAAAGAAAATAAAGAGAAGAAAAGAAAAAAGAGAGGAAGAACATTGAAGAAAAATAATTAGATCTTCACAATTCATCAAGTTAAGGTAAGATCTTCATTCAAATTTCTTGAAATTAAACTTCCCACACTCATCATCTTCTGAGACAAAGGGTCAATTAGGATGAATTCTTGGTTAATTGGGAGCCTTAATGTTGGAATTGACAAAGTAGAACATGCAAGCTAAGTTAGGAAAGAATTGAAGGAAATTGGACTTAAATTCAACATGCATGGCATGAATTCATGATATTTTTGTTTACATATAAATTTTCTTGCATGAACTTCATGAATTCTCTAAGTTTTAAAGAGCTTTCATCATAAAGTTTGGACTTGGAAGTTTGGAACACATGGTTCATAGTTTATACTAATTTTGGAGTCTTTGATCAACTAATTGGAAGAATTAATTCTAGTTTTGGGCATGCATGATTTTATTGTGTTCATACTCATTTCTTCTTGCATGGATTTTCAATTTGGAAGGAAATTCCATGGGATGTAAAGTTTTAAAGTTCAAACATGTATATCTATGTCTATACATTTCATTTCAAAAAGTTTACTTGGTTTTCATGGGAAAACTTGAGTTGAATTAAAGTCATGAATTATACTTGATGTTAGAATTTGTATGTCTAGGTTATTCTCATGGATTTTGGGTTGAATTGTATGATAATGAAGCTGAAATTTGTTAAGATATGCATTGCCATAATAGAGTAAATTTTTGATTATTTTGGTCTAGCACCGCGCGTGCGGCTTAGAGCCCCACACGTGCGGAAAACAGGGTAGTGCTTAGTGTGTATTTTGCTTATATTGCACCTGCGAGAGCAGGTGTGGTGGTGGTCAGTGCACGTGCAGCTGGGACGCCAGGTCCAGTTTTGTTTCCACTCCTCTTTTTCACTTTTTGAGCCTCCGTTTGCATAGTTTTAAAGTGCTTTCATGTGCATTTACATCTCATGAGTGCATTAGAATTAACAAACGAAAATTAGAACCGAACGAGTAAAGATGAGTGGTTATTGATTAAGTAATCAACGAACTGAATAGAATTGATTGAACGAATGGACTATGTATTGAGTTATTGTGCTTGAACTTGTTTGTTTAGGTCGGACACCGCAACGTTAGTGCATTGTAGCATGTGTTTCATGGAGCCCATTGTGAGTAACACTGTTGTAAAGCTATGTTCAATCGTAATTATTTCTAATTAATTAAATGTATTGCTTTCTAAAGTAACACTATTTATTGAATTAATGTTTGTCCTATTTTGTGAGCTGTACTCGTAGCATCCATAGCAACTGACTGTTACTGCTACTATTATAGAGATCTCTATCCATTCCAATCTTTGGAACTACTGTTATTGTATTGATGGCTATCAACTGACTGTTGGTCTATTAAGACCTACTATACTGTTCTGCTATTGGATGTACCACGTATGACTACTATGATTTCTAAATGACTGATATGACATGAATATGAGGCATTGATTAAATAACTGATCTACAGATGCAATTGACTGTTTTAATTACTAAAAGGACATTTATTCTTAACTCCTTTACACATTTGTTATTCACTGAGCTTTAGCTCATAGTTTATTATTATATATATGTAGGTGGTCAGGCACCGGAGCAAAGTTAGCGGCGCCAACTTGATTTGTTTTGTCAAGCCAACCTATTTTGCCTCACCGCGAGGTTTCGAACTGTTAATGTCAAGGCTTTTTGGTTAATCTAAATCCACCCCTTTTGAGTAGTATTTGAAGTGAACGTTGTATGAAGTCAAGTGACTGTTGATATGATTTGTTTTGGCTTTGGGATTTAGTTCCCTAACTTCTATCTTGTTTTGTACATAAATGTCTTATGGACTTAAGTGTTTGTGTGCATATATAAGGATATGAAATTTGTGTTGTTCATTTAAGTCCTCACAACTCTTTGGACATTATGTTTAATATTTATAGGAGTCCGTCAGCCCCTTTTATTGTTTAATTGTTATTACTGTTAGACAAGCCTTTGGTAATCACGGATTACTGGCCGGTTACAACACTGAACCCTTAGGGGTAGGTTTGGGTCGTGATAAAGTGGTATCAGAGCACGAGTTATACTACACACACTTGTCCAAATGAGCTATAAGATGTCCTGAAAAGGTAATTAGGGCATTACATTAGCATAAATAAGTGTGTGTGGACATGTTATGTGTATATGTGTTAACATGAATACGTAAACCATCTTTGCTATGTTTATTATTGTCATGTTTTATATAGTACAATATACCTCACACACATTTGCATTTAAGACTCAACAAAATACAAAACTTTGACAAAGCTAAGGGGTTGATTTTCTTGGCTCTACTCGAGCCTAACTTGTTCCATTTCAGAAGCTCTTCAAAATGCTGACACGGGTAGACTCCAAGGTTTTCTCTATCCTTGTTGCTCAATTTGCTCACCTACATATACATATAAATAGTGAGCTAAAGCCCAGTGAGTAGTAATAGAATAAAGAGGTTAAATGAATGAAGTTCGATGAAAGTACAAAAACATGTCTTACAATTTCGAAATGAATCTTAAATCATTTTTAAAGTGAGGCATTGGCCACATCAAATCAAATTTACAACAAACATTTTCCATGTCGAATCCCATATCAAAACATATATTTCATTTTTCGAAGCAATCCATTTTAATAGGCAGAACATTTCGATTAGCAATCATATCATCTCTTTACAATAACAAAAGCCATTCGTATCATTATATGTGGTACATCCATGAAACAATAATACTCCAATAACAATGGACCATAAAGGTCAAGCCAATGGACCACGAAGGGTCAAACACTAGAGATCTCTGTGTTTCAATCAATCCAATAGCCATGGTATTGTTACCCCTAGGCAAGGGCCTATGTTCAATGGATGCCACAATACAGTTTCAAAAGTGAACTTCATTCATCGATAAAAAATAACGTTTTAATAAACCATTCAATTGATCGCATATTGATTTCAAGAACAACAACAATCTTAAAAATAAATATTACTTGAACATATCTTTATAAAGTTACTACTCACAGTAGGTTAAGTTGATACAAGGCCTCGAACGTCCACCTATACAAATCACATAACAAAAACACAATAGAAGTACCATTCAATATCCATTTCATTTTAATTCAACTCTCTTTATATGTGTTTCTAGCTCGTTCCCTGACTATATGAGTCCAATTGGTGCCTAAGCATTTTAATTCAACTCTCTTTATATGTGTTTCTAGCTCGTTCCATGACTATATGAGTCCAATTTCTAATACAAAAATTGCTTTGATCATTAAGATTAAAACCAATAATTTCATGAATATAATAATTTCAACATTTTTCTTCTTTTGTGTTATGAAACATAAAATTAGAGCTATAAAGCTCTTTAAAAGAAACATTTGCATATACGAAATTCAAATCAAAATCAAACTAATTTTTAATTCTCAAGTATAAATTGTAATTTATTCCCAAATTTTGTCCAAATTTAGATTTAGGCCCCGTCTAGTAGAGTTGTGGAAAAGTGATTATAGATTATGGCTTAACAAATTATAGATTATAGTTTTAGACATAAACTGTTAACTTATTTGGTGCAGTTGTGGGATTATAGATTTAATTAGCAAAGTAGTGTTTAGTTGAATAAGCTATAAAATAGTTTTTTGTTGTGTAATGTCTTTTTTGCCCTTATAAGATATAAAATTGTTATTTTTTCATTTTTTTCAGTTTTAATTTTAAAAAAAATTATTTCATTAATTGTGAAATAAATTGTGCAATTTATTTAATTTTGTTTAATTTATTAATTCATTACGATTAATATCAATTAATATTCATGTATTTTGTTTCATTTATATCAATAATTTTTTTTCATTACAATTAATAGTATAAAAATTGTTTTTTTTTTTTAATTTATTAATTCATTACAAAATATACCAATTAATATTTCTTTTTTTTCTTTTTTTTTTCTTTTCTTCTCTTCTCTCCTCTTTCATCCATACGCCATCGGCGGTCTGCAACCTTAGCCACCGCGATCTGGAATGGCAGAGAGGGAGAGACGACAACAGTAGATCACGACGACGGTGACTGGTTCAGATCGCGATGCATAGGGTTTTGCCTTGAGATCGCGATGAACGCGACTCTGGTTAGGGTTGTCGATTGCGAGCTAGGGTTGATCGTCATCACGATCATGAGGCTTGAGAGAACACCGTCGATCATGATAGATGGCTTGCAGTGGTGACGACAACAGCGCTAGGGTTTTGCTCCATCTTCAAATCGCGACGAGAGAGACAGAGCAAAAAAGAGAAAAGAGAGATCACGAAGAGAGAGAGAGAGAGAATTGGTTCGTGAGAGAGAGTGCGCTCTGGTTTGTTTGAGGAAATCGCCTCGCGATCGCAACAGGGTAGAGAGAAAGAGAAAAAAAATAGATCGCGATGAGCTCCGATGACGAGCTCATCTCCTTTGCTCTCCTCTTTCATCTTTTCCGACGTCGCTGCAAATCGCCTCTCCACCGGAAATCGCCGCTCTCCTTTCGTGAGAGGGAGAGAATGAGTATGTTTTTGTTTATATACCTGGTAGACTTGTAATAACTTGAAAATGTGAAGGGCATTTAAGTCTTTTTATCCTTGACATTCAGCTTGCCACTTAAGTTGAAAAAAATAAGCACCTCCTCCCCCACTCAACCAAAAAGCTCATTTTCTACTTATAAAAAGCTATAATCTACACTATTAAGCTGAACTAAACACACCAAAATAGCTTAAATTAAGCTAAAAATAAGCCCTACCAAACATGGCTTTAATTTGTTTCTTTATATCAAACCCACAAATTTTAAAATATGAATTAAACTTTCGAAACTCTTGAAAATTTCATGATGTATGTAAAAACGGAATCCAATTTCATTATTAATAACAAAAATCAAACTTAAATAATGAATTACAAAATCAATTTCTTAGAATTTCAACTTAACTCAATTTTTAACCAAAAACTTAATTTATGATCATAGATATTCCAAAATGTGTTTAAACTGAATAAAACTTTTTAATTCAATTACATGCATGGATCAAACAAATTCCTAATTTTCATAATAAAATCAAAACTTTGTCTTTTAGGATTAATTTCAAATTTCCATAAATTTGATTTTTCTAAAGCTTTTCATTTTTCTCTTCAAAATATGAGATTTAATTAGTTCAATTTTTTCAAAATCCATGATGCGTGTATAATTAGAGTATTAAACTTGTAGAATTTACTCATGCATGTAACAATGAGGCTTAATTTCATGCAAGATCACAACATCAAACCCAAAATAATTAATTTCTATAACCATTAACCTAACTTAATCTCTTCGTCTTTGTTTCCTAATTTCTTCCAAATTATATGAAATTAAACTCAAACTCATCATTAATTTTAAGTGTAATACAAGAATTCTACAAAAATCAAACATAAATTTTATACCTTAAACTTTAATTGGATGAAATTCTTGAGCTTTTCCTTTTTCTTATTACTTCTCTTCTTGTATTCCATTCCCTTGACTTGAATTCTCCAGGACAACAGTTTGAGTTCCCTCTCTCTCTCTCTCTCTCTCTCAGCACAAACACTCTCTCTCTCTCTGCCGTACGGTTCTCCAGGCCAAGCAAACAGATGAAAAGCATCCAATATATTACATATAGTTAAGTTCATTCTCCTCAAGTTCTAGAAATCTCTCTAACTTTCATCCTTTATTTATTTATTTATATATTTTTTAATTGATTGGGATTGGTTTGGCACACCAATTATACATTAACATAATTTAATCACCACTTAGTTTTAATTAATCTTGATTAATCAAAAAATCTCACATAATTTAATTAATTTAATTGACTTGAATTAAGGACCAATCAATCATAATTAAATTTATCAATCTAAATCAGATTTTTAATCAAATTCCCAAAACGCTTCTAATATTAAATTAGACTCATTTCCATCATCAATTTTGATTTCTAACACCAGTAAGGTCTTCAATTTCAAATCAAACTCAAAATCTCTGTCAATAAATTACATATTCAATTGAACACCTCATAAATAAATTTAATTCATAATAATCTTAATTTCCAATCCTCATAACTTAATCAATTCCAATTCGGGCCCAATTAATAAAATCTCAATTTTACTAAACTAAATCGGATATTTAATTAAACTCCAATATGGCCCGATACTCGAAATTAAAATAATTCAATTCGTCAATGTCATCTTCTTGAGCCACTTAAGCTTTTAATTTCTAATTTCAAAATAGCTCGTTTTTAAAATTATATACAAATCAACACCAATATTGTTCATCAATTTCGCAATTAAATTAGAATAATAATTAATTAAAATCCAAATCAAATTAATTAATTAAATATAAAATATTATATGTGGCAGGTCATCACACTTTTCGTCTACCTTCAATGTGTAACCATATTCTGTAATATCAAACATTTGCTAGACACTTGTTTGCACAAAAACTAAACTCTGGAAAAGTAATGTGTGACATTGTCCAAAAAAAAAAAAAAAAATATATTTTTTGTGGTAAATGAAGATTGGGAATTTACCAGGAGCTATATATCCATAAAAACCAGCCACCATTGAAACTATTTCATTCTTCTGAACCATTGTCCTTGCTAATCCAAAATCTGCAATCTTAGCCTCATAATCTGCCTCAAGAAGAATATTATTGGACTTGACATCGCGGTGAATCACCGGTGGATTGCAATCATGGTGAAGGTAAGCCAATCCATTCGCAACGCCCACAGCTATGTTATACCTCGAAACCCAATTCACCAACATTTTCGTAGCATTTTCACCATGCAAGGCTTCTCCAAGGTTGCCATTTGGCATGTACTCGTATACCATCATCACATCATTCTCGTTATGAAGGTACCTCTATAGCCTCACTATGTTCCCATGCTGAAGCCTCCCAAGTAAATTTACTTCTCCGAACAAGTCATCTCTAGTTTCAACATCTACATCCGATCTCTATAGCTTCTTAACCGCCACAATTGAACGTGGGCGTTGGATTTCTGCCTTGTAAACAATCCCCGTTGACCCCATACTGATCACATTCGACTCCTTCACGCATGTTAATATGTCAGCGCTCGTGAAACTGAACCTCTGGTACGCTATTAGCCTCTAGGGCCACTCTGCAGAGCTCCACTTGTGTCAATCTGCTAAGAAAGTGTTGGACAAGTACCATCTTTTGTATAACTTTTTCCCTACAAACACAGTCAACCCGAGAGATAAAATCACTGAAATTCCGACAGCAAATCCAACGATAACGTGATTGATGATGTGAATTTTCCTTTTCCTTTGCCGTGATGCAGTGGTGGAAAAACTTTGGGAACACAGTGGAAAGATGCCATTGCCACCACAAAGTCCCATATTGCCTATGAGATCATTCGGGTTTATGGTCGTCAAAATCCCATTTTTGGGAACCGGTCCCTCGAGCTTGTTGTAAGACAAGTTGAGCATTTCCGGGGCAAGTGAGCTTCCAAAATTCTCAAGCATGGTTCTGGTATAGCGACCTTGGTTTTGACTCGTCTCTTATGGTGTTCCGGACTCGGGTTTGTATTTGTTTGGATGGTGGTTCATGTCTTGTTTCCCTTGTCTTCCCCTTAATGTCGGCTATTGGGTTGTAGTTGTGTGTTTGGAACAGGTTGGTTGCTTGTTTTTCCAAGCCTTTGTTGCCCAGAATTTGGCTCTTTCGTTCGAGCGGGCATTCTCACGCTCGAGCGGGTTTCACAAATTTTTGCTCCACGCTCGAGCGGGAATTTGGACGCTCGAGCGTAGGGACTGTATCTGCAAAAATACTGGGAGAGCGTATTTCACGCTCGAGCGTAGGGTTTCACGCTCGAGCGGGAGTCTGTGTCTAACGCTCGAGTAGAGCTCTCCACGCTCGAGCAGACCGTGTTATAACAGGTCGAGAAAGTGACATTTCAGATCACTTTTTTACTTTTTCTCTCTCTCTAAAACTCAGAAATATCCAGATCTAGAGCCTCTTTATCTAGAAACCATCTTCTTCCTTTGATTTCCCCAAATCCATTGGGATTTTAGCCATAGTTCCTTCATTAAAGTTGTGTAACTTCTCGAGGGCTTCATTGTGTGCGGTGGAGATCGAGTTTCATCGTCGTTGATTTTGGGGGTTTCAAGTCTTTTCTTCTTCTACACTTGAGGTAGGGATTTTCTACACTCCAATATGGTTTTTAGCTTAGTTATTTGCTATTGTGTATAGATAATGAGATTTGGGTGTGAAATGAAAAGAGAGGTTTTTGATGTATGAGAGATAAATGAGTATGCGGTTTGAATATAAGATCTTGGTGTACCAAAATAGTTGATTTTGGGTGTTTGGGTCAATATTGGAAAAGGGGAACTTTTGCCCTAACTTGATAAAATGATTATTTTGTATAAATAATTGGAATTAACATTGAATATGTTAAATTGGATGGTTATTGATGTAGGTGGTGAAATTGGATATGTATTATCTCACACCTTTGGAAGTTTTAAATAATTATTTATCTTAAGATTTAATATATGTCTAGAGATAAATGTATTGGGCTATCGGTGGAGGATAGTCATGATTGTTGTAGAAATTGTATAAGGATTAGGCGATTTAATGCTAATCTATTGTTGGTGTCATTGAATATGACCATGTTATAAATACATTGTATATGTATATTTATTGGGAGGAGATAGGGGATGTACTCCATATATGATTATGTTTTTAAATACATTGTATATGTATGTTTATTGGGAGAAGATAGGGGATGTACTCCATATGTGATTATGTTTATAAATACATTGCATATGAATATTTGTTTGGGAGGAGAAAGGGGATGGACTCTATTTAAAGCAAGTTGGCCGGAGTGTCCTGGGTGAAAGACCCGGAATTTTATATATAAATGGGTGTCGATTCCTTCGGACGAAATATCCGTAAAATGGCAAAGTTTGAAGTGTTAATGTGTGTTTTGCATAAATGGAAAACCATTGAGTTGTAGTCTCATTTTCGTTGTTGAAAGATGATGAATTTAACTCATGAATTGAGTAGTATATATGAACTGGAAATGAATTGAAGGAAAAGGGAATAAGATTGGTCTTAGTGGCATATGAATATGCGGGCTTGTGGATGCTTCCATATCGGTATTGTTTATGTACGTGGTATTTATACCTTTGCTAAACCTCATAAATTGTGTTAGGTTATTTCTACTGGGCTGTTGGCGGTGCTGCTTGATAGAAAGCCTTCTTCATATTGCCAGATGAGAGAAGGTGTGATGGTGATGACGTGGCGGACACGTGGTGACACATGGGCTGACGTGGCGTCTGACGTATCGTCTGCGTGGCGATGACGTGGCGTATGCATGGCACTGACGCGGTGTCTGTGTGGCACTGATGTGGTGCCACGTGGCTCGTCTTCTTTCTGGAGACACGCGTATGGCGCGTGGGGGCGCGTGGGATGACGCGCCGGCGCGTGGTAGCGCGTGATGAGAGTGAGCTTCACTCTCTTTTTTCAAACGGCGCGTGGGAGTGCGTGGGACCTCTTCTGGGGCTGTTCTTTGCTTGGTTGGACTCCTCTCATCGAGATCTTGCTCCTGGTATGCTCAAAAGTTGATTTCGAGCACTTCGAAATCTGGGCACTTTCGGAAAAAATTTGATTTTTCACCACCCGAGCTCTGATACCAATTGTTGTGGATCTGGGGCACACCAGGGAACACTCACAAGCAATAACACAAGAGATTTAACGTGGTTCAGCAAGTCCCCTATGTCCACGGGCAGCGGATTACTATATTGAAAAAATAGAAGAATTACAAACTCTCTGGCAATTCTCTCTCTCTCTCTCTGTGTTTTTCTCTTTAGCTCACCACACTGTAATTTCCTCTGCTCTCTCTACCTCTATTTATACATGAGAAGGGAGGGAGCTGGCTGGCCTTGCACATGGCCAGCTGTTGTTCAATGGATGGTAGATCAACCACTTCGGCGGTTTGTCGGTTGGCAGCCGCAATGAAGGACAAAGGAAGAGCTGACTTTGGTGTGTTCTCACAGAAGAGAATCACCCCTTTCACATGGGGTGATCTCAATCTCAACAAAGAATGAGTTTAGTAAGATTACTGGAATCACACAACCCCGCTGGAATATCACCTGAAAGTGAATTAGAAAACACATCTAGCCGCTGCAATGGGGAGTTCTGGCCAAGATTCGCAGGTAAAGGACCTGTCAAAGAGCTTTTCCATAGCTCAAGTACCGATAACTTTGTTAACTCACCAATCTTGCTTGGAATTGGACCGATTAGTCAATTGCACATCAAATTCAATAGCTCCAGGTTCTTCAAATCCGCAATCTCATTTGGAATCTCACTCGAAATCTGATTATCAAAGAGATCCAAGAACACGAGAGCGGTCATGTTTCCAATTTCTTTCGGAATCTTTCCTTCAAATCTGTTCTGATATAAGTAAAGTGTGGTTAATTTCTTAAGCCTGCCCAATTCAGAAGGAATTGGACCATTGAGACTCCCAACTGCTAAATCCAAGTATTGAAGATTATCAAGATTACCAAATTCATGTTGGACAATTTTCACTGTATTTAAAAATAAATTATGTTTGTGTACTTATAGCGATCCCGGTTTTTCCTTTCGTATTTGTTGTATTCCGGACTTTGGTTCCGTGGAGTTGGTGGTTGTATACTTTGTTGTCATTCTTTACTTCTTTTGTTTGAGTTTTGGGATGGGTTGAGTACGTTTTGATCAGGTGGGTTGAGCCTTGGTCTAAATCTTTGTTGCCAGGTTTTTGGTCGTTCCGCTCGAGCGGGCCGTTTGGCGCTCGAGCGGAGATTGCACACTTCCAGTGTTTCGTGTCCCTGCAAAACTTCTGCAGGTGTGATTTCTGCGCTCGAGCGGGTCGCTCTCGAGCGGGTCTGTTGGAGCTCGAGCGGGTAGTACTGTCTTGGTGAAAGTTCTGGGAGAGGGAGATTTGCACTTGAGCGGACTGGTTTTCTCGCTCGAGCAGATGTACTTTATTCTTGTGTCTTGGAGCTCGAGCGGGCCTTCTTGCGCTCGAACGGACATAGTTTTTTGTTCTTGACGCTCGAGCGTTGTGTTTTCCGCTCAAGCGGGAATGTCGTATAACAGAGGGCAGCTGGACATTTTTGAATCACTTTCTACACTTTCTCTTTCACTCTCACATTCTAAAAAGATATTTTGAGAGCCTCTCTCTCTAGAAACTCCCTTCTCTATAGGGTTTGATCTAGTTAGAGTGTTTCCCTCTCCTTTGCCCTTTGTAAAAGTTATGTTGATCGTCGAGGGCTTCGTTTTGATCCGTGGATCTTGGAGTTTGGAGCATTTTGGTTTTCTCCATCTTCTTCTCTTGGGCTCCGAATTTGAGGTAGGGATTCCTACTCACTCTTATGGTTTTTAACATAGATTTTTGGTCGTTTTGATAAAGTGTTGAAGTTGGAAAATTTTGGGACTTAGGGTTTCAAAATGTTAAAAGAGGGTTTTATTATTTTGATTCTAAAATGAGTATTTTGGGTTTCAAAATAGTGGTATGGTTATTGGTTGATAAAATATGGACCATTGGGTCATTGTTGAAAAATGGGAGAGAATGCCCTAATTTGTATATAAATTAATTGGTATAATTAATTTGGGAAAGTCATGGATTTATGAAATTGAGTTGTAAATAATGGAATTAATTCATTATGTGATGAAATGGTGGAGTTGGATTTATTAATCGCTCACTCTTGAAAACATTGATATTTTATCTGTTAAAGCTTTTATTATCTATTTAGAAATAATTGCTTGGGCTACCGGTGGAGGGTAGTTTTGATTGTTGTAGACGATGCATGATGATTAGGTAAACTAAAACTAATCAATTGGGTATGTCATAGAGTATGACGGTTGATAGAATACATTAACGTTATGTATTGATTGATTGAGTATATGACCTTTGTGTATATACGTTGTGTATGTGGGAGGAGATAGGGGATGTACTCCACGGTTTAGGGGAAGATAGGGGATGGACCTCTAAACCGGATATTGTTTGGGAGGAGATAGGGGATGGACTCCACTAATACAGCTCATATGCTTGTCAGAAAATGTGTTGATACAGCTCATATGCTTATCTATGGAAGTGTTGATATATGAAAATGCCGCTAAAAAGAAAGAAAAAAATATTGTGGTAACAATTAAAAGTGAAGATGTTTTGATGCACTAGAAAGTCATAAAAAAGTCAAGAGGTCTTATTGGTGCATCCATCTTCCTAATATGACTTTTTAGTCAATTCTTATATATAATGTATTGACGTGTCCCCGCCATGTCCACGTCCCCATTTTTTTTTTGTCGGCGAATCTTGAAAATCATGCTTCTTAGCCATGTTTTTGTTATCCTGTTGCCGGATCCTTGATTTGAGCCGATGTCATTTCTTGCCGATGTGTCTTGCCGAGCTTGCTGCATACGCTTTGTCAGAGACTTGTCTTATCTATCAATCACCTTTTTGAGTTGAACCAACCCGGTAGCGCCACGTGTCCGAGCTGATTGTTAAGACAGCCGGCAGGTCTAGAAACAAATCATTTTGTCTCAAATCTTTGCCTTTAGAGAGAGAAGCTCTAGAGAGAAGAAGAGAAGTTCTTGAGTGAGAGGAAGTCTTCCAAGCTTGATCTTCGTGGTTTGATCCGTTGGATTCGAGTTCTGAGGTTAGAATCTTGGTCAACGTTGATTGTTGTTGTTGGTCATCTAGCTACATTGCATGATCGGATTCGTTTTGCATGTCATGCATTGCTTTGAAGTTGGTTTTGAAAAGAGGAAATAGTTTTCATATGTTCTTGAAAGAAAAGTCTCGTTTTGATCCGAAAGTTTGGAACAAGAACCACGTTTTTGTGTTTGTTCTTGCATGACCTTCATGTATGGGTACCCAGGTCTATGTTTTGAACTCTTGGCATGAAATCTCAGATTTTTGTAACAAGTTTTGAACTTGCATTCACCTTTTTCATGATCATGTTCTTCTTGTGCTTCAAAGGGAAACCCAGGTTTTCCCGACTTTTGGTTTTGATAAAGGCCAACGGGACCACACCTCGGCAAGGATGTGTGGGACCTCGGCAAAGACCTGGTTGGTACCCAGTGTGCGTCTTTATGAGATGGGAGCAGTGTTTAAACTCCCAGTGTGTTTTGCTTTGTTATTGACTTGGATCTGGTAAGGATGCCGAGATCATTTGCATGTATGTAAGGCTTGTTTTGAGAATGTGATTGCCATATGATTGTAGGTCCTTGATCTTTGCTTCGAGCCTACACCGAGGAAAGACTATGTGAGTGGTATTTCTAATAAAGCTATGTTACACTTGTTTTGGATAAATCTTGCTTTGCTTTGTTTTGATGAAAGAGTTTTGTTAAGCATGAATGAATAGCTCTTGTTTTGATGTATCAAGTATAAGCCTTGTTTCGATGTCGTTCTTGAAAAGTCCCTTGTACTGGAGGACTTTAAACTTTCGCAGTACCAAGTGCAAAAGTCCCTTGTGCTGGAGGACTCTAAACTTTCGCAGTACTAAGTATAAGAGGATACGGTCCTTTCTCGGATAGTCCCTTGTGCTGGAGGACTCTAAACTTTCGCAGTACTAAGTATAAAAGGATACGGTCCTTTCTTGGAAAGACTATGGTGTTAAAGCGGGCTACGGGCCTAAGTAACACAAGCTCTATTATGTTAAATCGGGCTACGGGCCTAAGTAACACAAGTCCCTTGTGCTGGAGGACTATAAACTTTCGCGGTACTATTGATTGATGAATACGGTTCATCCCTTGTTTTGCCGATGTCAGTAAGCTTCCCTTGATACTCGTGATATTGATTGATGAATACAGTTCATCCCTTGTTTTGCCGATGTCAGTAAGCTTCCCTTGATACTCGTGATATTGATTGATGAATACGGTTCATCCCTTGTTTTGCCGATATCAGTAAGCTTTCCTTGATACTTGTGATATTGATTGATGAATACGGTTCATCCCTTGTTTTGCCGATGTCAGTAAGCTTCCCTTGATACTCGTGATATTGATTGATGAATACGGTTCATCCCTTGTTTTGCTGATGTCAGTAAGCTTCCCTTGATACTTGTGATATTGATTGATGAATGCGGTTCATCCCTTGTTTGGCCGATGTCAGTAAGCGCCCCTTGAGACTTGAAATGTTCGATTGATGAATACGGTTCATCCCTTGTTGATAAAGTTGATGTAATTGTTTTGTAAGGAACCTCAGCTAACATTTGTGTGGTTTTTGGCATGTTTCGTTCTGAAGGACTTCGGCTATATTCATGCAAAACCTTTATTATTAGTACCATTCACTGAGTATTCAGACTCACCCTCTCTATATATATGTAGGTGATGAGCAGGACGTCGGCGACGCCTAGACTGTTCTTGAAAGCTTGTTTTGGATACATGCTTATGTCGGCTTTATTTTTGTATTCACGTCGGCAATGTCATTTATCTTTATGTCGGCAATTCTTGAAAATCAAGCTTCTTGGCTTGTATTGATTGTATTTGTATATGTCGGCTCAAGAAGTCTTTTGATCAAGTTGTAACCCGACTTTTACTTTGTTGTATTCAAGTTGTAAAGTTAATTGTAAAGATGTATGCCATTACATTGGATCTACGCACTGCTCTTATGGACCACGTGTATTTAAATTATTGCTTCCGCATTTGTGAGCCCCGTTTATTTTACTCTGATTGGTTTAAGTTTTGAAAGTTGGCCTTCGGTAATTATGGATTACTGGCCATCACGGCACCAAACTACTAGGGGCGGTTTGGGGTCGTGACAGATTGATTGTGTATATGACCTATGTATATACACGTTGTGTGTGTAGGAGGAGATAGGGGATGTACTCCACGGTTTAGGGGAAAGATAGAGGATGGACCTCTAAACTGAATGTTGTTTGGAAGGAGATAGGGGATGGACTCCACTGATACAGCTCATATGCTTGTCAGATAATGTGGTGATACAGCTCATATGCTTATCTATGGAAGTGTTGATATAGCTCATATGCTTATCTGTTGAAGTATGGATACAGCTTGGATGCTTATCTGTTGAGATGTTGATATAGCTAGTAGGCTTATCTATTGTGTAATGAGAAACGTTTAATATGGGTCACTGTCTCATGAAAATTGTTGGCCAGGTTCTAAGCCGTTGTTGTAAATGGGAAATTGGATAGGAATGGAAAATGAAATGAAACATGGACATAGTGGTCATGTAATGGGAATGGGTTATGAATTGATTTATGGGAATTAAACATTTATCATATGCTAATGTCTTAGTTATTGCTCATACTGTGTTTAGCATATCTCTACTGGGCGTTGGCTCACCCTATATGGGACATTATTTTCAGGTACAGGTAGCATGCCACCTCCAAGGACATAGCTTGGATGATGATGAGAGTTGAAGACTCTTTTTGTTTATTTGTTTGTATTACATGTACATCAAGCCAAGGGCTTCTTTTGTATAGAGTTAGTACTCTTCTTTTGTGTAACCAAGTGTTGACTTGGAAAGCTGTATGCCCGTAGGGCATTCGCTTTTGTTGTTAACATGTAATACTGTAGAAAGAACTACTCTAATGAATAGAAATGATTGGTTTCTCTTTTATCAATGCATGTTTAATTGTTGGGTTTTACGTATTATTTTGAGGGCGTTACACATTTGCCGTCACTAAAAGTTCTTTGAGACGGCATTAGGAGCATGCCGTCGCAAAAACTTGAAATTTTTGTAGTATATCTATATGTTCAATTTTTTTTTTCTTTCTGTTTAATTTTTTGTCTATCTATTTAAATATTTTGTTTATCTATCTTTTTTTTTTCTGTGGTCTATTTGTCAAAATTCTTGTCCTATTTTCCCTAGTATTATTCTTTTCCCTATATGTTGAAATTTCTATTTGTGTAAAATTTTATCTGTTAAGATTCTTATCCAATCTTTTCCTAGCTATCAAAATTTTTGTTCTAATTTTTTTTAGCTGTTGAAATTCAAACTTATTTTCCCCTACTTGTTGAATTTCTCAAGCCTATTTTTTTTATCTGTTTGTTGTTTTAATCTTTGAAAAGTCATTTTATGTTTTTATTGATTGAAATTTAAATCTTTGTGATTGAAATACATCGCAAGCCTATTTTTCCCTATCTATTTTTCCCTATACTAAACCCCCATCTGTTCAAATTTTGAATAGATCTAACCTATCTTGTCCTATTTGTTCATTTTAAAAAATAAAATTAAAAATTGAGAAGTGATTCAGACCTCTAATAATAAAGCTCTAATCAGAACTCTACCGATATGGCAACCAAAAAAATAAAAAAATAAAATACAAAAATAAGCTGAAACATCACATCAACAATGGACCCATAATTTAGAGCTTCTCTACAACTCATAATTTAGGACTCTCAATCATTTTGCAAAAAATTTATCTGTTCATTTAGACAAAAAATTTGACAAATTACAATATATTTCATCATCATCATCAACAATAATAGAATCATCGTCATCGGGGCCATTTGGGAACATGGGTTAAAAGTCAAAAGTAAACTTTTAACCTGATTTTAAATTACATCACTTCTTACATAAAAGAGTAAAAAAAAATAATAATAATTAAAAATATCAAAAAATAAAATTTTAACCATCGTCCCAAGAGGGAGATCGATGTAGCTGTCAGATCTGACAGTGGAGTTATTGGACTTGGATTTGAATCAGGAGGGAGATCGGTCGAGCAAGCCTTCAGCGGCGACAGCGGTGGATGATGAAGGAGATCGTGAAGAATATTCGAAAAGCAGTAGAGACGGTTGGCGTGGCTGGAGGAGTTACGACGATAGGGCTCCGGCGGTGGGTGTGTTGGTGGTGGTGAGGCCAGAGGAGAAAGAGAGAGATGAGGAGGGGAGAGGAGTGAGAGAAATAGGTTTGGGAGATCACCAGACCAAGATGCAGATTTAGAGAGGGAGAGACGACGGTGGAAAATAATCGACACTAAATAATCAACACCAATTACTTAAGCTTCGTTTGGGAAGATGGTTTTGGTGGGTTTGGGGCTAAAATAGCTACAAAAAACAAAATAGACTTTTTAGTCCAATAAGACCAAACATCACATCCAAACCATAATCATTACATTTCTTCTCTCACAAAAAACCAAAAAAGCCAAAAAAGCCAACCCATTTCCCAAACCAAGCTTTTTAGCCTCAAGCTAAAGTAGCCAAAAAAGTCAAAAAGTCAAAAAGTCAACCACTTCCCAAATGAAGCCTTAGTCTCAAAACAACTGCAGCAGATCAAACCCAAGGCCGACCCAAGTGTAAGGCTATTGAAGTCATTGCCTTGGGCGCCCAACAGATGAAGGTCCCAAATTTATATAATGTTATGCATTTATATGTTTGTTATGTGTTCAATTTCACAAAAACTTCTGTGTAATCTAGAATAGTTAAAAGGCTTATCCAATTTTCTCAACATTGTTCCTTCTAATATATGTATTGGTTACATTCTTCTTTCTAATACATGCACTGATTACAAAATATTATTAACAATATCACTGATTACAAAATATTATTAACAGTATTAGTATAAATAAGAATTTTAAAGATATTAATGGTTTAGATTTATTTTTTAAATTAAATATTGTAGAAGAATTTATACAAATAGAAGAAAAATAAAATACATCAACTGACTTATTAAATTATATGAAAAGATTATATTTTTCTTTCTAATACATGCATTGATTACAAAATATTATTAACAATATCACTGATTACAAAATATTATTAACAGTATTAGTATAAATAGGAATTTTAAAGATATTAATGGTTTAGATTTATTTTTTAAATTAAATATTGTAGAAGAATTTATACAAATAGAAGAAAAAGAAAATACATCAATTGAGTTATTAAATTACATGAAAAGATTATGTTTTTCTTTCTAATACATGCATTGATTACAAAATATTATTAACAATATCACTGATTACAAAATATTATTAACAGTATTAGTATAAATAGGAATTTTAAAGATATTAATGGTTTAGATTTATTTTTTAAATTAAATATTGTAGAAGAATTTATACAAATAGAAGAAAAAGAAAATACATCAATTGAGTTATTAAATTACATGAAAAGATTATGTTTTTCTTTCTAATACATGCATTGATTACAAAATATTATTAACAATATCACTGATTACAAAATATTATTAACAGTATTAGTATAAATAGGAATTTTAAAGATATTAATGGTTTAGATTTATTTTTTAAATTAAATATTGTAGAAGAATTTATACAAATAGAAGAAAAAGAAAATACATCAATTGAGTTATTAAATTACATGAAAAGATTATGTTTTTCTTTCTAATACATGCATTGATTACAAAATATTATTAACAATATCACTGATTACAAAATATTATTAACAGTATTAGTATAAATAGGAATTTTAAAGATATTAAGATTCCCGATTTGGGAGTTAGAGCCAGATTTTACTCTAGACAAATTTGTTTCTTAAGAAACTTAGAATTTGAGGTGTTAACACCCTAAATCACCAAACGGCGTCGGAGTAGCACGAAACTTGGCACACACGACTGCCTAGGCATGAGAGACTTGTGGGAGAAGGCGAGACTCAAATCAGATTCCCGATTTGGGAGTTAGAGTCAGATTTCACTCAAGACAAACTAGTTTCTTAATAAACTTAGAATTCGATGTGTTGACACCTCAAAATCACCAAACGGCGTCGGATTAGCACGAAACTTGGCACACACGACCACCTAAGCATGAGAGACTTGTGGGAGAAGACGAGACTTGAATCGGGTTCCCGATTTGGGAGTTAGAGCTGGATTTCACTCTCGACAAACTAGTTTCTTAAAAAACTTAGAATTTGAGGTGTTAACACCCTAAAATCACCAAACGGCGTCGGAGTAGCATGAAACTTGCCACACACGACCGCCTAGGCACGAGAGACTTGTGGGAGAAGACGAGACTCGAATCGGATTCTCGGTTTGGGAGTTAGAGCCGAATTTCACTCTAGGCAAACTAGTTTTTTAAGAAACTTGGAATTCGAGATGTTGACGCCCCAACCAAACGGCGTCGGATTAGCACGAAACTTGGCATATACGACTGCCTAGGCACGAGAAACTTGTGGGAGAAGATGAGACTTGAATCGGGTTCCTGGTTTGGGAGTTAGAGCCAAATTTTACGTTAGGCAAACTAGTTTCTTAAGAAACTTAGAATTCGAGATGTCGACACCCTAAAATCACCAATTGGCGTTGGATTAGCACGAAACTTGGCACACACGACCGCCTAGACATGAGAGACTTGTGGGAGAAAATGAGACTCGAATCAGATTCCCAGTTTGGGAGTTAAACTAGATTTCGGTCTAGACAAAATTATTTACTTAATTATCTTTGTAATTGTGTAGTAGTTAAATTTTTATATTTTTTTGTAATTAACATATTAACACATAATTATATTTTCATTAATTATTTTTATTTTTTATTGTCAGATATTTCCTGAGTAGGAGTTTGCTTCTTGTGGAATGCGTGCTTGTGAAAAATGCGATTAATTTTTGTTTTTGTTACCCACGAAAAATAATGAGGAAAACTTTTAATTTTTGCTTATGTTATTTTGAATTATGAGCAACATTATGTATTTAAACATTATATATGTATTATGGAACATTATGTACTGGGGTAATTTTGTTGATGTGCAGTTATGGACACAAGAATTGTGAGACCCCTGTAGACACCCCATTTTTGACCGTTCCTTACTGTTAAATTATTTTCTTTGAAATCGCTCAATTTCTTAATTAATTGCAATTTTAACCCTAGGATCAAAATACATGCACCAACTGAAAACTCGCAAACCCTGATCGATTTTGATAACTTAGAAATCATTCTAATACCCTAATACTAATTAATTGACTCCATAAACGTAGAAATTACCACTTGGAAACCTTAGGTTTTTTCCAATTTTTATCACGCTCGTCGGTTGATAGCCTTTTTATTCGAAACAAGAAATCCAAACCGAATTAGATTCTCTAACCCTAACTTAGTTAAATCCTACTCTAAAATAAATGATCCTAAATTAAGGCCTTAGCCCTCATATTTTACTTAAATCACAAATTGACCCCAAGTTATTACCATTGTATATATATATATATTTGTACCTCATATTCATCAAATCTTTTTGTACACAATATCTATGGAATTTGTACACTAAATAAATAGGAAAATCTTCCCAAATCTTGAGCACATGGCCAACCATCATACCTCCTAGGCTATAATCATTGTACTTTAGTACAAACAAATCCCTTGAAATCTTGGAGCAATAATGACTTTGGTACCTATAAAGATTTGCTATGAGTGTACTTCTAACTAGAAGGTATTTAAATTAGCCCTAAACCTAACTAGATCATAATTAAATACATAATTAAGGTTCTAATGGACTCTTTGGTTCAGATTAAGAACCGTGAATAATAATCGAGTCCGAACTGTAGCACGAGGTCCCCACGCGGGCGCTGTTACAACCCCTAACTTTTGTAAACCCTATTAAGTTCCTTACTGTTAAATTATTTTCTTTGAAATCGCTCAATTTCTTAATTAATTGCAATTTTAACCCTAGGATCAAAATACATGCACCAACTGAAAACTTGCAAACCCTGATCGATTTTGATAACTTAGAAATCATTCTAATACCCTAATACTAATTAATTGACTCCATAAACGTAGAAATTACCACTTGGAAACCCTAGGTTTTTTTCAATTTTTATCACGCTCGTCGGTTGATAGCCTTTTTATTCGAAATAAGAAATCCAAACCGAATTAGATTCTCTAACGCTAACTTAGTTAAATCCTACTCTAAAATAAATGATCCAAAATTAAGCCCTTAGCCCTCATATTTTACTTAAATCACAAATTGACCCCAAGTTATTACCATTGTATATATATATATATATATATATTTGTACCTCATATTCATCAAATCTTTTTGTACACAATATCTATGGAATTTGTACACTAAATAAATAGGAAAATCTTCCCAAATCTTGAGCACATGGCCAACCATCATACCTCCTAGGCTATAATCATTGTACTTTAGTACAAACAAATCCCTTGAAATCTTGGAGCTATTTGGTACCTATAAAGATTTGCTATGAGTGTACTTCTAACTAGAAGGTATTTAAATTAGCCCTAAACCTAACTAGATCATAATTAAATACATAGATAAGGTTTCAATACATGAGTTTAATTCCATGCCCTCACTTCTTTTATTAATTTCAAGATTTGCCCCAAACTAGTACATGTATTTTTTTATACTATAGTACCGCCAAATCAATTTGTGGATCTATTTATATACATTGGGAATATATCCATAGTACTCATATATTGAATAAAATATATCCCATTTCCCTTCCCCATGGCTGGCCAACCTAGGAGAGTGTGAGGGATCAATTTTCAAGTCTTGTAATCATGGCAATCTAGAAGCAAAAGTACCAAGTACCCTTAAATCTAGGGATTTTGTCCCCAACCTAGTTCCATTCCAACTAGTGACTAACTAAATCTTGTCTAATCACATAATTAAGTCCCCTAATCACTCCCTATTCCATTAGACTACAAGTAAATCCAAACTTTTCAATCCAATTCCAACTAATGGGCCTTTGTGTCTTTTCACACCAGATTTGCCTATATATACAACCACTCACTTAGCATAGCATACACAAACAACACACACACACACACACCTACATTCGGCCAAGAGGAGAGAAAGGAGAGCAAGAGAAAAGTCTTGAGAGGGAGAGGAAGGAAGAGGAGAGCAATCTTGTTCAACTTAGCCTAGCCTAGCAAGTAAGCCACAACACAACTCTCTTTTATTTTCCTTTTTCAAATACATGCTCTTTGAAGTTTTAAACATTCATTTCAAATGTGTTTTGATAGTATTCCCATGTTAAAAATGAAAGGAGTTGAGCCTTGATTCTACCCTTCTTGTATTTCTCTTAATCGGTATAAGACTATCTTTTTCCATATCAAACTCTCAAAATTTCCAAAGGCACACTTCACCATAAATTTTTGAGTTTAATACATATTATTTATCCTGTTTTCATCACAAGATAAGTGGAAAACTTCTCCAAGTTGACCTCTTTTCTCACCAAATTTCTATTTTCAAGAACTATGCCAGAAAAATATGTTTTATAGCCACTTTACAAAAATTGTAGAAAAATGTATAAAACTATTTTGGACATCCATTTTATGTCAAAATCTTTCTTAAGGAGTTATCTTTCAACTAAAATTGGTTTCATTGAAAATGAGTGAGCGATTTGTAAGAAAATCTAATTTTCATAACGATCGACAAATCTGGATAGCGCTGGAGTGTTCTTAAAAAACTAAAAATCTAGAAAAGCTATTCCATTTCTGAAACATGTTCTGAAAACTAGATTAAATTATTTACGAACCATAGGAAGGCCGAGTTCGGTGAAAATCTAAAATAGCCCTTTTGATTTTAGTCTTTAAATGGTGCTAAATCTGGAAATTTAGTTTTGCATGGGTGTTTTATGCTCTTGTGTACATGAATATGCTTATTAGTTTATGATCATGTCTTGGTATGATATTGCATGTGTTATGGTTATGTTCTTTATCTTTTTCATTTTAATGATGCTTATGCTTATGTGGATATTACTATCTTGTTGAGTTTGTTCTAACTTTACTTAAAACATTGATTCAAACGGAAATCTTAATTGGGATGGTATTGGGTTTTCGATCACTTGAATAATGAAGAGATGATAATGTGTTATGTATGGATTGATGGGATGTGCTCCCTAATTGAAGGTTAAGTCTTGCGCAAGTAGTTGTCGTGTAAACTCTAGAATGGAACGAACGTATTCAGACTCTTTGGGATGGTTTGATTGGTGAGATAAGGTTGGGTCCGGATGGGACATTTTGGATGATAAAACTTCTTGGAAGGATAAGGTTGGATTCAGGCAATAAAACCTTTTTCTTTTCGCTGTCCCTTTTGAGGCCCTGCGGTTGGTGCTACGCTGTATATAACTGTTGGTAGGCATCCAAGGTTAGTTTTGCAACAAAGGAGCAAAAGGGGGAGTTCCGAATAGTCTGGTGTCCAATTCTTGTGGTTGGGAGGATGAAATCTCTTTGGGGGATTTCTAGAATACTAACCACTAACATTATAATCTTTGTTATCTATTTGAATGACATGTTCCTTTCCTCTATTACTAAAATTGTTGTTATTGACTTGAATATCATGCTTCACTACTTGCTTGCTATAAATGTGATGGTGTATTGGATTGGGAAAAAGGGACGGGGTATGTGTGCATTTATGGGCATTCAAAGCTCATGACGTTTCATGCCAGGTATTGAAGACTATTAGACTGGTTGAAGGCAAAGCTGAAGTATTTGAGGACGTATGGCTATCTTATGAGAGTTAGGGGCTAGTTATGTTAAACGTGTTTGAGATTGTAAGTGATAGATCCCATGTTGTATTTAAGACATGGTTTGTAATTTATATATATATTTATATATATATATAACATTTGTAACCTATCCTTGTACCTCGTCAACTCATGTAGGCCTTGTATTAATACCTTGTCAAGATTTGTCATATAGCGATCCCGGGTTTACCCTTGTTGTACAGTGATCCGGACATGTGTCCGTGGATGTTGGTAGTTGTTTATTATTTTGTTTACATCCTTTTTAATTCGTAATTGAGTTATAGGATGTGTTGGGCAGGTTTGTTACAGGTTGGTTGAGTTTAGAAACCAAAACTAGTTGCCCAGGTTTTGGCCTGTACACTCGAGCGGGGGTTTTGGCGCTCGAGCGGAGATTACACCCATTCAGTATTTTCCTGTGCAGCGTTGTACGCTCGAGCGGGATTGTCTGAATGCCGCTCGAGCGTAGAGTTGGAAGCTCGAGCGGAGGCCTGGTTCTGTATAAATGCTGGGAGAGTGCATCCGGCGCTCGAGCGGAAGTTTGGACGCTCGAGCGGGAGTCTGTGAGTGACGCTCGAGCGGGGTGTTTTACGCTCGAGCGGGCGACTGGGTTTAAGTCCCGAAATTGTGACTTTTCAAATCACTTTTTACTTTCTCTTCTCTCTCTTACTTTTCCAAAATCACCATTGTTGAGCCTCTCACTCTAGACTCTACCTTCTCTCTAGGTTTTGATCTAGTAGGAGTGATTTGCTCGGTCATTGGACGTTAGTGGTTTATGATATTGAGGACGGAAGCTGGAAGCACTACAATTCGATGCGGAGCAGGACCGGTACCGGTGGTGTGCACTACGCGGAGGCTGTAAAACTGGTGCATTGATTTGAATAATGATAGAGTTGACAAGTATTGGAATAATTTACGTGTATTGGAGGTACATGTTATACATTCTCATTGGGTTTGTTTTTATGGCGCAGAAAAAAATTGTAACTGACATTCAGCGGCAAACGATGGCTGCAAATGGATTGGATCAGCTGGTTGGTACGCAGGACTTTGATATGATGGTTGAATCAGTTTCGGAATGCCCCCAGCAGCGTGCGGAAACGTAAGTGCAACGTGTTTATATTTATTTATTTTTTTTAACGAAAGGTTGTTCCTGTAGAAGATTTCTGATGTGTGTTGTTGACTGACCGTTTCTGTTGTTGCAGCATGGACTGTGCGATTGTTGTTTGCGCAATAATGAGACAGTATGTGAATCATGTTGATGTGGGGTGGTCGTTGGAAGGAGGCAACTGTAGCGTGTTACGTGCGTACATGGTGAATGTAACGCCCTCAAAATAATAACATTAAACCCATCAAACAAGACATTCATTAACATATGAAATAACCACATTCTTCTATTCATCAGAGTTTCATTACAAAAGTATTACATGTTAACACCAAAAGCAAAATGCCCTACGGGCTTACAGCTTTCCAAGTTAACACTTGGTTACAACAAAAGAGTACTAACTCATTTACACGTTAAGCCCTTGGCTTGAATTTACATGTAATACATCAAAATAAAACGACATAAGTATGTCCGCCTCTAGCCTCCCAAGCTATGTCCTTGGAGGTGGCATGCTACTTGTACCTGAAAATGATATTCCCATATAGGGTGAACCACAGCCCAGTAGAAATACATTAAACCAACCATGAACAATGACTAAAAGATTAGCAATTGATAGATGGCCAACATTGATACATTCACATAAATTACACATTTATGTCATACGACTTATGAGTCCAAGTTACTTTTCATTTTCCCTTTTTCAACAGATAAGCATGTTAGCTCTATCATGGTTTCAACAGATATGTATAAAAACTATATCCCATGTTCACAGATAAGCATAAAAGCTATATCCACACTCTCAAAGATAAGCATATGAGCTCTATCTTCACTTCTCTAGACAAGCATATGAGCTGTATTTACGGAGTTCATCCCCTGTCTTCTCCCAACGCTATCCGGTTTAGAGGTACATCCCCTATCTTCCCCTAAACCGCGGAGTACATCCCCTATCTCCTCCTCTACATATAACGTATATAAACACATTGGTTCTATATACAATCACCCAATACATACAGTTAATGCATTCAATCAACCGCCAAGTTCCATGACACATTTCATTGATTAGTTTCAGTTTGCCTAATCATCATGCATTGTCTACAACAATCACGACTATCCTCCACCGATAGCCCAAAGCAGTTATTTCTAAACAGAAAATAAATGCACAAATGGATATTCAATCAACATTTCATTTTCTCATTTCTCCCAATTAATTAAACAATGTAATTAGGCCATTTTCCATAATTACCATTTCAACCCTTAGGTCCCATTTTCATCAATGATTCATTATTATGGCAAGGAAGAGGAAGCCTGATCATCCCCTACGCATGATGTCTGATGTGGTACGTAAGAGGACATCAGTGGCACCACCATCAGAGGAGGCATCACATCGACCACCATCAGAGGACGCATCACATCGACCACCATACCCATAGAGAGGAGTAGGATATCCCTACCTCGAAGTTTAAGCCAAAAAGGAGATGAAGACTCGAAGATCAACTTGCTCCAAATCCAAACTTTTTCAGATTAAATCAAAGCTCTCAACGCCCTCTATCTTTTTAACAAAGGCCCTAGGCTAGATTCACACTCTAGGGAGATCAAATCTTAGAGAGAGTGCAAGTGTAGAGAGAGAGAGTCTCAGATTTAGGGTTTAAAAGCAAAAAAAGGTGAAAAAGTGATGTTTAAAATCGCTACTGTCCGCTGATATAAAACACGCTCGCTCGAGCGAAGCCTTTGTCGCTCGAGCGAACAGACACAGAAACTCTCGCTCGAGCCAATAAGTTCTCGATCGAGCGAAGAAAAACCCAGACCGCTCGAGCAAAGGAAGCTCGCTCGAGCCTAGAAAGGCAACTCTCAGGTCCAGAACCAGACGCAACACTCGCTCGAGCGAAGCCACCCTGGCTCGACCCACCAGACACGAACCTCACTCTCGCTCGAGCGACCAACTCCTCGCTCGAGCGAAGGTCCAAAATTCTGGGCAGCAACACTAGGCTCCCGAACACAACCAACCTGCAACAAACCTGCCTAACACACCCTATAACTCAAATATGAAGAAAAAGGAATGTAAACACGATAATAGCCAACTACCAACATCCACGGACACATGTCCGGATCACTGTACAACAAGGGTAAACCCGGGATCGCTATAGAATTTTTTTTTTTTTTTTTTTTTGTGAAATAAATTGGTAAAAAGTCCTAAAGGATATTTTGTTTTCAATTTTATCTTTAATTTATTTGTTGAATTTTCATTGACTATCTGTTCAAATTTATATATCTATTCAATTTTTTTTTTCTTTTTTTTCAATTTTTTGTCTATCTGTTTAAATATTTTGTTTATCTGTATTTTTTTTGGTCTATGTGTCAAAATTTTTGTCCTATTTTTCCCTAGTATTATTCTTTTCCATATATGTTGAAATTTCTATTTGTGTAAAATTTTGTCTGTTAAAATTCTTGTCCTATTTGTCAAAATATTTGTTCTAATTTTTTTGAGTGGTTGAAATTCAAACTTATTTTCCCTTGTTGAATTTCTGAAGCCTATTCTTTTTTATCTATTTATTTTTTTATCTTTGAAAAGCCATTTTACGTTTCTATGATTGAAATTTAAATCTTTGTGATCAATCTATCTATTTTTTTTTAATCTGCAAAAAGTCATTTTAATTTTTTTTATCTGTTAAAATTTAAATCTTTGTGATTGAAATACACTGAAAAGAGTGGGAAAACAAATATTGAAGAGAGAGTTGGATAGTTAAAATTTTATTATTGATGGTGATACCAGTAATCCCCTTTCACGCACTAAAAAAAAAAAAGAAAAAAAAATCGATTCAAAATCTACTGAAGAGAGAGTTGCAGAGTGGGAAACCATCCGCCGCATGAGTGGTGATAGGGACTCAAACAAAGAGTGGGAGAGGGAGGAATCTGCTTTTGAAATTCAACAAAATATTGATTAGTATAGGGAAAGTAATAGAGTTTGACAATGTCACCAGCCCTGAGAAAACAAAGCTTCGGAAATTGAGGCCAAGTATCTCTCAAGGTCCACCTACACTTGAATGACGGAGTTGCTCTGCGGAGGCAAGTGAAGCGCACTCTTCAGTATCTCCAAGTAGCTCTTTGCATCTGTTCGAGAGAGTGTCTTTTTTTTCTTTTATCATACCAAACAGCCACTAATGTGTATAAGAGTGATAGGAGTGGTGTTTTTACTCATGTCATTGTTTGTTGAAGTGATATGTCATGCCCGTCGTGTAACCGACAAAACCACACGAACATTAAATACAAACATGTATGTTGAACACAGACCTAGGCACTTTGAGTAGCTACTATAAAAAGAGAATCTATGATTGAAGTTACTTTTATTAGAAAGCATTCAACCTTTGCTTAGGTGTTGGAGAATTAATTCAAGAGTGGATATGGAACATTATTGCTTTGAGAAGATGCTTTCTCGCACAGATATTACCCACACCTTGGAGATACCGGGGACGGCAGATTGTTTACCTAGTCACAACAATGCCATCATGGATGTATGGGATAATGATGGAAGACATTGGAATCTTCAGAGGACAATAAGGAAAGATGAGAGAAAGGAGTGGGTGGAGTGGCTTCATTTGTTGGAGTGGCTTCGTATGTGGAGTAGTGTTTTTGCTTATGGCATTGTTTGTTGAAGGGATATGTCATGCCCGTCGTGTAACCGACAAAACCACACGAACATTAAATGCAAACATGTATTTTGAAACACACACCTAGACACTTTGATTAATTAATTATACAGACAAATTACAAAAACATTCACTTAAATTTATTTAAAATATAATTTGCCATTTATAATCTTAAAAATTATATCAGATCTTTAAAAAATTTTAATTTCATAACAAATAATTCCTTTTATTTATATTTATAATTTATCGTAATTATTTATATTCATATTGACATTAATCCAATAATGGCTTCCTATGAAAGAACAAACATGGGAAGGAGCTTCACTGAAGGGATCAATGTCGCGTTTGTCAGGTTAAGAAGCTATATCTTGCAACAACAGCTTACGTCGCCTACTCACCACCTCCACGCCATTTTCTCCTTTCTTGATTCGATGCTCCTCAACTTTCTGCAATTGCTATATCAAGCACAGGTTGTTTCTCCATTTGAAACACATCCCACGACCATGCTTGTTTCCATCACTAGTTTGATCGTGTATTGCTTCGCATACGATGCTGAGATGAGATTTTCTTCAACAGATTATGCTATGCCAGATTATGGCCCTGTTATTAGCCGTGTCATGGGGTTGTTTGGTTCTCTCTGTTCGGTTTCTTTGGCTTCGATTCTTTGCCCAGACTCAGTTAGGGTGGTTTTGTATTTGCTCTACTCTCTGTTTTTAGCAAGCCAGTTTGAGTTTGTGCACTGTCAACTTCAGATGCTGTGGAACTGGCTTCATCAGAGAGTGACAAGCAGGTTTTAGCAAGAAATGAGTATGAGACGAGCATCGATCAACAGGCGGCTTTGGTTCATAACACCGGCCAGTGCACACAGGGAAGGCTTACTTCAGCTGTACCAGTAAGAAATGGCCGTGTTTTTTGGACCCAATAAGTTTATGAACACATAATGTATATGAATGGGCAAGATTTTTCAGAAGTGATAGGACATCGATGCTTCCACGCACCTAGATTAAACCAAAAAGAAAAGAAAAAAAAAAAGAAGCACACATGCATCTTGCTCCGACAAGTTAGTTGTAGCCTCCGAGGAGAAGACAAGCCAGGAGTTGGGAGATGCTTTTATTGTTACATAAACTTAAAGGTGCATACATGTAGGTCTTAATAAGTAGACTTACTATTTAATAGGTCATGTGGAAAAAAAAATTCATAAAGAAAGTCACTAATTGTTAACTTTTAGCGACGTATATAAAAAAATTTCACAAAAAAATTATTTTTGGTAAAAATTTTTCTAAGACTTATGTTCGATAGGATTTGAGGAAAATTTAATCTAGCTATTTTAAGACCTATTGGTAGTTTACCCTTATTCTTTATTTTTATTATAATATGCATAAAAAAAAAACTATTATCAATAGCCCTACTCACTCAAACGTTGCCCATTCCAGCTCACTTTGAATCCTTCGTCCCAACTTTTTATGAACCATTCTCCCTCCACATGTTGTCAAGTTAGCTACCACCTATGAAGGTGGCCGAAAAATTCTGTGTGATAAGAGTGCAAAACTTTTGACCAATTAAATTATTTCATTTTTTTTTAAAAAAATTTACCCATGCTTGTATATAAATTTGATAAATATTTTTTTATTATGTATAACATAATAAACTCTTATTAATTATTAAAAATAAAAGTTGGAACGAATTGCTAGCAAAACCAAGTCAGCTGAGGCAACAACAGTGTCAATTATTCTGTTTTACAAGAATAATAAATTAACTGTGTTTCCAACCAAGGGATTAAATACTTACATAAATCATGAGGGAAAAAAAATGAGAGAAAATTACAAAAGAAAAAAACTCTAGAGTTTTGACTCTTATAACAAAATAAGGGGAGCTTTTTTGATAAGCTCTCTTTCTACGAGTTTTATTTCATCCAACCAATATTTTTTTTTTACTATTTCATTAGGTAAGAAGACCAAAACATACACAATCTCTCTTGCGCCTATTAATATTGATATTTATGTTGATTGTCATTATATTTTGGTAGTTCCCATGCAAGATGTTGACTATTGTTATATTCATATTAATTTGAAATGAATTTTTGTCATTGTGTTGCCAATTACATGATTTGAATATTCATAATAAAATATACGAATGTGAACGTTCACATCACTATATTATGTGAATAAGAATGTGTTGTCAATTAAAAATAAGAAGGTTCACATGTTGTGAA
>NW_021029626.1:259568-282039 GCF_004153795.1 Camellia sinensis | reverse complement strand
ATCTTGTGTTTAGATCATGAATTTAAGTATGAATTTGAAAAGGGAAAAAGAAATGAAAAAAAAAAAACCTTATATTTCATTCATATCTCCCTCACCTTTTTAAAAAAAAAATTTATATCCAAATTCATAATCCAAACAGAGCTAACTAAATTTCTCTGTGAGAAAATAATTTTGTTTTCATTTTCAAATTAGTTCGTCCTAGGCACAATATCTATTTGTCATAAATTCCAGCCCACCAAAAATAATGATAAAAATACTTGCGAATGTAATTATAATTTATAATTTTTTTTTTTGGTTGAATTGAATCATATTTATCATTAACCAAAGACATATATTCTTTGTAAATCTACTTTAATTGTATTAGGCTGATCAATATAATCTGAGAATCTAGAACTTATAAAAGAGTTTGAGATCTATACTAATCATATATTTTTTTTTTTTTTTGTATGACCAGATATCTGGACCAGTTTATCCGTACCTCGACTAATAACGGGATCCATGTAAAGTGCCCCTCCATATAGATCAGGTAGAGTTGGCGGGCGTGGCCTCCAAAAATTTGATGACATCTAATGGGAGTTGAACTTAAGACTTGAAAAAAACATCCCTCCAAACTCAAAACTACAACTACTAAGCCAACCACTTGGGGTTCACTAATCACACATTTTTAACATCTTTAGTGTTTGTTTGGAATTACGAAAGTTTCTGTTAATAACTTATGTATGCTGTTTGGTTTTGAATCTTATGTTTGGATATAAAGGTAGACCTCTAGATTTATAGGTCCTCCACTAGTCTCGTGGAAGGAGTAGGGTTGCAAAACGGGAGATTAAGAAATGTCATTAAAATTTAGAGTTAAATATGTCATAATTGAAAAGTGAGGAACTAAAATGATACAAGTCTCAAACTATAAGAATCATTAGTATAATTTACCCTATTAATTTTTTGCAATACCTACTCTCCCTTTCTGCACATGTATGACAAAGTTTGTCAATTTAAATGGAATATGTAACGGGGGTAGATAAATTGCAAACAACTAAAATCATATGAGGGATGGTTAGCTATTTTTAAAAGACGTGGTGAAGTAATCTAGAGTTAAACCAAAAAAAGAGATAAAATGAATTTTATCCAATTTTCTTATTACATATAAGTTGATCAAACAAAAATATAAGGATAAATTACAAATACACCTCATGAGGTTTGCTTAAAGTATAGATTGCCTCACGTGATTTGAAAAATTAAAAATATCTCATTGTTAGTATTTTTTATTTAACAGAATTAACTAAAAAAAATAAAATTCATAATTGCTCTCTTATACAATAATAAAATTACATAAATTATTAATTGAAACATATTTCTAACATCATTAAAAACTGTTAATTGACTTGATGATTTATTAATAAAAAGAGCGATTTGTTATGAAATTAGAAATCTTAGGGGGTGAAATGTAATTTCTAAAATCACAAGAGATGATTCGTATTTTAATCAAACTTAAAAGAGTATATTTGTAATTTATCCAAAATATAATAAACCTTGAATTTTGTGCCCCTTTGTTGTACCGGATCACAAATCACAACTTGATGCGTGTCTTATAAGTTGCATGCTATGAAGGAAGAAGTTTAAAATACTAATAAACATTTAAAATCTCTTCATAAGATTTATAAAATAAAGATACTGACTGTTATTTTGGAATAATGAAATAATCACATTTAAAAGGTGAAAAATGATATTTGATTGAAAAATTAGACTGAACATGATAGTCCAAAGGGAAATTTTACTATTATTACCTTTTATTTTATGTACTCCTAAGTTATATAATTTTTTTAATTATAATTAATTTTCTTCTTTAATTATGATCTTATTTTAGTTATGATTCATGAAATTTTTTATTATATCTCACGCACTATTTGGTTATATTTTTTTTTTAGTTATGACTCAAAAATATAAAAATATATATATATTATTATTATAAATTACATACGATAAACAACATATAAGAGATGTGCACTATAATCTTTTCCTAGTCCTAAACCTAATTGTAGAGGGTCAGAAATTAAGCCCCAAACTAAGTATGGACCCAAGCACTGAGATCACCCCGAAAAGGTGACTAGAGATTAAAAAAAAAAGAGCATGGGCCAAAGTCCAAGGAAAGTGGGCCAACAAGTGGACCGAGGCAGGTCTAACCCACTAGGGCTCCAGATAGACTCCGTGAAGAAAAATATCCAAGTCAAGTTGCAGAGGCAACACCTGCAGCGGTGAAGTTGCCGAGGAAACATGTGCAGCAGTAAAGTTGCTGAGGCACTTTGCCTTAGCACCACCATTCCGAATATCTTCGGTTCCGCCGCCATCCGAAGTTGCTGAGAGAAAGAGAAAAGCCAATACAACTAAGTTGCAGAGGCAACACTTGCAACGGCAAAGTTGCAGAGGCACTTTGTCTCAGTGCCGCCATTCCAAGTATCTTCGGTGCCACTGCCATTCCAAGTAATGTCGGTGTCACGACCATCTAGAGTTGCCGAGGGAAAGGTAAGACCGAGACAACTAAGTTGTCGAGGCAATACTTGCAACACCCAAAGCTGAAGAGGCATTCTGTCGGCGCCGTCATCTCCAATATCTTCGGTCATGCTGTTTGAACTTGTCACGGGAAACGACTACCGCAGCAACTACTACCGCAACAACTAAGTTGCAGAAGGAATGTCCTACCAAGGTAATAGCAGTCTTTGAGAGAGGCTTCCTCCTACAAGCAGAGGCTGATAGCAGGCTCCAATATTCATTTAACTTGGCGCTGATGGCAGGCCCCAAGACTTACTGGTCGGAGCTGATAGCAGGCCTAGAAAATACCAGTTTACCACGGCAACCCCGCGAAGATGGGAGCAGGGTAGCCCGAACATAAGGGACTCCCTTTCCATTACCCAGGTTATGGACCTGCCTTAGTCGCACAGGCAGGACTAAAGAAGCCCCCTTGGGCTTGGTATTAAGGCACAGCATGGCTGATAGCAGGCTTGGCTGTGGTAATTGAGTCTATTTGTCTCCAAAGATGAAGATTAGGTGTCATCACTCGATGATACAAATGGTGTTTGAAACTCAAGTATACTTGAGCATATATTTAAGTCCAATTGGAAGACAAATAAAGATCTCAACTGTTAAAATTGATGTATTATTGATTGATGTATGTTGTGATGTATTGTATGTACATTATATAGGAGATGGAGATGTGAAGTGGAGGTGGAGTGGTGGAGTAGGTGAAGTGGAGTGTGTAGTGGAGTAGGTGAAGTGAAGGTGGAGTGGTGTAGTGGGTTAGGTTTAGTGGAGTAGGTTTAGGTGTACATTAATAGCCCCCTCAAACTCAAGGAGGATAGGAACTAACCAACTTGAGTTTGAAGAGAGTAACAAAACAGGAAAGTAAACTGATAAATAAAATAAAACAGGATAGGAGACATGGTATGGTCGTGTCAGACCGATGTAGCAGACAGTTTACGGGGTCATGTCGGACCGTTGTAGCAGACAGTTTACGGGGTCATGTCGGACCGTTGTAGCAGACACTGTGGTCGTGTCAGACCGATGTAGAAGACAGTTTATGGGGTCATGTCGGACCGATGTAGAAGACAGTTTACGGGGTCATGTCGGACCGTTGTAGCAGACACTGTGTGGTCGTGTCAGACCGATGTAGAAGACAGTTTACGGGGTCATGTCGGACCGATGTAGATGCTAACCGGAATCAATGTCGGGACAGTTTATGGGGTTATGCCGGACCGTTGTAAAGCTTGTAGTGGTGCACCAAGGAGGCGACTTAGGGAGTGCGCCATGGGATGGCTTGAGTGGTTCCCATGGTGTGTAACCATGCTCACCATGATACATGATATATGTATAACCCCCCCTCAAACTCAAATAGGTGTGAAGATAGAAACCTATTTGAGGTTGAAACAAAGGGAGTGAGAAAGTTGACCGTTGTAAAAGAGTGTGTAGATAGGCTGCCCAAAAGAGATACATGTATATATACATCGAGCCCTCAAAAGTCGCGCCCTCAAAAGGCGTGCCCAATCTTTCAAAAGGCGTGCCCAATCCATAAAAAGGTGTGCCAGACATGATGGCGAGGCGCGTGACTACCTTGGCTTGCGCGCCCATTTTGTCGTCGGGCGTCAAGTGGCGCGTGATACGCGTGTCTGCCTCGGCTATTTAACCAAGACGAAGGCTGAGGCCGAGGCAGAGGCTGAGACAAAAAACCTGCGAAAATCCTTTGAAAAACTCGTCTGTTTCTGAGAGAGAAACTCTGTAACACTCTGTTGCCCAGAAAATGGCCTCTTCTTCCTCTTTTTCCCGTGGTCTGCTCACTCTCTTTCCCGACCTCAACGAGTCAACAAGAGAGATAACTGGTGCGGTGGCCAGTGAACCTCAACCAAAGAAGATGATTAAATCAAACAACCCTGACTATTCAAATATCACATGATTTTCAACAGTTAAAATTTCGCTACTGTACAAAGAACAGATATACCGAGGTCACTGATGTGTTCTAAACATCAGTTGATAAAAGATTTGCAATTTAGACCCAATAGTTTGTGAAACTTTGAAGTTGAAACACGAATTTTCTTGGGCCTTTCAATTGATGTGAAGTCAGATTGGGCTATATTAGTCATATTTAGGCCTGTTTTCCAGGTACCATAAGGACTTATATAAATTACGGGCCCTAAATCCGTTCAAAACCTGGGGTCCCGTTGCCTATCCCCAATTATTTCATATTTTTGTCCCTCTCATGGGCAATAAGCCCAACCTAGCTTCAAATGTTGGGTCCAGTAGGTCTTTAGGCCAAATGATCACCACTCTTATCCATAATGAAATACCAAGATGGTGCATAACAAATCAGTCGTGCTACGTTCTTATAAAAATCTCTTACAAGACCATCTTTGATCGGTAAAAGTCTATTCTCTTACACAGTCAGTATATGAACGGATACTTTGTGAGAGATTTTTGTGAGAATGAATCATTCTTTTTTCATACCCATGTGCTCCGGAGAGAAGGCTATGTAGCGCACTGACATAAACAGAGAGGTAGTGGGAGAAAATAAAGTATAAAAGAAAATAAATTTGAAAAGAAGGATGTGAAAGTTAAAGTAAGAAAAAAAAATATAAAAGGAAAGATGATATTCAAAGTTTTAAAAAAAAAAATTGTGAGAGTGTGTGGTGTGGGCAGGTCCGACCACTAAGAAAAAAAGAAGCAAAATAGATATATTAAGGAAAAGTAATCAAAAGATAGATGTGTGTGTGTGTGGGGGGGGGGAAAGGGTTGATAAAAAGGGTCAAAGAGCACAGGGATGTTGGAGTCTGAGTTTGTGCATAATAATAATAATAAAATGAATGAGTGGAGAGAGGGTTTTATGTTGAAATAAAAGAAGAGGGGGTGGATAATATTAAAATAAAAAGAAACGAAAAGAGGGGGACAAAAGTTGGTGTCTGGTGGAGAGAAAGGGATGCGCCTGGGGACTTGACCAGTGATGGCCACGACACAGTCCACACTGTAATGGTGGTGTTCCCGTACTTCTCTCTAGGCACTGTGCATTACTAGTAGCCATATCAGAACTGAGCTAAAACCTCCATAAGCTGTCGTCCATGCCATAGCTGTGAATACTGCTACGAGCATATGGCCACGGTATAGGAGGTCGTTTGGTTGTTTGCTTTAAACTGCCATTCTCTACGGCACATAGGGCAATGTGCTTGAGGTTGCAACCGATGGTTCTGGGAATGGCAAAGTCGAGGCTCAGTAAGAAAATGTACAGATCGCCTCTGGATTTTGCTTCCGAAGCGAAGAGGAAGGTGCCATCGGGATTGAGCCGAAGACGGTAGGGTAAGAAGGTGAAGCGGCAGGAGCATAAGAGGGTGAAAATGCTGAAGAAGATCCATTTCCAAAGACAGAAATGTGGAGTTTATGGGCATTGTCGCAGTGACCCAGTATGCCGCTGGTGAAGTAAAATTCACCTGGTTGGGTGATGTTAAACAGAGAATTGCCATTGTTCATGTACAAGATTGGATCTGTGATGTTGCAGCTGTTGTATGATTGCTCTGTTACTTGAATCACCGAATCGACAGCGAGATCGTCAGAGGCCACGGAGGTGGTGGTTGGTCGGCATCGGAGATGAAGAAGGTGAAGATAGAGAAATGAGAGAGGAGTTGATGATTTTGATGGGGATGATCATGCATCCGCCAACCCCAATGCAGGGAGTATGTCCAAGTTGAAGGAACTTGTGAAGAAGCACTCTGAGTTCATTAGCTACCCAATCTACCTCTGGACAGAGAAGACCACAGTGAAAGAAATTAGTGACGATGAAGATGAGGAAACAAAGAAAGAAGAGTTTCTGGTATGTGTTTGTGGTATGTGTTGAAAAACTCCAACGGGCAGCGAAGGCAAGGTTGCCGGCCGGCTGCCCGCCAGAAAGAAAGGAGTATAGGCCTAAATCTTATAGCTCTGATACCATGTTAAAATTGATGTATTATTGATTGATGTATGTTATGATGTATTGTATGTACATTATATAGGAGATGGAGATGTGAAGTGGAGGTGGAGTGGTGGAGTAGGTGAAGTGGAGTGTGTAGTGGAGTAGGTGAAGTGGAGGTGGAGTGGTGTAGTGGGTAAATATTCTTGTAAAATGTTCGCCACCCCTTTCCCCAGAAAATAAAAAGAAAAAGAAAGAGAAGAACATTTTCCGGATGGTGAGTTTTATTATTTATTTTTATATATCATTTTTCATAAAATGATATGGGCTACCGATTTTGGTTCAATCAAACAAATATCTATACTTATCAATATCAAGTCTAGAAATCCCACAAGTTTGTTTTTGTTTTCAAACAAAAGTGCACTAAGATTAACCAAATTACACCTATGTCTCGTATTAAATCCAAAAACAGAATATACCCCAACCCACCCTTTAATTGAGTCTATTTGTCTCCAAAGATGAAGATTAGGTGTCATCACTCGATGATACAAATGGTGTTTGAAACTCAAGTATACTTGAGCATATATTTAAGTCCAATTGGAAGACAAATAAAGATCTCAACAATTTTTTTATCTAGAACACCCCACCATTATTACTCTTGAAGATGATTAAATCAAACAACCCTGACTATTCAAATATCACATGATTTTCAACAGTTAAAATTTCGCTACTGTACAAAGAACAGATATACCGAGGTCACTGATGTGTTCTAAACATCAGTTGATAAAAGATTTGCAATTTAGACCCAATAGTTTGTGAAACTCTGAAGTTGAAACACGAATTTTCTTGGGCCTTTCAATTGATGTGAAGTCAGATTGGGCTATATTAGTCATATTTAGGCCTGTTTTCCAGGTACCATAAGGACTTATATAAATTACGGGCCCTAAATCCGTTCAAAACCTGGGGTCCCGTTGCCTATCCCCAATTATTTCATATTTTTGTCCCTCTCATGGGCAATAAGCCCAACCTAGCTTCAAATGTTGGGTCCAGTAGGTCTTTAGGCCAAATGATCACCACTCTTATCCATAATGAAATACCAAGATGGTGCATAACAAATCAGTCGTGCTACGTTCTTATAAAAATCTCTTACAAGACCATCTTTGATCGGTAAAAGTCTATTCTCTTACACAGTCAGTATATGAACGGATACTTTGTGAGAGATTTTTGTGAGAATGAATCATTCTTTTGTAACCAATACAATTTAGACTATAATCAAAATTGACATATCAAATGATCAGCCTTATGGTATATATATATATATATATAATCAAATTATTCAAAAAAAAAGAAAGAAAGAAAGAAAGAAAGGAAATTGGCAGTTGGGTTTAAGCTATAGCATGATCAATTGCAGAGTAGAACAACCTGTATGTATTGAAGAAGTATTCAATTGACATACCAAGATAAAATTAAATAGAACAGAGGAAGAAAAAGGAGAGAGAAAGAGAAACAGACCCAGTCAGGGGCTCTGAGGAGACCAAGTCCACCAGCATTAGCAACAGCAGCTACAAGCTCTGGACCAGATATATCAGGTCCTAATGGTGCCAATACTATTCCATACTCAAAACCCAATATCCCTCTCCACCCCCCCATCTCTCCCTCTCTCTAGGTTGATCTTGAAGTGATAATTCAAGTGTGCATATGTGTGTGTATATATATATATATTGTAGCTTCACTCCAAGTTTACTTCAAATTTGTGCAGGGAGCCTTTTTGTGGTGGGGCTTTGGCCGCCGCTCGATCCAGAGAGTGATGGTCAGCGCAGGGTTATCTTCTTCTTTCCGGGTAAGCCATAGAATTCGTATTCTTTTTCAATACCATGTTCTAGAGTTTTGTTACTACTACTATAAAACACAAATTTTTTCAATACCATGTTCTAGAGTTTTGTTACTACTACTATAAAACACAAATGTACTTAGAAAATGCCTTTTAACGTAAGCAAGGATGTCATAAATAATGTTTTTTAAACTACACTTATTGCCATCACAATATTTTTTAATTTTCTAAATTCATTTAATTATTCTTTTTTTTTTGACTATTTAATTTAATGTTTTAAAAATTGATGTGATAATGATATGGGAGATGGTGATAGCCCATTTTGAAAAGTGGGTTATAATTCACTTCTCAGATTATAACCCATTTCATTCCTCACAAAAAAATTGCTTATAAGTAACTTTTAACCAAAAAATTAATTATAATCATCTTCCCAAAATAACCCAGTAGTAAAGCAGCTGATTCTATATTTTTAGTTTGTATTTTGATCATTAATTTATATATGAATTTAAAAGGGGAAGAGAAAGGCATGAAAAATGAAAAAAATTGGGAAATTATATAATAAAAAAATATAGAATTTGAACCTTATAATAAAATAAATTTTAAGTTTTTTATTTTGATTTTGTCAATTTAATTTTTTTTTCTCATCACAAAATTTTATTTTTTTGATTTACTTTTAATATATACATTCAACTTATTTTTGTTGAGTAAAACCGACGAGAAAATAATTTTTTAGTCATTAAATTTAATGCAAGTGTACATAGCATATCTAAAATATAATTTTTTGTTGAGCTTAATGAGTAAAATATCATTCTTTTAAGCAATTTACTTAACGAAAACAGATAAATATGTTAGATTGAAAATTAATAAAAAGTTTATAATTTTAAATTGGCAAAATTAAGAATTCATAATTTATTTTGTTACAATAGTCAAACTCTAAGGCTCTGTTAGACTTTTGAGTTTTGAGTTATATTTTGAAAGATAAGTTATTGAAAAGAGTTTTAAAAATTAAAAATTTGTTTAGTTGTGAGTTTTGAAAATAATTTTAGGATTATTTGTAGTTTTTATTTATTTATTTATTTTATAATTGAATAGATATGTGTGAGAAAAAATTTGATTGATTAATGTGTAGAATGTGAGAAAATAAGAGAAGAGAGAGAAGAGAAAAAAGTGATTGATTGATTTATTAATAAATAAAAAAAAAGAGAGAAGGATACAGGAGAGGGAAAAAAATAATTTTAAAAATTTATTGACCAAGCTTTTTTTTTTATCCAAATATTAATTTAAAATTTAAATCAAATGTTGATTGATTGATTTTGATTTTTTTTTTTTTTTTTTTTTTTTAATTTCTCCATAAAAAATAGTTTATATTACAATTATATTTCTTTTGTCTTTTTCTTAATCCTTTTTAAATACCTGTCTAATACAACCTTGAATAATGGTTAGGTAACTCCTCAAATATAAGATTATTATAACGTTTGCTAAATTTAAGGAGTCAAAGGTATTTTGAGAAGTGAATTAAAAATTATTTTTAATTTTTAATTTATTTTTTTTCATAAAAAAATTAAAAAATCTAAAAAAAAAATTAAAAAATCAGTTTTTAATTATCTTTCTAAAATACTCCGGGGAACCTATTGAAACTTATGTTTTGACGAATGACTTTTTTATTCTATTTAAAAAATGAGTTTTAAGTTATCTATTGGAGGTCTCTTACCTCTTCCAATGCTTTTGTAGTCACTTTGGACGGTATGGTGGTTCTTTCGTTTCCATTTGGTTTACTAATCACATCTACTCTCGTTCATTGTACCTGGAATTCTATGTCAGTTTTATTAAGCACCTTATGCGTGTAGGATTGTGCACATGCGAATTTGTATGGTCTCATATTCTAGTCATGTGAAAAGTTTAATAAAAAATTTAATAAATTATTTAAAATTTATAGCATTTTTCATATAATATAATTAGATATAAAAAATACTAATATTCTATTTAAAAAATGAGTTTTAAGTTATCTATTGGAGGTCTCTTACCTCTTCCAATGCTTTTGTAGTCACTTTGGACGGTATGGTGGTTCTTTCGTTTCCATTTGGTTTACTAGTCACATCTACTCTAGTTCATTGTACCTGGAATTCTATGTCAGTTTTATTAAGCACCTTATGCGTGTAGGATTGTGCACATGCGAATTTGTATGGTCTCATATTCTAGTCATGTGAAAAGTTGAATAAAAGATTTAATAAATTATTTAAAATTTATAGCATTTCTCATGCTATGTGGGATTAGTGAGGGGTTTTATGGATCATATTGAAAATTAAAACAATATAATTTTTTGGAAGACTTATTTATAAGTCTTTTTCAGAGACTTATGGTAAGTTAAGTCCTGGATAATTTCTTATAGAGTTTTAAGTCCTATTTAGATAGGAATGTATTCTACAAGATCCTACATAAACGTAACGTGACGTGGTATTTACATAAACGTAACGTAACGTGATACCTATATAAACGTAACATAACGTGACACCTACATAAACATCACGTAACGTAACGTGTCACGTTACATTTCGTAAACTTAATGAGTTTTTATTTTTTTAAATTAAATGTGAAAATGTTGCTGGTTTATGTTGGTGTGTTTATGTTGGTGTCACGTTAGGTTTCATATAAATATGATCTATGGTAACATTCAATTTCCTATATATGGTTTTACTATTATTTATGATATTAACAACTAATATTGAAGGTAAATGTGTCAACAAACTTCCCACAGGACTTATGGGAACATAAGTTTTTTAAAAGGACCATATGTAGTATAAGTCTCCCTAATAGGATTTATAAATAATTTTCCCTAATTTTAAAAAGAGCCAAGTAAGAGCTAAAAAAAAACCCAAGATACTATTCACTCATTTTTTTAAGTTAATTACTTAAAAGTCTTATTTACAAATATTATGATAATTCAAGTCATATCTAAGATTTTTTAAATCAATAAGCCTTAGTAAATAAAACTGAGAATATTATCAATTTTTTTTAATTTTTAAAACTAAGAACATTTTGCATAATAATGTTCTAGATTATTATTTCACTAACTGGGGGGAAAAAACAGAACATGAGATTAAACGTTTTTGTCCTTCTGTTTATTGGTTTGATTCAACTATCCAATAAAACTGAGAACATTATCAATTTTTTTTTTCAGTTTTAAAACTAAGAACATTATCATTTTTTTCATTTTTATTTCAATTTTGCAGGGTAATTCCAATATTAAAAATTTAATGGGATTTGAAGGTTAAAAAAATCTTAATTAAAACTTATTTATAAATAAGGATTTGTACGTAAATGCTCCATTTTTTTTTAGTGCTTTTCACTTAATTTAAAATATTTTTTAACATTTTTATCATTTTCAATACACTTTTTATATTAATTCTAAAATTAAAGAATACATAATGGATACCTGTTGATATTTACCTTATTTAAAGTAATAAATTAACGAATGATAATTGCAAACCTATATGATCTTATATGATCTATATGTAATTCTTTGGAACACTAATTTTATACTGATTTGGATGACTTGGGCTATTTAAGATTGTAGAATTACATATCCATGTTTAGATGGCGATTTTTAAATTTATTCCGCTATTGTAACTTTTTGTATCTTTAGCTTGTCACTTCAAATATTGTATCAATTAAATAACTAAAAACAAAAAAAAAAACAAAAAAAAGAAATCTGTGGTCTTTGTGGCAACGTATTTTGTGAATGACAATACGTGATTAAGGTGATGTTGAAGTGTCAGCCAAGGTGTCACGTGGTTTGGTCATGTGTCGAGGTGATCTCCGGCAGGCCGAGGTTATCTGTGGAGATACCGGAATCCGAGATGAGCGAATAGGGAACAAGAGTCTTAGAGCAGGGAAGGATCTCAGTCTGAATAAAGATAAGTCTCAAGAAGAGTTTATCTCTATCTAGATGAAGGTCCAAGATGAGTATTAAGCTTGAGTCCATTGAAGTGAGGCTTCTAATGGGATCAGGTCACTGCTGGTTATAAAAGCAAGGCACCCTCGTGGGTCTAAGATAAGTTCTTTTTTGTGAGTTTAAGCACAATTTGTTATCTTTGAGAGATATTGATTACTAACTTGATCGTCGGAGTGCCCCCGGGTGGACGAACTATCGCCGGATTCTCATCTTCTTGTGCAGGTTGTTGGGCTTAATCTATTCTATTGGTGCTCTTTAGATAAGTTCTCTGTTTGGTTGTGTTGTCGGAAATCAACATCCACAAATTGGCGCCGTCTGTGGGAACTTAAGGAGAATAGATGGCCAACAACGGGTAAGGAGAAACGATCAGGGACGACATCCCAAGGCGGAGTGGTAAACATGCCGATCCTAACATTGAGGAAGAAACCATAATGAAGGAGCACGAGATCAGAATCCTAGAGAGAATGACGTCGGCAAAAAAGGAGATGCCCCGAAGAAAGCAGGCCGAGATGAGTATTACAACGAGAGCGACCTTTAGGTATGGAAGGATAGATACCTGAAGAGGGACAGTGAGATGAAGGGGATGGCAAACAAGTTGGCAGATCTAATAGCAGTTGTCAACTTCATGATGCAGAACAACGTAATGCATCCACTGTACCCATTGCAGGACACGCCGATACCAGCGGCCAAGATCGACGCCTAGAAAAGAGGGCAGAGAGCAATCCCAGTAGTCCCTCAGCATGACAAGGAGAATGAATGTTCACATCGACCTTCACGGGATGTTGGGCGAGCAGAGTCAGTGAAATGTGAGTCTCAGAGGACGCCTCATACCAAGGGAACTTATGTCAAAGAACATCGACACGTCCAGGGGAAAGGACTTTGCTTTGATATAGTGAATGAAGAAAAATCCAAGAAGACACACATGAAGCCGGAAGTAGTGTGCCAAAAAGGCTAAAAGTTATTGATAGCTGAGCTCCTGGATAAACGAATGAGGATTTAAGGGACTACCTCCAGAGGAAGTGACAAAACGCCGAGGTCACATCCCCCGTCAAACCGAGAACGTCGTTTTCAGTAGAGTTAGATAGGTTTAAGGCCCCAAAGAGGTTCCATATGCCAAGGTTTTAGATTTATAACGGTAAGTCCGATCTGAACTATCATGTTAGCTTATATCTGAATTCAATGGCTTTGTATATCGGGAACGAGCAATTACTATGCAAGGTGTTCCCCTCATCCTTTGGAGAAATCGCATCGGATTGGTTCCGCAAGTTGCCGAAAGAAATTGTGAAGAGTTGGGAAAGCCTGACAGAGATGTTTGTGGCCAGGTTTGTTACGAACAAGTTCCAGCCATTAAGAGCAGATTCCTTGATGGCTTTGAAAATTGGCAAGAGTGAAAGCCTCAGGGCATATGCCAAAAGGTATTATGAGGTGTTCAACCGAATATCGGGATGCAACCAGGAGCTGGCGGTCGTGTCTTTTAAGAACAGCCTAGAGGATGAATGCCCTCTTTGAAAATCACTGGCGAAAACTCTAACAAAAAGTATGGAGGAGCTTATGGCTCAGATTGAAAAATACGCCAGAGTAGGAAAGGATACGCCAGAAACAAAGGTGCCGAAACAAGAGGAGAGAAATGGCACACCGAAGCGAGGCCGAGGTAACACTGGTTTTAACAGACAGGAGATAGGGTTGAGGGCTGCGCAGGTAGTCACCACTGTGTTCCGGATCCCAATTTACAAAGTTCTAAAAAGAATCAGGAGCCATCCATATTATAGAGCACCAGAGAGGGTCCCTAGTGAGTTTATGGGAAGGAGCCTTGGGAAGCACTGTGCCTACCATAATGAGAATGGGTACTTGACTCAGGAGTGTAGGGCTCTAAAGACGCACTTAGAGGATCTGGTCAGACAAGGTCATCTGCGAGACCTAGTAGATGAGGCCAGAACAAAGGAAAAGTAGGTAAGACTGTCCCAGGCACTGGTAGCTCTACCTTCGCCACCGCTACCACAACAAGAAGATGGACCTCGGGTGATCAATGTTATTCACTTAAAGGTTAATGAGAATGAGGTGTGTGAGGAGATTCAGAGAGTGAGGCACTTGCAGCATGTGTATTAGGTCCAACAAAAGAAACCTAGGACCAATGAGTACCAGAGACCAATGGTTTCTTTTACCAAAGCAGATCTGGATATGGTGTAGCATCCACACAATGATGTCTTGGTTAACACTGAAGATTAGGGACTGCCAAGTAAGGCGCATACTGGTTGATCAAGGTAGTTCTTGTGAGATCATATATGTAAGATGTTACAAGGAGCTTGGTCGTCACCCAGATGATCTAGAACAATCCAACAGCCCAATAGTTGGATTCAATGGAACGCCGACGTGGCTTCTAGGAGCCATGAATTTGGAAGTGCAAGCAGGCATGAAGAAGGTAAGCACAAAGTTTACAGTAATTAACACTCTCTCTCCTTACAATGTTATCTTGGGAAGACCGTGGTTGCACACGATGAGGGCTGTTTCCTCAATATTGCACCAACTGTTGTGGTTCCCAAAGGAGTATGGAATTAAAGAGGTCAAAGGAGATCATGTGCAGGCAAAAAATTGCTTCGTGGCAACAATGAAATCCACCTACAACGTGCAAGAGGCAGAAACAGTAGAAATTGAAGACGAAGACATGGAGGTCCTGGATGACGTCGGCAAAGAGCCGGCCGACAAGAGTGAAGAAGCCTTGAAGAAGATTCTAGTAAAAGAAAATGATGTAGAGCATTTCTTCTTTCTTGGCTCAGGCTTAGCCGAGGAGGAAGAGAAGTGTTGGAAGCTTTCTTGCGAGCAAACATAGAAGTGTTTGCCTAGATGCCATACGAGACGCCTGGCATTGACCCCGAGGTCACTTGCCAAAGACTCAATGTAGACAAGTCGGCTAAACTTGTTATTTAGCGGGCAAGAAGGCCAACGTTGATGTAATAACCCTCACCACTGATTACTGATAACCCTACTGATTACTGCTAAATTGAGATTGATTATGAAAAGTAATTGAATCGACTGAAATACTGAACTGACTGATTGAATGTGCTAGTTTAAATGCATATCTATCTGTTGACTGTTAAACTTATCTGTCCATGTTTTTTGTTTTAAATTGTGAATTGAAGGCCTTATCGACGGCCGAATCTGAAATCGATTGATGTTTTATGATCATTAGAATTTATAAGATTTTATGGCATATTTATCTGAAATGTGATTTGGTATGATTAAATTAGATTGAATCGAGCTAAATTGCAATAGTTGGCTCTAATTACCAATTTTGCCATAGAAGTGGGCCATTACCTACACATTGTTTGGAGCCTTATCACACTTAGAAAAAACATTTTCTTCAGCCATTCCTTGAGAGCATAGCCGACTAAGAGAAGGGAGTGAGTGAATTGAGTTGTTCATCTTGAATTTTGCTTGGAAACTTGAAGAAATTGTAGAGGGTTTGTGCAAATTGAGTTTCTACATTTGAATACAAGACTTAAGGTAGAGTAATTATCTTCTTGTTTATGAATTGAATTACTTCTTGCATGATTTAGAGGATTGTTGAAGATTAGAGCCAAGATATGGCTTACAATGTTGAATTGTAGCATAAATCATGCATGCATGCTTATATCCTAGCATTTTGAGGTTGAATACATGGAATTTGGTACATGCATGTTTATATTTTTGCATTGGACCATGAACTCATCTTGGTTTTGGAAAGAATTGGCTCAATTGAGCTAGCATTTGAAGCTTTAAAGTTGTTGAATTCATGCATGTTACACATTCATCATGTTCTTGAAAGGTTGGTTTGAAATTGGATTTAATTCCCTCACCTTTGGGCCTTGATTTTACAAATTGAGCTTTAAATCATGTCATACTATGTATTTACAAATGTTTTCCAGCAAATTAGCCCAAGAGGATCAAAATTCATGTTTTAAAAGTTGAATTTGAGCTTGAGGTTCAAATCTGAGAATTCCAGATTTTGAACTCACACTCGAGCGGGGTGACTGGCGCTCGAGCGTGAAATTCGTGCTCCCAGTACTTTACACTGTTTTGAAGTCCGCTCGAGCGGGGTAATTTACGCTCGAGCGGGACCTTTTGTCTTATGCTCGAGCGGGTGTCGAGCGCCCAATCGAGTGTGAATTTCACCTATCCAGCAATTTTGACTGTTTTGCAGTACGCTCGAGTGGGTAAGTCTGCGCTCGAGCGGAAACCTTTGTCTGCATGTCCGCTCGAGCGGAGTAATCGATGCTCGAGCGTGACCCCTGTTTTTTGAAACTTTTGAAAATGTTTTTAAAGTGCATCTTTGCATCCTCATTCCATTCTAGGCATTCCTAGGCCTAGTTTAAGGCATCTTAATGAGGATATAGATGTAGAACCATACCGAGTCAAGATAGGGATTAAATTATATTTTCCCAACTATATAGCTTAGTATGTGTTCACTCTGTAACTGTGTAGGGTTGGCATCCAGAGACGCGCTCCAGCTTATCTGTAGCCCAAAACTCTGTGAGTAACAACTATGTAAAGATATGTTCAAATATGATTATCTTCTGAACAATTGAACTGTACTGTTTTCTGAAATGATACTGTTACTGAATGAATGACGTCCTAATTGTGAACTGTATTGTGGCATCCTTAGCAACCTACTGTTACTGTGTTGTACTGCTACTGTCATAGAGATCTCTGTCGGTTCCCATGTTAGAACCACTACTGTTTACTGATATGATGGCCATCAACTGACTGTTCGGTCTGATAAGACCTACTGTACTGTTTTGCTATTAGATGTACCACATATGACTGTAATGACTGAGTAACTGATATACTGATTGAAATGATTGTTTTCAATACTGTAAGGACATTCATTATTAACCTCTTTACGCATTATGTTATTCACTGGGTTTCAGCTCATTGCTCATATATATATGTAAATGTACAGGCACCGGACCGTTGCTAGAAGCGTTGGGGTAAACTCCAATTTTGTCAAGCCAACCTATGTGCCTCACTGCGAGGTTCCGAGTCCGTTCAAGCTTTGGCTATAGAGGTGTTTTAGTTTCCCCCTTTCTGTTTGTCTTTATATAGACTGTATAAACTGTCACTGCACAGTTTTAATAGGGATTAAGTCCCTGTCCTGAACGATTGTAAATGTTGTACATACTGTTTTGCAATGATTGTATATATGTATGAAAAGTCTTTTTGCATACAGACTGTCACAACTCATTGGACATTGTCTATTTATTGTTTTGGCTTCCGCCATGCCCCTGTACTCTATATTGTTTGACAGTTAAGTAGGCCGTCGGTAATCACGGATTACTGGCCGGTTACGGTGCTAAACCCATAGGGGCGGGTTTGGGTCATGACAGTTGATTCATGTGGAGACAATGGAGGAGGAAGTGGACAAACTATTAGAAGCCAAGGCCATTCGAGAAGTGAACAACCTAACTTGGCTGTCCAGCACAGTAGTTGTCAAAAAAAAGAATGGAAAGTAGAGGGTCTGAGTGGACTTCACTATCCTAAATAAGGCTTGTCCTAAAGACAGCTTCCCTCTATCCAAAATTGATTAGCTGGTGGATGCTACTTCAGGGCATGGGAGGATGAGATTCTTGGATGCTTACAGGGGATACCATCAGATAGCAATGTATCCTCCTAACAAGGAGAAGACTACATTCATCACCCTAAAAGGGCTGTACTACTACAGAGTGATGCCTTTCGGATTGAAAAATGCAGGAGCAACCTACCAGAGGTTAGTGACCAAGACGTTCAGACATCTAATTGGCAAGACAGTAGAAGTGTACATTGACGACATGGTCATAAAGACCAAAGAACCAGGGAATCATTTGATCGATTTGAGGGCAGTTTTTGATATCTTGAGAACATATCGGCTCCGACTCAATGCTTCAAAATGTGTATTTGGAGTTGGGTCTAGTAAGTTCCTGGGATACTTGGTTACCAGAAAGGGCATTGAGGCAAGCCTAGATCAAATCAAGGCCATTCTTGACTTAAAGAGCCCGACGTCAACCAAGCAGGTCCAGATTTTGGTCGGCAATGCGGCAGCCCTGAACAGGTTTATCAGAGTTTTGATAAGTGTAAACTCTTTTTTTGTTTGTTAAAGAAGACCACAGATTTTTTGTGGACAAAAGAGTGTGAAGTCGCCTTAGCCGACTTGAAAAAGTACCTGACAACATCTCCAATTCTATCAAATCCGGTACCTGGAGAAGAATTGTTCTTATACTTAGCAATTTCAGAACACGCGGTAAGCGCGGTAGTAATCTGAGAAGAAAAGGGAAAACAAAAGGTGGTATACTATGTAAGTAAGACCCTAACAGGTGCAGAAACCAAATACTTCCAAGCCCTGGTAATGGCTTCGAAATTGACACTAGCCCTGATAATGGTTTCGAAAAAGCTGAATCACTACTTCCAAGCCCATAAGATTGTGGTGATGACTAAGCATCCTTTGAAGTCCCTGTTGCAGCAAGGAGATCTGACAAGCAAGGTAGCCAGATGGACAGTAGTGTTGGGCCAATATGACTTGGAGTTTAGGCCCAGAACAACAATTAAGAGCCAGATTTTGGCCGACTTTGTGGCCAAGTTCACCCTTGGCGCCATCCCATGTCAGACTCCGGTGAGCCGTGTCTTGGGATGCCCAGGGGAGGAGAAAAAAACCCAACTGGGACCTAAGAACCCCACTCTAGCAAAACAGAAGAAATAAGAGAAACCAAAACCCTGTGACATCAACATCGGCAACTTCTTCTACCTATTTGTTGATGGAAGTTCAAACCGTTAAGGAGCAGGGGCAAGAGTAGTGTTAGTATCGCCAGATGGGCAAATGTTAGAGCAGTCTATTCATTTGGGGTTCAAGGCCTCAAACAATGAAGCAGAGTATGAGGCACTGATTACAGGGTTAAAGTTAATAGCAACAATGGAAGCCGATAAGGTGGTAATCTTTTGTGACTCTCAACTTATTGTGAATCAAGCAACAGGCGAGTATGCATCCCGAGATGAAAGAATGATAGCCTATGTCAAAGTAGTTATTAGACTGCTAGCAGTGTTTAAGGATTGCTGGCTACTACAGGTTAGCCGAGATGATAACAGTCATACTGATGCCTTGGCTAACCTGGCTAGTGCAATGAAATCAAGAGAGACAAGGATAATAATGGTTGATTATTTGTCAGGCCCAAGTGTAGAACCATCGATCACATAGTACGATGTAATGTGTGTGGAGATGGGTCTAAGTTGGATGGATGTAATAGTAATGTTCCTAAGGGATAACAAGCTACCAGGCACATAAGACCAGATTAAAGTCGGCTAGGTTCTGCTTATCAACAGATGACCATCTCTACAGAAGATCATTCACTAGGCCCTTTATAAGATGTGTACATCCATCCCAAGTTAAGGATTTTTTATATGAGATCTATGAAAGAGTTTGTGGAAGCTATGTAGGGGGCAGGTCACTTGCCCATAGAGCCATATCCCAGGGATACTAGTGGCTATACATGTAGAAAGATACCGAAGCCTATGTCAGGCAGTGTGAGAAGTGACAAAGGTTTGCACCCTTGATACACAAGCCAACAGCAGATTTAAACCCAGTATCTAGCCCCTGGTTGTTTGCCCAGTGGGGCATGGATCTTGTTGGACAACTTTCCCAAGTAACTAGGCAAAGAAAGTTTTTACTGGTAGCAACTAACTACTTCACGAAGTGGATAGAGGTTGAACCCCTTGCGAAGATTCGAGATATTAATGTGAAGAACTTCATATGAAAGAACATCATCGCCAGGTTTGGGATCTCAAGGGAAATAATAGCAGATAATGGTACACAGTTTGACAGTAAGCTAATCAAAAGCTTCTGTGTAAAGTACAAAATTAAGAACTACTACTCTACTCCAAGTTTCCCTCAAAGTAATGGTCAGGCAGAAGCATCCAATAAGACTATCTTGGATGGGATCAAGAAGAGACTGGAAGCAACAAAAGGGAAGTGGATGGAAAAGTTGCCCAATGTGCTCTGGGCATATCGGACTACGCTGAGAAGATCAACTGGGGAGTCCTTTTGTCATGGCTTATGGCACTAAATCAGTTATCCTACTGGAAGTTGGCATCCTTGGAATTTGAACCCTAGGCGTGGAAGATGGGACCAATGAGGCATTATTAGCCTGAGATCTGGATCTATTGGAAGAAAGAATGGAAAGAGCAGCAGTTTGGTTGGGGGCATACTAGCAATAACTTGCTAGGGCTTACAACAAGAAAGTCAACCCAAGAGAGTTCAAGGTTGGGGACCTCATCTTGAGAAAAGTTGTTGGCAACAAGAAGGATCCCAGGGAGGGCAAACTTGGCCCAAACTGGAAGGGGCCTTATAGAATCATCTCGATTGCTGGTAATGGGGCATATCGGCTTGAAGACACTAATGGCAAGGAGTTGTCAAAGACTCTAGAACACTTGCAATTTGAAGTTTTTTTTATCATTAGTTTTTTTTATTTTTTAAAGTCTATGATATAATTTTATTAGCCAAAGTAATAATAAAATGCTAGTAGTTTGATCTTTATGAATTTGAAATTTGTGCGATAGGACTGACCAGTCCTATGACGATATTTCTGAATGAAACATGATGAATAACTTAGACTTATCTATGGTAGAGTTGAATTATACTTGCCATACAATAGAGTTGAACTAAGTTAATGATGTTTTCGAAAGAAACATGATAAGTAACGTGGACTTGCCATGATGACAGAGTTGAACTGAATTTGCACTGGTCAGATTAATAGAGAAACCGGGGTGGAAAACCCCAGCTAATCTTTGTTTAAATCAGACTTCGGCAAGAATTAGAGTTGCAGGCTTAATGTAAACATAAGTGTTACTTAGGTTCACATTAGAGGAGCAAGAAGCAGGAATAGACTTGACACTTGTTAAAATCTTTTGAGAAATTTATAAGTTGGAGTCAGCCGAGATAACTAGATAAGGGATACCGATGTATTTGTTAGCTGAGATAGCCCATCAGGTTGTCAAACTTGGAAGGGTTGGAAGGATGAAATCTTTATAAAAGACAACAAGTACAAGTAAGAAAGCAATACTTGTTGGATGTTATTAAAAGAGTTTTTATAAAGTGTCCGTTGGCCGAGATAACAGTTAAAGGTGAACTTTGAGGTGACTAACTAAGGGTACACCTGAGATAAAGTGGATCCGAGGTGATACATATAAGATGTATTCTAACCCGAAGTAAATTACACGGTTAAGGTGTACTTGGAAGAATTGCAATAATATTCTAAGTGTGGAAACATATAAGGCATAGAACGAAAGTAGTAAACAAATAGTCAACACTTAGAAGGAAATACAAAACTTGCATTTAGAAGATGGAACTTGTTCAAAGACAAAAAGGCACTTCGGTCTGGCAAAAAAGACAACTTGTTCGGATACAAAAGAAGGCACATCAGCCAAATTGAACCTTAAAATTGCTCAAACAACAAAAAGTTGCAACTGAAAAAAGAAAAAAGTACAAGTAAAAAAACTTTCTAAGTAGACTGTACTGTTTCAGCGGTTGACGGTGTTTCAACCTCGACGGACAATTAGGAGGGCTTCTCGACAGTTTTCTTAGCTTCAATCTCGGCGTCAATTTCACGAAGGGTGTCATCAAGACTCTTTTCAATTGTCTAGACCTCGGCCTCAGATATCATCGTCTTGGGAGAGGCACTCTTGGAGACCTTGTCTTCCTCATATTGAGTCAAGTCCAAGACTTAATCATTCAAATTTAAGGATGTGGCCCTAACAGCAACCTCTTTGGTCTTGACATTAAGCACTTCGGCCACAACTTCTACCGCCTCAACCCTCTCTTCGGCTTTGTCTTGGGCAGCTTTGGCAGTGTCACGACCCAAACCCGGCCCTATGGGTTTAGCACCGTAACCGGCCAGTAATCTGAGATTACCGAAGGCCTGCAGAACAGTAATACAGTAAAACAGAGTACAGGGCCTGGCGGAAGCCAATACAGTAATTAAACAATGTCCAATGAGCTGTGACAGTCTGTATGCCAAAAAGATTTTTCATGCATTCATACATAAACAGTACAGAAAGCATTCCGTCTGTACAACACAGTACGGTCTATACAAAATTTACAATCACACAGTACAGGGACCTAATCCCTTGATAACAGTAAGGTTAGCAGTTAACAGTCTATACAGTAATCCAAACAGTATGGAGACAGACGGGGGAAAAACAAGACACCCCAAAGCCATAGCATGGCAACTCGGAACCTCGCAGTGAGGCACAAAGGCTGGCTTGACAAAACTGGAGT
>NW_021029626.1:202916-254464 GCF_004153795.1 Camellia sinensis | reverse complement strand
GTGGGTGGCTGTGTAAACATGCAAATGCTAGTTCGCAAACAAACAACTACTTGCCTTGCCACTTGATTCCTCGGAGGTGGGAGGCGTTGGTCCAAGACGTCCTTCAAAAATATCCCTTGGCAGTTGATGTTGATGATGAGGACGAGGATGACGATAAAGAGGAGATTAGATCACCGGGATGCTCCCCATAATCACTTCCAATGCAACACCCCAAAACTATATACATCGCACTTCTCATTCACTTCCATTGTGTACGCAAGTTCTGCCAAAAAACAATTAGGATTGTTAGTTCATTGAAGCAGCTACCTACCTTTCCATACATGATTTCAAGACATCAATAGGATTGTTAGTCACCAATATAACTAAAGTCTTTCAAGTGTTATTACTCTTTCTGATTTGAGAGAAATAAGAATTAATTTTGAGAGAAATAGAGAATTAATGAAAATTTGCTCATCTACCAAAGTGTCAACTATAGAAAGATGAGTTTTTGAAGCATGAACTGTATACAGTGGCTTTTGTAGGACTATTCACAAGTGCAAGGATAGATGCATGAGTTTGATCTTAGGGAGCAAACTTTCAATCAAGGAGAAAAAATTACTATTGTGTTGCTTAGTTTGGATAATTCTCATTGAAAAAAATGTGCATTTTTGTATACGCTTGTAAAAATAGTAAAGTTAAAAGACTCAATCTATCGACAAGAGATTATAATATAGCTTTCTTGCTTTACAAAACACTTTGCATAACTCAAAATTATTAACAATTTTGAAATTCAGAATGTCTAATTTTGTAACTGATTTTCAAATGTAAACTAACTTTACTTGCAAGCTTGCAAATATTTCAATTTTTGAAAAATCAATCATTTTTTTTTTAAATCATTTTTCTAATTCTTATAATTGAGTATCACACGTAATTGTAAAATGTCAACTTAAAAAATGCTCATGGCAATGTGATCTCTTTGTGGTGACTACGTACTTCCACAAATGTATTAAGATCTCAAAGAAGAAGAAGAGAGAAAGACATAAGTTAAATAGAGAAATAAGAAAAGAGAAAGAATAGAAAGATAAGTTGTTTTAAACTAGAGATGGAGAAGAGAAGAAAAAAGTGAAAATGGAATTGAGTTCCAGGCAGAATTGAAATAACAAAACAGATAGAGGAAAAATTGAGGAAAAAGAAGAACAAGAAGAGAAGAGGAGAACCGAAACAACAAGAAGAATAAGAGGTAAAGAGAAGAAGAAAACCTAGAGTTGAAGAGTAACGATTGAAACTTAAAACTGCAAATTTTGTTTAAAGAAAATCAATAAAATCTTGGAGGGGTGAGCCTATATAATTATAAATATTGATAACTAAATACCACTATATTTAGAAGTTATTTCAAAATTTTGGGTGGTAGTCACCCTGCTAGCCCCCTCGATCCATCGCTGCACAAGTGGTAGGTCATTAGAGCGGGCCAAAGTCTCAACTAAAACCATAAGTACTAAAATAAAGGAAACACACGGATTCGGCTGAAATAATCATTTTCTTGAATGGAACGTTAAACAAAGAGAAAATATTCACGGTCTTGCAAAAAAAGAGTTTTTATTTTTTTACTTTTGGTAAACCTTGACATAAGGAGAAATTTATTAATAATCTTAAACTAAAATCGAGTGGGGTAATGAGCCTTACCTCTCAAGCAATAGAAGAAAAAAAATATTCATGCAAAAGAATGGGTAAATTACACTTTACATCCTTATACTTTACATCTAATCCCACTTTACGTTTTGACCTTTTAATTGTTTTAGTTAACCCCTCCAGACTTGAGTTCAAATTGGAAGTGGGCCTATTTGTATAACCTTGTTTCAAAAACTAACAAAGAATAGTCATGTGATAATGATAGAATTAATTACAATTAGCACGCTTGCACTTTTATCAAAATCTCACTTTATTCCTTATCAACTTGTATTTTTACCAAAATCTCATTTTAAGACAATGTTATATGCTTAGGCCCAATTGAAACTCGACTTGAAGTCTAGGGGCTGACTAAAATAATTTAAAAGTCAAGGGGCAAAGTAATAAATGGTGTAAACTATAGGGATACAGTGTAATTTGGCCCAAAAAAGAATCAACACTAACAAACTTGAATATATATATACAAAGTACCCGACCTATCTAAAGCCACAATAGGCTTAACCAATCTGCAACACTATTTACTTCAATGAATATTTTTCTTCTAAAATGGCTTTTCAGTAGCTATGTTCATCATACATGAGAATTTAAGGGTATGCATATTAGAAAAAGTGGAATAACAAGCTTAAATCTAGCAATTTGTCATCATTAGTAAGTTAAAATGAACAAACACTACATGGGTAATTTAATTGGAAATAAATCATTGTAATAGAAAAATATATACCAGGAGCAGCATAACCAAAGGTCCCAACAAAGGAAGTCCAATTGGATGAGTTGAGATTCATAAATCTAGCTGTGCCAAAATCAGAGATGTGAGCCACATACTCCAAATCAAACAAAACATTCTTGCTTGATATGTCTCGATGGATGATTGGTTGAAAACAATCATGGTGCATATAAGACAGAGCATTTGCACACCTTTAACAGTGTTCACTCTCTTAATCCAATCAAAGACTACTACATCATCGTCCATACTCAGCACCTGTCCCAAGCTTCCCCCTTCCAAGAACTCATAAACCAAAAATGAGTGCCTTGGGTGTGAACAATAACCGTACAGCTTTACAATGTTGTGATGCCGAATCTCAGTTAATGCACGGATCTCACTTGTAAACCCTTTTAGATTAGCCCAGTCACCATCAAGTGCTGCATGAAGTTTCTTCACAGCAACTACTTGACCATTTGGTAGGTCAGCTCTATAAACGGCACCATATCCTCCCTCTCCAACACAATATTTGGCACTGAAGTTCTCACTGACTTCAATGATATTTTCATAGACCACTTTTCCATCATAGCTCCATATTGCAAAAGCATTATCATGGTTTACTCTTGATGGCTCGTTTTTTGTGTTCCTCACTTTCTTATGAAAAGCCATGAAAATGCCAAGAACTATTAGCAAAAGAAACAAAATTCCAAAAACAAGAAGTACAGTTAGTAACATAACTTTCTTGCCCTTTTTTTCAACATCCCCATTGTTCAATTTTGTCAAGCAAGCCTTCAGACCAGTAGCATTACCACATAAACCTTTATTACCTTTGAGTGCCTCGAATGGAGCCTCTTGGAAGGCCTTGATGTCAGGAAGAGGACCCTCTAACTGATTGTATGACACATCAACGGAAGTAAGACTTACCATTTTATTGAAAGATGATGGTATAGAACCAAAGAACTCATTGTGGGAGAGATTCAATGTTTCTAATCTTTGCAATTTGCCAATCTGTTGTGGTATCTTACCAATTAGCAAGTTATTACCAAGATCAAGACTTTGAAGAGTATTGATCTGGCCTATTTCAATAGGAATGCTTTCCCCAAATCTATTATTGCTCAAATTTAAGTTCAATAGTTTTAAGTAGTCTCCAAGTTCTCTAGGGATTGAGCCACTAAGATCATTTGCTGCCAAGTTAAAGTTCTCTAAATTGGACAACTTACTTAATTCTGGAGGAATATTGCCCAATAGATAGTTATCATCCAGCTTAAGCTTGAATAGTGAAACCAACCTTCCCAATTTCAATGGGATCTCCCCAATGAGATGATTTGAAGAGAGATCAAGAACGGATAGCTGAGTTGCCCCTACTAATTCAGATGGTATCTTACCAGAAATTTTATTGTTAGACATTTTGAGACTAGTTAAATTGTGGCATTTTCCCCAGTTTTTAGATAGCTCACCATAAAAATTGTTATGACTCAAATCAATGTAATCCAAGCTTGGGTATATGCCAAAATCTTCTGATATATTTCCCGAAAGTTGGTTTCCCTCAAGCCTAACTCTGTATAAGCTAGAGCAATTTTTCAGGCTTTTAGGGATGGGACCTGTGAGATTATTATTTTGTACAGCTAAACTTGTAAGTGATCCACTAAAGCATAGGTTTTCTGGTAAATGACCAGCGAGCTTGTTGTAAGCTATCTGAAACCATTTCAAATGTGTAAGATCGTTCAATCTTTGAGGAATAGAGCCAGTGAGTTGGTTATAAATGACAATCAAATAACCAAGTTGTTTTAAATTTCCTATCTCTGACGGAATGGGGCCTGATAATGAATTTAGACTTAAGTCTAATGCATTCAACTTTGTCAAGTTTCCAATTGTCGAAGGAATGAGTCCTGAAAGCATATTTTCAGCAAGCTTCAAAGTGGTTAACATGCCTAAGTTTCCTATAGATGCAGGGATTGAACTAGTGAGGTTGTTCATTGTGAGTGCGAGATCAATGAGAGACCTCAGCATCCCAATTTCTTGAGGGATTGATCCGGAAAGTTGGTTGTGATGAAGGTACAGAGTGATTAAGTTGCTCAAGTTCCCTATAGATGCAGGGATTGAACCTGTGAGCTTGTTCCTTGAGAGTTCGAGATCAACAAGAGACCTCAGCATCCCAATTTCTTGAGGGATTGATCCGGAAAGTCGGTTGTCATAAAGGTACAATATGGTTAAGTTGCCCAAGTTTCCAATTGAAGAAGGGATTGAACACGTGAGATTGTTAGTATACAAGTTGAGAATATTGAGAGAGCTGAGCAATCCTATTTGTTGAGGAATGGAGCCACCGATTTGGTTTCCATACATGGACAAGCCCCTTAGATTAGTTAGTTGGCCTATTTCGGTCGGAATTGTTCCAGAGAGATTGTTAAGTGACAAGATAAGGTAGGTGAGTCTCCAAAGGCTACCAATATGGGGGGGGATGGTCCCATAAAGTGAGTTGTTAAAAAGATCAAGGGTGAGGAGATGAGGAAAGGATGATAAATTAAGATTGGAAATAGTACCTTTCAAACCATAACCCTCAAGCTCTATATGGGCAACTCTACCGGCCTTGTTGCAACCAATTCCAAGCCAAGTGCAATGGTTGCTTCCAACCCAGGAGGACAGGAGAGCTTGAGTTTGGTTGTGAAGGCTAGCTTTCCACGTCAAGAGAGCCGTGGCTTCACTTGGTTGTTTTCCAGTAGTTAAGGAAGAAGCAAAAGCAGCATAATCAAAAAAAGTGGGGAATGCAAGGATAATGAGGCAGAGTAAAAAGGGTGGGAAAGAAAGAAAGTGGTTGGGAAGTGTATTGGGCAAGAATGTCATTGTAGGCTTGTTTGTTATTAGTAGAATAGAAAGCTATGAAAGACAGTAATAGGATGGAGGGATGAAGAGCTGCAAAAGCATGGAGAGGTATTTATAGATAATACAACTTGGAAAATTATTAGTTGGGTTTAAAAATTCTAGTGCAATTCCTTTCAATAGTTTTGGTCTGTATAGGTTCATTTTTGGTAAAGTGATGACCAATAAGATCATGCCAGATCGATCCATATTAAAGAGATGTCTTTGGACCATCACTTTGGTAACAAATAATACGACATAAGCACCATGTCATTTGGATCAACGACCCTCCCCACGTTTGGTCCTCCATTGGTTTCATTTGCGTCTTTCACCGTATTGTTAATTAGGATAAAATACATTTCTTCAAATATGCATTTCGTGTTACTTTTATTTTTCAAATTTTTAATTTTATCATTGAAGTATTTACTTTGAGTGGAGTTGAATTGATTCAATTTTAAACAGATCGTCTAAATAAAAAAAATGATAGTGAAATATATCTGTAGTTTCTAAAATATGAATTTCATGTAATTTTGGACTCTAATAGTTTATTTTTAATACTTTGAATACTGGAGACCCTTTTTTTTTTTAGCTGCAACTTTGAATCCTAAACATCAATGATAAAAAAATAAAAATGAAAAAAGAAAAAGAAAGTAAAACATAACTTTATATCATTTATTATATTATTGATGAAATTGATAAAATGATTTTGACAATCAAAATGACAATAGGAAAATTTCATAATCATTCCGTTGATGATTTAAACAACACATTGATACATAATTTTCAAATCACAACCAGTTTATTATTATTAAATAGACTGGTTTATGATTTTCTCAATATATATATGATAAGAAATTTTGATGATGTTTTTTAGCGAAGTAAATAAATAAATAAATAAATAATCCTTGTCCAATAATAAATGTTTAAAAAAATAGTTTGCTTTTTTAGTAATTTTTTTGTTGGTATTTTTCATCTTTACTGATTTTTTTTTATTTAAAAAAATACATTTTAAAATTTTAGATTATACTCAACAAGACGAACATGCAAATAAAAAAAATCTAAAAAGAATTCAAAAAAAATTTGAAAAAGACAACCAAAAAAAAAAAACTAGCGTTTTGACTTCTTTTTTTTTTTTTTTTTTAAATTTTTCAATTTTCTTTACTTTTTTTATTCGTTTACACAAAACAGACTAAAAAAGTAAAAAATTTGACATAATTTTAAAAAAATGTCACTAAGGCTCCGTTTATTTGGATGGTTAATTCTGATTATTATTGGGATTATCCTACTTTGGACTAGCAATCATGAACAATTTCAATAGAGATTTCCCAACTTCTAATAACTTTTAATCATATTAAATTTTGATGATCAATTCTGATTATCATTGGAATTATCCTACTCTAGGATTAGCAGTCATGAACAATTTCAAAAGAGCTTTCCCATACTTTAATATCTTTTAAAAGGAATTTTTTTTAAAATTGTATATGTAAAATCTTTGGGTACAATGGTATCGCTTAAGGGAGTGGAAATCTTGCCAGAGCAAGAATTAAACCATTGACATATAATAATTTTTTTTTTTTATATACTTGTTTTTCTCTCTTGCAAATATTTTCTCTCTTCTTATTTATTTATTTATGGGAAAAGGGGAAGGAATCGTAATGAAATGCACTTTCCCAATATGAAGACTTGATTTAAGTTGTCCTATTTGCTATTCGTTTTTTTGTGTGATAGGCACTGTGTTGTTATTAAAATTATGAATTTTAAGCATAATTTATAGAGAAAAATAACTAAATAAAAAATAAATGAAATATGTATATTTTTTTTCCACTTAAGCATGTAATTGTTTATGACAAATGTTTCCTTTACCATGCATAAAAGAGGACTTTTTTTTTTTTTTCTCTTTTCATATATATATTTATTTGGAAGAGGTGAAAGAATCTTTAATGAAATACACATGTCCAATACGAAGACTTGACTTTACTTGTCCTATTTATAATTTGTTTTCTCATGTGATAGGCACTGTTGTGGTGTTAAAATTATGATTTTTAAGAGGAATTTTGCAAAGAATAATAAATAATAATAGAAAAAAATAGTAAATGAAATATTTTTTTTTTTCACTTTTTCTTTTCTTTTCCTTTCTCTCTCAGCAAATTTTTCTTCTCCTTTTTTCATGAAAAAATGGGAAGAAATCTTAACGAAATACACTTGTCCAATATGAGAACTTAACTTTAGTTGTCTTATTTTTTTTTCTTATGTGATAGGCACTGTAATGGTGTTAAAATTATAAATAGAAAGATAAATAATAAATGCTGCCTAGTAATTGTCTATGTCTACGTAGATATGGATGGATATACAATTGACAAATATTTTTTAGGCATACCAAACTTTCAATTACTTCTCAATCTTAATCTGCCGTGCTCAGAGGGCAAGAAAATAGTAACTAAATGTTCAAATTGAAGTGACTGATGTGATTATTCAAACCCAATGTATACTCATGTGGTTCAGTGAGATTCAATTGGCACTATTTTTATCTATTTCCGTGGTTAATTTTATGAATTTGACTCTCATTGGAGAACACTGTTGTGAGATGTCTTGTATTCACTATGCCTTTAGCTCGGGGTCAGGGAGCGGGCCCCTTGCATTATGGGTATGCAATGTTAATTTCGGCCCTTATTATTTTCACCCCATATATTGTATCAGTGTATACATTTTAGGGTTATAGAAAAATAGAGAGAGTTGTTGAATGTTTTGTAATCCTTATTGCATATAGTGGATTTTGATCGTTTCTCCGCCGTGAATGTAGACATTTTGCCAAACCATGTATATTTTGTGTTTGTGTGTGTGCCTGTTCTTATTATTGTTTATTGTGTGATTGAAATCAAGTTCTTGCATAACAAAAACATTGTAATTAGTGGTCAAATTTGTCACATACATCTAGATATGAATGGTTGAATTTTCTTATATAATTTGAATTTGTATGTCACGTTTATCTTTATTGGTAAAATTCTAAGCATAAATCTCAGGCACTTAGCTTTTCTTGTGCAAATTATTTCATACCCATTGAAAAAAGGAAGAAAAAAAAATTGTGATTTTTAAAACTCTTAAAAGCTTCAACGCATGGCCTAATCACACAACATTTAAATTTAAATTTAAATTTAAACTTTTTTTAAGCATCTTGCCAAGACCAATTTGATGTATTTATTTTAAGTACTTGCAAGGGCACGATCTCACCAAAGCTTGTAGTTTAAATTCGTAACAGAATGGCAGAGAGAGAGAGAGAGAGAGAGAGAGAGAGAGAGAGAGAGAGAGAGAGAGAGAGAGACACTGGGCAGAAAATTGTAATTGATTAACTGAATAAATGATTACAATATGTTACCTTTAGTAAGAGCAACTTTGAAACCTTAGACCAACCGAGTTCTAAAATTACAAGACTAATCTACTCCTACGAAAAATAAGTGCAGTGCATGAAAGTAGAGTGCAAGAAAGTAAAGTGCAGAAATTTAAAGATAAATAAAATTGACAAAGACGTTGAGTCTGGATTTGGTCAGGGGCCTTTGCAGTCTTTGCTTTCATCTATTTATAGTCACTTCTTTGCATATTCGAAGCAGTTAGGTTGTTATCTTCCACCATGATCTCCTTCTCCTTTGCTACTCCTTGGGGCTATGAACTCCTCTTTGTGCGTGTGTAACTGCTAATAACCGCTTCTTTGTTAACTTCCTCTCCATGTGCCATTCACGTGTTGTTTAGCATCTCCATTGGCTGAAAACTTGCATTCGCAGCTCACATGAGCGCCTTCGAACGTGAGACTTTTCATTATCTTGATGTATCCAGCACCCCTTGCTTGCCATGTGTCACCTTTGCATTGGATGGTTTAAATGTAACGCCAATAAAATCCTTGTGCACTAGACGGACCTCAAAAGAATTTTAACATAATTTTTAAAAAATATATCATTGAAAACAAAAACAAACAAAAAAATTAAAAAATATAAATTTTTTAGATGAATGTCAAACCATTTAGGAAAATAAATGGGTATGATGTGAGAATGTGCTGATGTAAACTTGAGATAGCTGTTTTTAACGGTCTACCATGTGAGACGATAAATGAAGTTGGTAAAAACTTACATGTGCCATGGCATTTATCTAATTTCATTCACCATATTAAATTAAATCAAAAATCAAGTGTTGTGTCTTAATTAAGTAAGATCGACTATATCAATTTTTTTTGTCATTTTATTTTATCAATAGTTATATATTCAGTTAAATTAAATAAATATTTTTTTTTCCCCTCCACTAACATCTCCATTTATAGTGATTGTGTCACTCTTTCTTACCATAATATCAGTTAGTCTTTGTTATATATGACCAATTCATCTTAACTTATTCTCTCAGTTATTATTATTTTTTTAATATGTGCTACTCTTGCCATTTTACGAATATATTTATTTCTAGTTTTAGTTTTTTAAATCTTATCACAACATCCATAATTCTGGTAATTGAAATTGTTGGACAATCTTCACTGTAATTAATTAATTCTGTTTGTGTATTTAACAATAAACAGAATATCAAAGAAATAAAGGGAAGGAGAATGAATGTTTGATTACAAAAATCAAACTAGAAAAAGAATTAAATAAATAAAAATAGATTTTATTTTGTTACAAAAACAAAATTAAAATCTGATTTAAATAAATAATAAAAAAAGAAAATAAATAAATAACTTACTTGATTAAAATCTTGAATATTATTCTGATCAAGTCCAGTGTTTGACACTGTGTTCTTAAGATAGATTCGTCCTCTCCACGGTGCTTTCAGAATATGGACGTCTATCACCCATGATGAAATGATCAACAACAAATATATGCAGCACTACAATATATTTGTACAACGAACACACTAAGTGTTTTATACTCTCTCTCACAAGAAAATAATGCAGCAAAATGAAGAGTATGAATGCAGAATTTTATGGACGAAAATTAGTATTTGAACCAAATGAGGGACTAGTCTATTTATAGAGATGAAGTGGTGGCTTGGTGGCTGCTAATTTTGAATTAAACAGGTACAATACCTGTTCAATTTAAATTAAACAGATAGGCAGTGTTTGGTTTGAATTTCAATTCAAAAGCTTGTTTTGATTTGAATTTGAACAGAACAAATTCGGTTTGGACAGACTCGGATCTGTCTGTGAAGAGGTGCAACAATTTGAATTTAAAATTTAAATATGGACAGAAATTCAGAATGAATTTTTGGACAAATTTTATTTCAAAAAATAAAAATTAAATTCAAATATTTTTGGCCCAAAAAGATTAGTATTGGGCCGAACAAGCCTAACCTCACACCATGCATCCGCGCCGAGCCCAGCCAGCTCGACCGGACGGACGGCGGCGGCGGCGCATGGTGATTTTTGGGTCCAATGGGTCTAGCCCATTTTGCCTATAACCTCCCTCTCTAAAACACTTGGGTACCCCTAGGGGCACACCCCAAGTTCCAATCCCATGCCTTATAAACCCACTCAAAACTTTCCACCAAATTAATGTGGGACAAGCCACTTTTCAACATTTAAGGATTTTTCACCAAAACTCCATTTCCATGGAGCATACTTTGGCTTCAATTTCCCATTCACTCGGTAATGGTTTTGAGCAACCAAATATACCACGTAAGTCACAACGTGGCATAGAACGCGTTACCACTTTGACCCGCGAAAAACGACGCACGAGTCCCACCTAAATAATAGACCAAAGTTAGGAAAAATTCTGTTATATACCCAGATTTTTCCAAACAACCTGTTTGAACAGGTACAGTACCTGTTGGGTTTTGAATTAAAACTAATTAGGTTCAAATTTGAACAAATAAAAAACCGAATAACCCAGATTTGAATCTGTCCGGGTTATTTGAATTTTAAATAGTCAATTCTGTTCGGGTGGGAGAAAACCGGACCAGATTTTGAATTTAAATTCCGAAAATCAAATTGGAAAAATTAGAAAATGGAATTCAAATGTTTTTTGCCCAAAAAGATAGGTATTAGGCCAAACAAACCCAACCACACACCCGCGCCAAAGCTCAGCTCGCCCAACCGGATGGACAGACGGCGCCCGTATGGTGATTTTTGGGTCCAATGGGTCAAGCCTTTTTTGCCCATAACCTCCCTCTCTACAAAACTTGGGTACCCCTCGGGGCACACCCCAAGTTCCAATCCTAAGCCTTATAAACCCATTAAAAACTTCTCACCAAATCAATGTGGAACAAGCCATTTTTCAACATTTAAGGATTTTCCACCAAAACTCCATTTTCATGGAGCATATTTTGGCTTCAATTTTCCATTTATTCGGTAATGATTTTGAGCAACCAAATATACCACGTGAATTACAACGCGGCATAGAATGCATTACCACTTTGACTCGCCAACTTTGGCGTACGGGTCCCACCTAAATAATTGACCAAAATTCGGAAAAAATCTATTTTTTTTTTACCCAAATTTTCCAAACCATTTCCAACAAAAATAAGATCAAATTACAAATTATGCCACCACACATGAGAAAATTTTATCTTCAATATGTTCTATCTTCAATAGGAACTTCCCACGGTTCTTGTTCAAGTTTTATTTTTAATTCCCAATTTTAGGATCACTAATGTTGTGTTTGGTTGGGGGATTTGAGAAGGATTTGGAAAAAGGAAATAGAAAATGTTGGTAAAATGTGAATAAAATATACCTACATTTTACTTAATTTCACACACCTTGTCTCTTTACTTACAAACATTTTCCCTTTCCCTTTCCAAATCTCTCCTCAAATCCCTCGACCAAACACCGTGTAATGGTTAAAGACTTCTGTTCACTAGTTGGAATGGACTTCAAAGCCACATCAGTTGAGAACAATTTGCAAATTCCAACACATATATATAATAAATGTGTGAAAAATAGTGGAAATGGACTATGTAACCATATATAATTGTTTGCCACAAATGTTTCCTTTACCATCCATAGTGGCTAACGAATTTGTCTAATATAACGTCTTGATTTTAATTGTCCTATTTATAATTTATTTTCTCATGTGATAGGCACTGTGATAATATTAAAATTATAAATTTTAAGAAAGCTTTTGCAAGGAAGAATAAATAATAAAAGAAAAATAAGTAAATGAAATATAATTTTTTTTTCACTTTTTCTTTTCTTTTCCTTCCTCTGGCAAATTTCTCATTTTCAATGAAATACTTGTCTAATACGAAAACTTGATTAGTTACCCTATTTACAATTCATTTTCTCCTGCTAAAGGCATTATGGCGGTGTTAAAATTATGAATTTTAAGAGGGATTATCTGAAGAAGAACAAGTAATAGAAAGAAGGGAAAAAAATAGTAAATGAGTTATATTTTTTTTTTACTTTTTTTTCTCTCTTGCAAATTTTCTTTTCTTCTTTTTTTTAATGGAAAAAAGGGAAGGAATCTTAATGAAATGCGCTTTTTCAATATGAAGACTTGACTTAAGTTGTCTTATTTGTTATTCATTTTTTGATGTGATAGGCACTGTGTTATCATTGAAATTATAAATTTTAAGCATGATTTATAGAGAAAAATAACGAATAATAAAATTTAAATAATTTTTTTTTCTCACTTAAGCGTGTAATTGTTTATGGCAAATGTTTCCTTACCATGCATAAAAGGGAAGGACTTTTTTCCTTTTCTTTTATATATATATTTGGAAGAGGTGAAGAAATCTTAATGAAATACACTTGTCCAATACGAAAACTTGACTTTAATTATCCTATTTACAATTCATTTTCTCATGTGACAGGCACTGTTGTGATGTTAAAATTATGATTTTGCAAAGACTAATAAACAATAAAAGAAAAAAATAGTAAATGAAATATCTTTTTTTTTCTTTTTCTTTCCTTTTTCTTTTCCTTTCTCTCTCGGCAAATTATTCTTTTCCTTTTTTCATGGAAAAAGGGGAAGGAATCTTGACGAAATACACTTGTCCAATATGAGGACTTGACTTTAGTTGTCTTATTTACAATTCGTTTTCTCATATGATAGACATTTTAAGAAAGATTTGCATAGAAAGATGAATAATAAATGCTGCCTAGTAATTGTCAATGTCTATGTAGATGTGGATGGATATACATACAATGGACAAATGTTTTTGAGGCCAACCAAACTTTCAATTACTTCTCAATCTTAATCTATCGTGCTTAGAGGGCAAGAAAATAGTAACTAAATGTTCAAATTGAAGTCACTGTTGTGATTATTCAAACCCAATCAATACTCGTGTGATTCAGTGTGATTCAATTGGCATTATTATTATTATCTATTTCAGTGGTTAATTTTATGAATTCGACTCTCATAGGAGAAGACATTGTAATTAGTTGTTAAATTTGTCACATACTTCTAGATATATATTGTTGAATTTTCTTATATAATTTGAATCTGTATGTCACATTTATCTTTATAGGTAAAATTCTAAGCATAAATCTAAAGCACTTAGCTTTTCTTGTGCAAATTTTTTCTTACCCATTGAAAAAGAAAAAAAAAAATTGTGATTATTAAAACTTAAAAGCTACAACGCATGGCCTAATCCTACAACATTTAGATTTAAATATTATTTAAGCATCTCGCCAAGAATAATTTGATGTATTTACTTTAAGTACTTGCAAGGGCACAACTCTATTCAACCATAGATACGGTAAAAAAAAATATTTAAAAAAAAAAGAAAAAAAAAAAGAGAAGATTGTCAAAACCAATGGACTTAATCCAATGGAGCTGGATTTAAAAAATTAATTAATTTAAAATTAAATTACCGAATCTATTTAACAAAATTTTTAAATTTTGATATTGCTAAAAAACTACATTGCAAATATTATAAAGTTATTAACCCACAACTAAAACACTAGGACAATGGAATTCATCACCACATACATAATAAAGTTATTAACCCACAACTAAAACACTAGGACAATGGAATTCATCACCACATACATAATATTTATATTCTTCATGCTTATTAATTCTTCATTTTTCTCTTCCCATAAGTTGGTGGCAAAACTTGGATGATAATACATGAAAGTTCATTTTATTAATTTTCAAAAAAATTATTTTTCATTTTAGAATTAAAAAATTTATGAAATCTATCAAAACTTAATCTATATCTGATCTTAACAAATCATAAATTGAATCCAACCAAACACATTGAAATTTAATTATAATTTGTTTTAGTTAAAAATCAACAAGTGAAGAAGAAAAATTTTATTTCATTAAAGCATATAATTTATTGAACAAATTAAATCATGGGGATTTTTTTAGGGTCCCTAATAATAAGATTTTATAGCATAAAGGATATCCAATATTTTCATAATATCTAAGGTCCCTCAAATTGATCTAGAGAAAATTGGATCCAGAGAAATTCTCTGGACTTCATAAAGAAATTCTCTCTAGAGAAATTCTTGAACTTTCCAAAGAAATTCTCCCAAACCCAGAGAAATTCTCTCAAAACCAAAGAAATTCTCTTCAAAATCAGAGAAATTCCATTTTCTGTGATTTCCAATGGCAGCTCTCTACTCATCTCTCAGACCCACTTCATCTTCTTCACCATCTTCATTACAGACTTTCAACCTAATAATATTCAAATTTTAAGTTTCTTCTTATTTCACACATTTTCTCCACAACCAAACACGCAACCACTAATACAAAATCCAAAGGAATTTTTTCCAGAACTTCTCTGGACTCCCCAACCTAGAGAAATTATCTCAAAACCAGATAAATTCCCAGACAAACCCTTCCAGAGAAATTCTCTCCAAAATCAGAGAAATTTCATTTTCTATGATTTCCAACATCTCTCAGACCCACTTCATCTTCTTCATCACAGACCTTCAACCTAATAATATTCAAATTTTAAGTTTCTTTCCATTTCACACATTTTCTCAGCAACCAAACACGCAACCACTGATACAACAATCAACTAATCAATAAAGCACAAAGAACGCAATTGCGCAATTTTCACAATGACCATCATCATCATCATCTAAAATAGCACTTAAATTCATCAATCTTCGTAGTTACATATACATATATATGTGTGTATAATTCACCTGAAAATAGGGTGGAGGAGGGAGGAGGATTGGTGGACCCGAAGTTGGGGATCAAACAAAATCGTTACTAATTCACTCGCTGGAAGGGTCATCGTCGAAGAAAGAACCCAATGGGTGGGTCTAGTGGGTCTAGACTTGATACAGGGCCAACCTGAACAGGGCTCCGGCATCTTAGACCCACTTCATGTTCTTCATCATCTTCATCACAAAGCTGCACTTCATCTACCTATGCAAAGAAAGATTACAACCGCTGGAGATGGAAGTTTCCAGCGAGAAGAACAGAGATCGGAGACGAGCATGGGCATGGCGGTGGGAATGGGGACAATCAGAAAGATCAAGACTGTTGCTTTAGAGAGAGAACATTTTAGAGAGAGAAAAAGACGCAGAAATGAGAGAGAGAGGAGAAGAGATGAATTTAGCAGAGGGAGAGAGTTTAAAGTGAGAGAGAGAAAAAAAATGAGGTTTGATTTGAGAAATTTCTCTGTGATATATGATTGTGGAGGTTGAGGGATCTTAGACATCATAAAATAATATTGTGGATCTCTTCCATTACTAAATATGGAAGAGGGACCTTAGACTAATTTTCCCTTAAATCATATGAACAATTATAAGTAATTAAGTAGGTAACTTCATCCTAACCTTAACAATTTATTTAGCCATAAGTTTAGCCCAACATACTCATATTTGAAAGAAACTTTCTTGGTTGCATTAAATAAATAACCCACGTACAAAATCTTCTTCTCTCAATATTTGAAATACACTAAGGTTGTGTTTGGTTAATAAATTTGAATAGAGAAAGAAAATTTAAAAAAAAAAATGTGTCTGAAATGTCTGTAAAATATAATTTTATTTCATTCGCATTTCACCTACCGTTTTTTCAATTCCAAATCTCTCAGCAAATTCTTAAACTAAACAGAGCATAAGGTTGTGTTTAATTCATAAACATAAGAAGAGATTTAAAAAAGAAAAAATAAAAGGCATATAAAATGTGAGTGAAATTGTAACAACCCCGACCTATGATTAGCCGATAGACCATGCATGATTAATTATGCCTAATGAGTAATTACGATGAAATTCTGAATTAATTGCATGTGTGTTGCATTATTTGTGTTTCTATCTGTTTGCCATAGAAATATCTGTTTGTGTTTCTGTTTTGTTCTGCGAATTTAAGGTCTCATCGACATCCGATTACGAAATTGACTTGAATTATGTGTTAGTTGGAATTTTTAGAACATTGTGGTAGGTTTAATTGAAATTTGATTCGGAACGAAATAATTAGAATAATTAATGCTCAATTAAGCCTAATTAATGAATTCCTTAATCCACGCCTATATAAGGCACTAGTGGACCCCTGTATACACTTTACACTCTTATCTCTTCCTTCTTGAGGCATCAAACGTGAGTGAGAGTGAGAGTGAGAGTGAGAGAGAGAGAGATCAAGTATTGAGTTAGAAATTTAAGGAGATGGAGAAAAATTGTAGAGAATTCAAGGTGTTGAACTAAGTGACTCAACCATTTAGACATCTAGGACACAATTAAGCTTCTAAGGTAAGAATTTCTATCTTCTAGTTTGTAATTTAGTTGGTTGCCACATGAAATCAAGTGTGATAGATGAATTAACATGAGAATTGTGCTTAAATAGATGAATTCCATACATACATGCATGCATATATCATAGCATTTTGAGTTTGAACTTCACAAAAGTCTCACATGCATTTGTCTACGTGAGTGAGAGTGAGAGTGAGAGTGAGAGAGAGAGAGAGAGAGAGAGAGAGAGATCAAGTGTTGAGTTAGAAATTTAAGGAGATGAAGAAAAATTGTAGAGAATTCAAGGTGTTGAACTAAGTGACTCAACCATTTGGACATCTAGGACACAATTAAGCTTCTAAGGTAAGAATTTCTATCTTCTAGTTTGTAATTTAGTTGGTTGCCACATGAAATCAAGTGTGATAGATGAATTAACATGAGAATTGTGCTTAAATAGATGAATTCCATACATACATGCATGCATATATCATAGCATTTTGAGTTTGAACTTCACAAAAGTCTCACATGCATTTGTCTATCTTGACCTTGTTTTGAGAATTCATCACATTTATTACCATTTGACCTTAATTAATCATGTTTTGGAAAGCTTAAGTTCATGACAATTCATGCATGTCATGTTCACATCATATTCATAAACTTCAAGTTAAATTTTGAGCAATTAGCAAGCTTTTGGGCCTTGATTTGGCAAAATGGTTTTGAATACATGATGTTTGACAAGTTTAGACATGTTTTCTCAAGCTTTTGGCCCAAAAGAACATGATTTGTGGCTTTGAATTTGAGTTTTGGTGCTTGGGAGTGAATCTGGAAATTTCAGAGTTCTGCTCCTCCGCTCGAGCGACAAAACCTGCGCTCAAGCGACCACTCGCATTTTGGCACTTTCGCTCGAGCGACCACAAGTTGGCTCGAGCGTAAAATGTATGCTCCCAAAAGTTTACAAGTTTTACAGACCGCTCAAGCATCCAGAGTTGCACTGGAACAAGGACCTCAGCCTCACGCTCGAGCGACCGTCGAGCGGAAAAAATCAACAAACCAGTACTTTTGCAGAGTTTACAAACTGCTTGAGTGAAGGAAGTTGCGCTCGAGCGACCACTTACATGTTTGGACGTCTGCTTGAGCAAAGGAAGTTACGCTCGAGTGAGACCCTTGTTTCCAGCATATTTGACCAAGTGTTTTCAAGTGCATTTTCGTATTCTCATTGCATCATAGGCATTCCTAAGCCAAGATTAAGACATAATAATGAGGATAAGACTTAGAAACACACTAAGAACGAAACGTAATGAGTTAAGCATATTTTGAGCATGTGTTTCAATGTGTATCTGCTATGTGTTTGTGTAAGTCACGCGCTATAGACTATCCGAATCGCCGCTTCCTCTATTTTGCTATTGAAGCTATCTGTGAATAATAACTTTGTAAAGTTATGTTTAACTTTAACTATTTTTTGATGGTATGAAATGATTAGTTTTCTGAAATGCTACGTTTCATATGAATGAATGATTGTCCAAGTTTATAAAATGCATTCGTGGCATCCTTAGTATCATATGATATGCGTCTCTTTATCGGTCATCGAAATGCCTTTATGGTTATCCCTTTATGGGTCATCGGAAACGTCTCTGTGTACATGAGTCATCGGAATGCCTTATGGTTGTCCCTTTATGGGTCATCGGAATGCCTTCACAACCGTCCCTTCATGGGTTATCGGATTTGTTAACGCTAATGGATTTACTACGTACTATCATGTGACATGTATGAACTTTGAATACGAATATGAAATATGTATGTAAATCTATTTTTGCTTTGACATCTGATTATGTACAAGACTTTGTTTCTGTTTGGATATCATTCAGTAAAACCTTTACTCTATTATTATTCACTGGGCTTCCGTTCACTATTTATATTATGTATGTAGGCGACCAAGCGTGTGACCAGTCTCAGAGTTGAAGACCTGGAGTCTCTATTTTGTAGGCCAACCGTTGTGCCTCCCAAGGAGGTTCCGGAAAGAGTTCAACGGTCGAGTTTTGTAAACCATGACATAAACTTGGGACTTTTGTTGTTCTGTGACCAATTCTTTTGTTCTATTTTGTGTATAAAGACAAGGTTGGATGGATGTCTATGATGTCATATATGTCTCTATATATACAAGGTTTTAAATTATGTGCCACGTATATGTTTGCATAGCTATATAGACTATGTATGTTTCTATATTTGCTTCTGCAGCCCCTTATTATACGATAATCTGTTCAAAGGCCTTTGGTAATCTAATGATTACTGGCCGGTTACGATACTAAACCTATAGGGGCGAATTTGGGTCGTAACAAAAATATTTTATTTCACCTGCTTTCCACACACTTTTTAATTAAAAAAAAGGTCCATCAAAGGAGAAAGCTCAAAATAAGCTACACTAGTTAATTAGAAATTTTTAGCTGTTTTTTTCAAAAAAATATAATTATCTTCCCTTTTACTAATACAATTATCTCTATTGAGTTTGAAAAAAGAAGCTCAAAAGTCAAAATCCACACACTACCTCTAGCCAACTTTCTTCAAATCAAATCATACTTGAATAAGTTCTAATTTTCAAATATATTTTTGATTTTCTATTTGATTTCAAAACTAAAATCACTAGACGAGGATAGTTTGAAAAAAAAAAAAATTTGAAACAAGTGAATTAGTCATATTATCAATTGAATATATATATATATATATGTGTGTGTGCGCGCGTGTTAGCAAAACTTGAATATGAATATTTAATTAGTAAATTTTCAACTCAAGAAAAGAGGAAATAGGAAAATGTTAAAAATAAAAAGTCCTCAATCAAATTTGTTGATTTAAATCTCAAATTATCTGAAATAGGACCTACATGAAAAAAAGGCTTTTGGAGTGGATGGCTACGAGCATTAGGCCTTTTTTTTTTTACGAGGAAATGCCACAAGGATTACCGGGAGAATCTAACGCTAGAAAAGCCTTAAGCTCAGAAGGAGGGTTCCCCACTAAATCAAAAGGGAGCTTGTCCTTCATATTATAAGTTAACCAATGTGCAACCTGATTTGCATCTCTAGGAATCCATTTAAAGGCTATCCCACTCCGAGATCGATAAGTTCGAATGTCATTTAAAGGCTACCTCTTCTATTAAAAGGACTTCGTTGACAGGTTGAAAATGGATATTCAATTAAGTTTTGGAAAGCTCGATGATCCCTCAGAAATCTGTATAATAATGATTCTCATCCATTAAAAGAAATCTATTTGTAACCGTATAAATCTGTATAATTATGATTCCCTGAAATAATATTTAGTACAATAATGATTATATTTTGAGGTTTAAACCACCACTTTAAGATTATTACTCAAAAAATTATCACAAAAAAACCTAATCTAAATCTGTGCTGTTCATTTTTCTTTTCAATTTCTTCTGATTTGTTCACAAAAGTTAGCAAACAAATTGCTAAATCAACATGTTGTCTTATGCTCTGGTTTCAATGACACACTTTTAACTGTTCTTTGGTATCCAAACTACGTCATTGTGAATTTCTCTTTCTTTGAAGCATTGTACAACACCACTTTGTACAGGAATCTCCAAATTACTCTGTAGAAAATAAATAAATAAATTATCACACAAATTGCTAAGATATAGAGCAAGCAAGTTTTGAATACAGAATGAGTATAAAAAGGCAAATCTGGAATTTATAGCTTATAAATTTTTAAATCATCTGAGCCACTCAAATGCTGAATGAATTCAAGATACAGAAGTAGAAATTTTTTATCGGAACCATTCATTTATAATGCTTGCAACTATTGGGTTGTGCTTATGGATATTTTTAAATTAGTTATTTAAAATTTTTGAAAATGCTAGTAGTGAAAAAGAGCAGAAAAATAGACTAGAAAATGTCGAAAATGAAAAACAAGAACAGCATACATTCTAAGGATAGAAGGCAAACACTCAAAGAGGTCGAACAGGTGATATCAAAAGAGTTGTCCTAAAGTTATCATGTGAAATTGATTTTGCAAAGGTGGACTTTGATCATCTGATATCTTCATGGTTATATGATCATCTGATAGCTTCATGGCAACTTGTCTCATGGTTGGCCGAGACGATGGATTGGCTTGTAAACATGCAAATGCTAGTTTCGCAACCATAACTACTTGCTCCACCACTTGATTCTTAGGAGGAAAGAGACGTTGATCCAACACATCCTTCAATAATATTCCATGCACAGTTGATGTTGATGAGGAGGATGACGACAATGACAAAGAGGAGATTAGATCACCCGGATGCTTCCCCGTAATCAATTCCAGTGTGAGCACCCCAAAACTATAAACATCGCACCTCTCATCCACTTCCATTGTATAAGCAAGTTCTACCAAATCAAACAAATGACCAACAGAAGAAAATAGTAATTAAAAAATATATAAAGAATTGTTCCATATCCAGATAACAATTCTTTTAAATCAAGTGAAATCAAAAACTCTTAATACGCAAAGATTGATAAATTAAAATGAACATTATATGGATGACTTTGAGATAAAATCACTGCAATAGAAAATTACATACCAGGAGCAGCGTACCCATAGGTCCCGGCAAATGTAGTCCAATTGGATGAGTCAGGCTTCATAAATCTAGCTGTGCCAAAATCTGAGATGTGAGCCACATACTCTAAATCAAGCAAAACATTCTTGCTTGATATGTCTCGATGGATGATTGGAGGTGAACAATCGTGGTGCATATAAGACAAAGCATTTGCCGCACCTTTGACAACATTCACTCTCTTAATCCAATCAAATTGCAATACTTGATCCTCTGTGCTCAATATATTTCCTAAGCTTCCCCCTTCCAAGAACTCATAAACCAAAAACGAGTGCCTCGGGTGTGAACAATAACCATAAAGTTTTACGATGTTTTGATGGCGAATCTCTGTTAACGCATGGATCTCACTCGTAAAGCTTTTTAGATTAGTCAAGTCATCATCAGGTGATTCGTGAAGTTTCTTCACAGCAACTACCTGACCACTTGGAAGGTCAGCTCTATAAACAGTACCACATCCTCCCTCCCCAACACAATGTTTGGTACTAAAGTTCTCAGTCGCTTCAATGATGTTTTCATACACCATTTTCCCATCATAGCTCCAAATTGCAAACAAATTTTGATTATGTACTTGTCTTGGTTCATTTGTTGTGTTCCTTACTTTCTTATGAAAAGCCATAAAAATTCCGAGAACCATTAGCAAAAGCAATAAAAATCCAAAAATTAGGACAACTAGTAACACTACTTTGTTTGTCTTTTTTTTACCAATCTCATTGTTCATTTTAGGCGAGCAAGTTTTCAAACCAGTAGCATTACCACACAAACCTTTATTACCTCTGAGCGCCTCAAATGGAGCCTCTCGGAAAGCTTTCATGTTAGGAATAGGACCCTCCAACTGATTGAAAGATACATCTACCGATGTCAAACTTAACATATTATCAAAAGATAATGGAACGGAACCAGTGAGCTCATTATGGGAGATATTCAATGTTTCTAGGCTTTGTAATTCACCAATCTGTAGTGGTATCTTACCTATTAGCAAATTGTAACCAATATCAAGACTTTGAAGGCCCTGTAAATGGCCTATCTCTAAAGGAATGTTATTCCCAATTCTGTTGTTGCTCAAATTCAAGCTTAATAGTTTCAAGCATTCCCCCAGTTCTATAGGGATCGGACCACTTAGATTATTTGCTGCCAAGTTAAGATTCTCCAGATTGGAAAGCTTGCCAAACACTTGAGGAATGTTGCCCGAGAGTTTGTTATCATTCAGCTTAAGGTCAAACAATGAAACCAACCTTCCCAATTTTGTTGGTATCTCTCCAACTAGATGATTTGAAGAGAGGTCAAGTTTCTGTAGCTGAGCTGCCTCTACCAATTCAAGCGGTATCCCACCAGAAATATTATTATTAGACATTTTGAGACTAGTTAAATTATGACACTTTCCCCATTTTTGAGATAGCTCGCCGTAGAAATTGTTATCACTCAAATCAATGTAAATCAAGTTTGGGTACAAGCCAAAATCTTCTGATATATTTCCTGAAAATTGGTTTCCATCAAGCCTAACTCTGTATAAGCTATGGCAATTTTTCAAACTTTTTGGGATGGGACCTGTGAGATTGTTGTTGTTTGCACTCAATGCAAGTAATCCACCATCAAAGCATAAGTGTCCTGGCAAATGACCGGTAAGTTTGTTGTAACCTATATGGAAATTTTTCAAATATGTAAGATTACTCAATCCTAGAGGTATAGAGCCAGTGAGGTGGTTGCTGGTCAACCCAAGAAACTCAAGGAATTTTAACTTTCCTATCTCTGAAGGAATGTAGCCAGATAATCGATTTACAGCTAAATCTAACGCACTGAGCTTGGTCAAGTTTCCAATAGTTGAAGGAATCCATCCTGAGAACATGTTTGCCTGGAGGTGCAACATGTTTAAGTTGCCCAAGTCCCCTATAGATGTAGGGATTGACCCAACAAGATTGTTTGTTGACAAATCAAGTTCAATGAGAGACCTTAGATTCCCAACTTCATTAGGAATTGTTCCTGAAAGTCGGTTGCCATAAAGATATAGAATTGTTAAGTTGTTCAAATTCCCTATAGAAGGAGGGATTGAACCCGTGAAATTGTTAGAATTCAGAGCAAGCTTACTGAGAGACGTTAACAACCCAACTTCATGAGGGATTGATCCAGAAAGGTGGTTTTCAAAAAGGGTTAGGGTGGATAAACTGTTCAAGTTCCCAACTTCATGAGGGATTGATCCAGAAATGTGGTTTTCAGAAAGGGTTAGGGTGGATAAACTACTCAAGTTTCCTATAGAAGCAGGGATTAAACCCGTGAGATTGTTAGACCATAGAATGAGCTCATTGAGTGACCGTAATAACCCAACGTCTTGAGGGATTGATCCAGAAAGCTGGTTTTCATACAGGTACAAGATCGTTAAGTTGTCCATGTTCCCTATAGAAGTAGGAATAGAACCTGTGAGATTGTTAGACCCCAAAACTAGCTCTTTGAGAGACCTTAACAACCCAACTTCTTGAGGGACTGCACCAGAAAGTTGGTTTTGAAAAAGGTATAGAATTGCTAGGTTGCTCAAGTTACCAATAGAAGCAGGGATTGAACCCACAAGGTTGTTTGCAGACAAATCAAGCATAACAAGAGAACTCAACATCCCAACTTCTCGAGGGATAGATCCGGAGAGTTTGTTGTCATAAAGGAACAAAAGGGTTAAATCACTCAAGTTTCCTATAGAATGAGGGATTGAACCTGTGAGATTATTAGAATACAAACTAAGCTCCTTGAGAGAGCTGAACAATCCTATTTCTCGAGGGATGAAGCCACTGATTTGATTTCTATTCATGTACAAGATCTTGAGATTCATCAAGTTGCCTAGTTCAGGTGGAATTGTTCCAGACAAATTATTGGCGGCCAAGCTAAGATATGAGAGTCTTGAAAGGCTCCCAATGCTGGAAGGGATGTTCCCATAGAGTGAGTTGTTAAAAAGTTGGAGGCTGAGGAGATGAATGAAGGACGAGAAATTAAGATTGGAAAGCGTACCTCTCAAACCATAACTCGTAATGTTTATATGGGTGACACTGTTGACCTTGTTGCAACGAATTCCAACCCAATTACAATGGTTGCTTCCAACCCACGATGATAGGAGAGATTGGCTTTGGTTGTCAAGGCTTGCTTTCCACGTTAAAAGAGCCACTACTTCTGTTTTTGGAGTCGGAGAATAAGCAAAAGCAGCAAAATGGGAAGAAGAGACCAGCACAAGGATGATGAGAAAGATAAACTGGACTTGGAAAGAAAGGAACTGTTTGGAAGGAGACATTGCTAATGATGTCATTGTTGATGTTTCAATGTAAGCTAAGAAGGGAGCTGAAGAGCTTGAAGTGCAATGAGAGGTATGTATAGATACAGAGTGCAATAAATAATTGAACTTTTTTAATTAAAAAAAAACACGATTTCTTTGAGAATTATGATATGAGTTTGAAAATTGTACGCCTATTGGTTGCAAGTTGAGCTTGGTCAACTGATCTATAAGATCTTTCCAGATCAGCAAGAAGAAGATGGGTGCAAGCAATAAAGTTTACCCCATACCAACCATTAAGTGTCAATTGTGATTCCCCTCTTGTTAGGCAATAAAAGTTAAGAAACTATAAAATTTGTCCACAAATTTACCCAAAATATAATGTGTTGTCAAAATTTAATTATATATAGTGAAACTCATACTTGAAATGAATCTTAACCCTCCAGTATTTTTTCGTATAAATTTTTTAGGTGCCGAACATTGCTGATATGTTCCATTGTGTAAACTAATAATGTCTGAGGAAAGCATCACATGACAATATATTCTCCGCGGTATCCAATAATTGCTCCCAAAAAAAAAAGAGAAAACGTCACAAAATAGACAAACAGGTGTTTGGAAAAAGGAAAGAGAGTTCATTTAGCTATTTTTGTCTAGTCAACAATTGTTTTCTTTAGGTATAAATCAATGGGAAAGAAATCATAATCAAGGGATTCTGTTCCCTACAAAGACTTGACTTTTGGGTGTCGAGTTTGGCCATCTTTTGTCTCAATGGGTAATGTAATACTGTGTATGACTTCATCCAACTAAGAAAATTGACTCATGATGTCAACTTTTGTGTGCTACAAATAGTCTCACTTATTACATATCTCACTGAAAATAGATATGCCAAAAAAAAGGGCTTACTTGTGTATACTTACTACAAGCTTTACTTTGACTGGGTTTCCAAGAAATTGGCCAGGCTTTGATCTGGATTTGGAAATTACCAAATTCTGGATGAACCATTGAAGATTGATGTACTAGTTTATAAAATTTAAGTTCACAAACAGTTGGACTGAATTTCACAGTTGGAGAAATTCCGTCTCATAATTTTACTTGCCTTTTGATTTCCATGGTGTCATTTCTGTTCTTCATTCCTCTGAATATTTTGATGGAATGATTCCGTTTTATTCCAGTGAATCAAATACTACCTTAGTAGTGGATTATAGTAAGAATCAACTTCCTTCCAATTGAAAAAATAAAATAAAATAAAATTGCCTTGAAGACTTAAAACATCTGATGAAATCACTTTCTCTGAGTTCTCGACAAGGCAAGCTATCACAGATTCATAGTCCCTCTCTGCTTGGGACATAACATAAAACAGCACTACAATCCTCATCACATGGAAGAATGTTTGTGTGGGTGTGTGTCAGCTGTGCACTCACCCATGTACCATCCTCTCCAGGTCAGTTTTTCTAGCCTATTGTCTTCGAAACCCTTTAGATTTTCCTCGTCGAAAAGAAGAGTAATGGACACATGCAAAAAAGTTCAACCAAAAAGAGCATTCCCAAACACAATAAAAAAAATTAAAAATTAAACAAAAAAAAGAAAGAAAGAGCAATCCCAACAATAGAATGCATACACAGTCCCATTATGCCAATTCCAACAGCACACCAAAAACATTTCAGCTCACCCTTTTCATGGAACACAGGGGAGGCAGGAGATGTTAAGGGCAGCGAAAGCTTAAAATAAATTGTGCTAGAGGGTACAAGTATGCATTGAGATGTACGGTTGTATGAGGTAGGACTTGTACAGATCTCCTTCGATATGAACTAAGAATTCAATTAAAACACTTAATATATACAAATATTATTATAACCTTCTTCAACTTAACTTCAATTCACTTACATGTAGCCCACTATAGTACCCTTTATATAGGACAACACAAAAACTTCTAGTTACATGTATCACACACACACACCCCTATAAACCATTGCATAGTCCTATGGAACTTATTTATTAATATGATGAATTTTAAATGATATATACTTCACCCAACTTCTAGAAAGGGTGGCCAGTGACAAAGCTGACGACTGGAAACAAGTAATGCAAAGTCCAAACAACCTTACAACAAAAATTTCATGAAACTTCTGATTCAGCAAAGAGGCGGTATAGTTAGAATTAAGAATAAAAGAATGTACTGCTCTATTATTTCTCCTAAAAAGAGGAATTGTACAACTTAGTTTGTCATCATTAAATTAAAATAATCCTACAAACTACAAAAAAAACATGGCTGCTGCATAAAAACAGCAGCTGCTCACTATTAACCCATATTCCTAGAAAATCATTGATGAAATTACACTACTTTTTTCTCTCTTTTTTTTCCCCCTTTTTTCATGAGAAGAAGACATAATCAGCAGAGCAGGCATCCAGAACTACCAATCTAAGAGCTGTACCTTCTGCCGGTCAGGCAGCTGCCTGGACTGGACCATCAGATCGGAAATCCTGACCACCCCCACGCCCACGCCCACGGCCCCAGCTGCGTCCGCGTCCACGCCCACGTCCACGGCCTGCAAAGATCCATGGAGATTAATGTCGAAAGTTGAAAATAAATATAATACATGAAAAATGAACCAAAACCAGCTGAATTTAGATATTTTTGTGAACACAGATCAGCCAAGCAAGATTTTGACGTATCCAACATTAATTATGAACTCTAGATTCAGCACCTCTGCAAGCGTATACATGTACAATGAAACAAAAAGGCAAACGCTCTTGAACATATTACTCAGTATCAGTTTATCCGGTCAACTAAAAACACTATACTTTGCCACCTTGAATTATCAATTTGCATTAATCTAAACATTCTGTTAAGGATCCGTCACATAAATGGATAAAAATTTGACATATGACATGCACATGAAATCTTAAATATTGTGACATGCTTAAATGACCTATTTCTTTTCTTCATATTTTCTCTCTCTTTCTCCTTCCCTTCCCTTCCCTTCTTTCTTCTATGCACGTCAGCAGCCATGGCTGTTGTCGTGGGTGGGTAGGAGAAGGGAAAACAAAAAAAAAGGGGGTCATTTCAAGCATTCTACAATATTTTATTGGTACAAATTGACAGTTCAAGGTAGCAAGTGTAGCAATTTGTAGTTGGAAGAGGACAGAGTGATACTGAGTAATAGTTCAAGTGGATAAATTCTAATTTTCCTAAAAGTAAAAGGTCTTCAAGAAAGACAGACAGATCCAGGGAACATAAGAAAGGAGGAAAATGGGTAAATTGCACTTTTCACCCTCAAGCTTTCACCCAAACTTCACTTTGGTCCCTCATCTCTAATTGCAACAATTAGGTCATCAAACTTCAACATGTGTTTCAATGTGATCCCCCAGTCATCCCACCGTTTGAAATTTGAGTGTAAGTTTGAGGATGAAAAGTGTAATTTATCATTAAAAAAATTGTTTAATGCCCTTAAAATGTATTCACGCAGCCCTCATGTGATCACTTTCCGTCCAAATTTTTAATGATAATTGATAGAAGGACCAAATGTAAGGGTGAAATTCAGATAAAATCAGGTATCAAAGTAAAATTCAGAAGTTTTAAGGGTGAAAACTGTAATTTATCCAGAAAAAAGTTAATCTACATGACGCACAGTAGTATGCAACTAATCCCAGCTGCAGCTTACAAGAAATTCCACCCTCGACAAGCTCATTAAAGAAAAATGACAAGGGTCACTGGTGTGTGGTTATTAAAGTTCTCAACTCCACTATTGTTAATTGACCATCACGTTTTACTGAAGTAGAGAGAAATCTTTGGAATGGCAAACATATAAATATACTTACCGCGGCCTTGAGCAAACGGTGCCCCTGATCCACCATAGTCATTGTAACCACCCAAGTCTTGTTGCATATCCCCACCACCATAGCCTCTTCCACGTCCACGAAAACCACGGCCTCTTCCCCTACCCCGTCCTCTTCCACCATATCCACGTCCACCATCCCATCCACCATCTCCATTGTATTCTACCACTCCATTGTTACTACTCCCTGTAGAAGATAGATTGTAGCTATTACACTTCATAAGGAGTCAGGTTAGAGGGGAAAGAATAAAGCACTATAATCCACAAGGCAAAACTATAGCCAATGACAAACGGTTTTGTAGTTATTACACTTCATAAGGAGTCAGAACAGGGGCAAAAATAAAGCAATATAATCCACAACACAGCACCATAGCCACCGACAAAGGGTGCTGAAAATTAATATGTTGGCCCCTAATAGAAATGCTTCTTAACCAAACATTATCCATTTTTTTAATATTGCATCAACTATCATAACTTGAAACCCAATTCCTGCACTCAATGTGAATTCACATTCTAGCTTCAACTGTTGCAAGTCTCCAGCAATCAGTGGCGGAGCCAATTAAGGCCTCGAAGGGGCATGTGCCCCTGCTCAACTTTTAAACAAATACATTTTCACCTATGGTTTTGCAAATATCTTTCAATTTGCCACCTCAAATTATATATGCCCCCTAAATTTGTTAAATTTATAACCCACCTTTTTAGTCTTTTCAAAAACAAAAACACCCTACAATTTATCCATTCGACTTTTTATTTTGCTAAAAAAATTCTTTATCATTATACATATATAATTTATTTATTTTTATTAAAGTCAAACTTCTGAAAGCCTTATTTCAAGAAACCACATCCTTGATTGGGTCATCAAAATGGGAATAGTGTTGGTACAAATACTTTTATAGGCATTCTCCTATTCGTTCTATGCCAAGGTTCGAAAACCAAAAGATATTTGTTTCATTCCTTCTCTTTATATGTTATTTATTTCATTCTTTACTACTTAAATTTGTTTCATTTTTATGATATTATACAGAAAACCAGTCTTTTCCTACCCACAGTATAAACATCATCTAACCAACCAGCCCATCAGGCTACCACATGGAACCACATTCAATGCGGTGCTATACAGGGAACCTATTTGAAGTTTCACCAAGCGCAGGTTCTATCTGTTGAGCAATATATTCTTGATCAAAATTTGAATCTAATTCCCCCAGAGGATACTCTAGGGGCCAGACTGGAAGAAAAAAGAGGACAAATGAATGTGAAATAGATTGAACACCCAATCAATCGATTAGTGCTCTATACTTTCTTTTGTTTCTAGGGGAAGCAAAAATTATTTGAGGGGCCTTTTTCTAACCCTTCAAAGCCCAAACCTACATGTAACTAATGCTTCATAGCAGACCTACATGTGTATGAGGTGCAACACTCATTCCTATATGAATAAAGCTTAAGCCATACTCTATTCAAACTACAGGTGGAAGGAAGAGAGAACTTCAAGGATGATAACAAACTACCAAAAGATTGGTATTATGCATTGTGCATTATAAAGTGATCTTTGTATATCAGCTGTCTGTGCTGCAAAATTTCATTCCAGCCAACCACCAGCAAGAATCAATCCATTTGAAATAACACCATCTTATGTTTAATTCACATCTTTCGCTTAAATATCTGTTGTTCATATTTATTTTCTAAAATTCCTACACTTCCAATAAATTCTGATCTCTTTTATTTATCCAAAAAAAATTAAAAAATCTGATCTATTTCAAAATCAATAGTTAGTTTAACACCCTATATACAGAAAAATGGCAGAGAATGATCAATGTTCCTAACCTCAAGTAGTATGACTTTATTGAGTTAATTAGTTCTCATAATCTTTCTTTCAAAATATTCATGACAATCTCGCACAACATTTGTACTGGCTTTAAAGGAATTTAATAATTCATGGCAAAACTTCTTTTGTAGTGCTTGTTCATCTTTTTTTGACAGTCGCACATTTAAAAGCTGCACAGATAACAATCAAATGAAGAATGCAATTGCTTAAAGACACCATCAATGTTATTTCCAAAAGCAGAATCAAAGGAATAAAATGCAGAGTATTTTACCTCTTCCTCTACCCCTTCCCCGACCACCACGTCCTCTCCCACGCATATTAGGAGATCCCTCTGATTCCATACAAGAACAACCTAATTATAAAAATATTTTAGAAAAAAAATAATATAGAGAATTATATAATATTTATTTACCTCCTTCATAATCATATTCATTCCATGGTTTCACTTGATCAACCGGAATAGGTGTTTGGTACCTGCAATTTAATTAGAAGATGGGATACTAATCATTAGCAACTCAAATGTTCAGATACACTTTATCATACTAAAAGTCCTACATAAATTTAAAGGTTCTCAACCATAGACCAAGACTTAAAAAGACTATGATGATCATCAACCATTACCTACAAAAGGAAACAAAGGGCAGGGTAGCTCAAATGTAGTCAAATTTTGGATAGTTAAACAATGGGTTCATAGGATCATATATTTTGGGTTCATAAGATCATATATTTTGGGCATGTATTCTTTTTTAGGCTCATCATTACACAATCTAATCCTCTTTTCAAGTAAATCCAAAGAAAGAGACTCTTTGTATAAAACCTCAATTCTATTCATCGAATCATTGTTTAGATTGTTAGTTTTTTGTTTGTTGGTTGACACCCAATGATTGTACGGTCCATCAAAGTTGGCTCAGCATGTTCTATTTGATACCGGTAGGAGAAGAACCCAACTTGGAATTTTTAAGAAAGAAAAATATAATAAATAAATAAAAACAGAAGCAAGTCAAGATGAAATGGATCATTTTCCTCTTCACAACTCCGATGTTTAAATGTTGTCTAATTAGACCATGAATTACAAATGTCTAGAAAAGTTTTATTGCTACTTCACAGGGCAATCCACATCAATGTAGTGAAGGTGAAGGACCTAGGTCAATGACAGAACGCCCCAAACAATTGATTTGTTTGCCAAGCATGGCAGCGTTTCAAGCATTAACATCATCTATAGTCACCAAAATAGAATTACTGTCCACACATGACCAAGAACATACATGACCAACCCTGGAGGCTTAGGACCTCTGTAATTACCTTAATCGTACATAATATCTCATAAGTGATATATACTAAGAAGGGAGTTATACAGCTATAAGATCAGAGGAGAAGGATTCCTATAGACTAGCAATTTTTCACTCTGAAGTACTTTATGCAACCCTTTATTAAGGATTACAGGCTCTTCACTATGTTAAAAATATCAGAGCAACAAAAAAAACCGCCAAGTGTAGGTTGTCAATGTTAGTTGAATATGGATACTTTACACAAAATCCCATCCCTTGGGACCTCTTGAATTACTGACCCCGTATGAACTTCACAATTATTTACAAACTTCCTAATTAATATGGAACCGTAAAGGGTTCCACTTGTGGGCAAGAATAAGCACACTTATGACGTGTATGTAGGCTAGCAACTCTTCACATAGGGCCTCAAGAAGCAATAATAATAGATAAACACATATATGCAAACAGATACAATATACACGAGCCATACTTGTACAATCCTGCATTAATATCACCCACTAATAAATAATAACCTTCCATCCCTAACCCAAAATCTCAAGTTGATTATCACAAACATAAATAACATAAGGGAAGAAAGTAAAATTTACCCCGCAGAAGATGTATCCAGTTCCTTCTTGGACAAAGTAATTGTTATCACTGAGACATGGCGAGTAGTTTCTAGGCTGCACTAGCAAAAAATCTATCAGCTTAATAACCATCAAAATGGCACTAGACAAAATGACTAAGTTCACAAGCATAAGAAGATGCTTTGCTTCTTACGGAAGAAGGCCTTCTTCTAATGGTTCCCATGTATCGGTTATATCCATTGAACCAATTGACGTGTTCTGATGGAGACCAGCAATCCTTCTCTGATACAGAAAACTCGTTTTCATTAGCATGTAATACATAGAAGACAGCATAGACAATTTTTCTGGAGAAGGGTTAAGGGCTATTTGAACAATTTCCCACAAGAACCAAACAGGAGAAAAGAACCACCTTAATCAATTCAGCAATCATCACAGTTTTGTTGATAGCTCTGCCCATGGCCTTTAGAGCAATTTCATTGGATCCTTTCTCCTACAAAAACATTAAATAAACAAAAAAAAAAAGGAGTTAAGATAGAGAAGACAGAATAAAAGTAAATCTAAAGACCAGAAGAAACGTTGATGCACTTATAGATAAAATGTTATACTGTTTTCTAATGTGTAGTTTTCCATTGCATGCGCTCAAGTTAGAACTTTTGCATAAATGTATTGCCATGCTATTAAATATTTTGATTTACATTCTTTTCTTTCTAAGAGTTGGAATAGAATAACCCGGTTGAAGCATAATGATCATACGTCTGTAATGCATTGTATACCCTCTAATAGGTATCATTCTTCTACACTTTCCAGAAAGTCGATTATGTATAACTATGACCTTGACACCAAAGAAGATTTCAACGCAATGCTTTATTTACATCCTAGTTGATCCTGTTTTGAGATTATTAGTATATTGATTTTTCCCCAATAACCAGATACTTTTGTCTATAAATAATGCATATTTGAGGTTATGACATCAAAGGTTAAGAGTCCAACATTTGGCCTACCAAGTTCGTGATATGTAGGAAAGAGCATTTGCAATGCACAAAGCATGTAAATATTGAAAATGTCAAATGAGTTAACAAAAGCGATGATGATAAAGACAAATATTAGAAAATAAAGGTATATGGAACATCAACAGAAATCCTAGCAGTTCCATCAATATAACACTCAAAAGAGCTCAATCAAAATGCATGCATCACGGCATGAAACAATAAGCCACCTTGAATAGAAAGAGAGAAGAAAACTAGTACCCATTCCAAAATAACCACATTCTTAGGACCTGTTTGGTTGTATTTGCATTTTTTGTTTTCATTTTTCGTAACGTAAAAAACTTGTTCGGAGAATATTCATAATAACTTTTTTTGGGAAAATTTTATAAAACAAACAACTTTTTAAAGAACACTAAAAAGTTATTTTCAAAAAAAAAAAAAAAAGATAGCACAACCAAACAAGCCCTTAAGGTTTCCAACAAAGAAAATCTCAAATGAAAGGAAATCATTGAGGAGAGAATAAAGAAAAAACAAAAATAAAATTTCTTTTTATTTGTCAAAGAAGAGTATCAACAAAATAGAGGCAATGAGCCAAGAGCATTGGTAAATTGGGCAAATTGGCTTGATTAAGTGTTACCAAGAACACAAACCAACGTTATAATGAACATGAATCATTCTAGTATGCAAAACAAGAACATGAATGGGTACACAACATACTTTAAAATGCACTATGATTTGAGAAAGCTTATTTTTTGGCTTTTTTGGGTAAAATTCACAAAAAACAAAATAGACTAAAATAGCCAATAATATCACATCAAACCCATAATTATTTCACTTTTTCTCTCACAAACATTACATCTAACTACAAAAAAATCTAACTATCTTCCTAAATACAAAAATTTTAGCCTACTAAATTAGCCAAAAACTTAAATAGCCTACTAAAATAACAACTTTCCAAACACACACATTATATACATCACATTAGTGAGTGTACTAAAATACTTCTAAATATATGGATGCCATTTCATAAATAACTAGAAAATTAATGAGACACAATACATTAAAATGCATTTCTACTAATGTTTGAAGTTTTTTAATAGTTAAATTAGTCATATACAAACACATTTCAATGCAATATAACCACCTTCTTCTAAATATTTCTTGGCAACTCCACTAGTTCTAGATTTTAACCAATTATATTGACGTTCTTTTTTCTCATACAGAAAATTTAAGGAAAACAAATGGTAGAAAAAATATATATTTGGTTTGGATTGCTAAATTTATTGTTTTGGAATGATAGTGTAGCATGTTTGATAATGGCATTCAAAACATAACTGCTAGGATATTAGAGTTTTCTTATGACTATGGTCGCGTCCATGCAAATGGGACCATTGATACAAACTCTCTTTTTTTTTTAGAGATTGGCGAACAGCCCAAAACTCATATATTAGCAAAGACCTTGTCCAGTAACAATTACCTAAGATGTAAGCTCATAAGATCAAATTATACATCCTCAAGGGCAAAAATTGCCTAATTGTTCACACATTGGCATCATAAACTTTTATACAGCTTTTTATTTTTATTCCCTCTTCAAAAAGACATCATTTTTATTATGCATTCAGAACTCTTCACCTCATTTGCATAAAGAACTGACAATTCTTCCCCAATCATTCCCGTTTTTCAGTGCTGAAAAGAGAAAAACAAGTAGTTTCAAACGTACTTCTAAACAGACCATGAAAAACAATCGCACAATGCTTAGATTTCAACAGCAAAATTCAAAACCAGTACAGTGAGCTCTCTAAATATGTATACATACATAGAGAGAGAGAGAGACCTGAAGCAGAGTGGTAGCATAAGTAATGTAGTTCCTCATCCTCCCCTGAGTGGTTATACGAATCTCATTCTCGTTAATCGGCGTCTCTGGCCTCGGCTTCTCTACCCTCTGATACCGATCCATCTAAACACAAAAAACCCAAAATCAAAAACACAATTTTTTCTCCAAAAAATCAAAAACCCAACAAAAAAACAGCAAAAGGGTACACAGAAATCAGATCTGAAGAAGGGAATAATAGGTAGAGGAGTAACCGTGGTGAGTGTTGAGCGAGTTGGGAACGGGTAAAAGGTAATGGAAGTCTCTGAAAACCCGCTCTCGCCTTGTGCCCTCTTTCTTTGGGTGGGGGGGTTATGAATTTTACTACTTCTTCTTCAGTTTCCGCTCTAAGAGGCTCGCGTGGCTCTGCTTTTCTGGTTCCTTTTATACACAGGAGGAGGAGAGAGAGAGAGAGAGAGAGAGAGAGAGAGAGAGATGGGGATTATGGAGTAGGGCTGACGGTGGCGGTCGTATCGCCACGGAGACCGCCCCATTTATCTCATCTTTCGAACTTTCATTTTACTGGACTTCGTGTCACTCATGATGTAATCACTCTTTAATCTAATTTGTTTACTATTTATTTTGTAATTAAAAATTTGTTTAACATTTCTTAAATAAATGTACTTAGGAATCACATTACCTTTTAGTTTATACTTACCAATCACATTTTTACTGTATTTGGTTTCAATTTTTTAAATTTAATTTTTTTTAAAATTAATTTTTTCATTAATTTTTTTTTCAAATATTTTTTTTAATAAATTTCTTTTCCAATTAATTTTTTTAATTAATTTTTTTCAATTATAATGTGTTTGATCCTATTGTCAAAAATAATAAAAATAGATATAAATATTTTAGGTCTGAACAAACATATTTTTTAGTTTATGTTTTAATTTTTTTTTAATATTTTGTTCAAACCAAACGCGTTTATATTTTTTAAATATATTTATGTTAGGTATGTCTAAAATTAAAAAAAATTGCTTAAAATATTAAAAAAATCATAGAAAATATAAAAATACGAAAAATAAAAAAATAGAATTTTCTAAAAACTGTTTTTTGAAAACTAGAGCCAAACAAGCTGATTACCTTTTTAGTTTTTTCTCTCTTTGTTTTGTATATTTTGTCTTAAAAAAGTAAAAAGTACATTTATTTAGATTATTCTAAAAAAAATTTAATTAATTATTTATATGACAAATTAAGAAAAATTACCACAAAAAAATAGAATTTGACTATTATAATAAAATAAATTTTTTATTTTATCAATTTAAATTCTATTTTTTATTTATTTTTAGTCTAAATTATCAGCCTATTTTCGTTAAGTAAAATAGATAAAAAGTGAATACTTTAATCATCAAAAGTCATTAAACTTAACGTAAGTGTACATAAAACATCTAAAATATTTTTTTTGTTGAGTTTAATGACTAAAATATAATTTTTTTTTATCAATTTTACTTAATAAAAATAAACAAATGATTTAGATTGAAAATAAAACAAAAAAAAATTAGCTTTTAAATTGACATAATTAAAAATTTAGAATTTATTTTGTTATAATGGTCAAATCTAAATAGTTTTTTTTTTGTAATTTTCTTTAAAAAATTATAAAGATAATTACAAAATAATTATAATATCATGAAAAATAAGTAATTTATGCATTAAATTGTGTAATTCTTTTACTTTTATTTCCTTGCAGTTTTTTGAGTTTATATTATTTTTTTCAACAATTATCCCAAAATAATACTAATAATTAGATATTAATAATTATATTATTAAATTATTTTTAAAAATAAATAAAATATAATCATTTGATTATGTTATGAATAACTTTTTTTTTTTTTACTTTTTTTGAAAAAATATGTAAAAATATAGAGAGATGATGTGACCAAAAAAATCAAAAAGTCAACGAAACTGCTTTTAACCAAGTTAGGGCACAATAATGACACTATTCTGCATGAACTTGAACGAAGATGCTGGTATGTTGAGTTTTTTTTAATTTTTATTTTAAAAGATTAATAATTACATTGTTGTTGAATATATTTCAATTCGTTTAATAAAAAAATTGCATCACTTTCATTTTTTCATAAAACAATCTTTTTAATTAAGACGTTAAAATATCTGATTTTAAAATTAATATGAACCAAATAATATTCAATTAAGTTGATGTTTTGATAATTAACTCTCTTTTTTTTTATGGTGTGATTTGTGTAGTTAAAGGTAGAATAAGTGCTGATACAACCCTACCCCTACATTAAAATAAGTAATCAATGTAGTGATCTTCTGGCATGTTTGATTGGCAGGATTAGAGTATGGGATTAGGATTATTAATTCGCGGGCCCAATTATCCTATGATTGTTTTGACATTTTATTTTAGGATTATCAATCCAATGGATAATTAATCCAACAAATTTGTAGGACTATTAGTAATGGGGTAGGGGTGAGATTGTGAACACCACACTAATTTGATTGGATTATTAATACCTCACTATTAGTCTTGTGAAATCAAACATATGTATTTGTATTGTTTGGACCTATTAAGTAAGGTTGTAAAGATGTTTAATTTTAAATTAAAAATTTTAAAGAGCCTTAAGATGTATGACATATTTATTTCGAAATGATTTCCTAATAAATTTATCATGATAAATTTGAGGAACTTGATTTTTTTATAATACATATAAATTTATCAAGTCGAACTTAAAAAATTAATGAATTCTAAAATACACTCAAACTTAACTTATTTATATTAGTACAAATTACAATTTTAAACAAATATTTAACAAATTGATCATTCCCGAGTAACCTTTTTTATTTTATTAACCTACCATTGAGAAAATAAAGTGATGTCGTAGTGGGCTTGGATTCAACTTGGCATACAAGAGTGAGTTTGTTTTGAGGGATTATTTTATGGGATTAGATTATTAGTCTATCTGGACAAATAGTCTATTATTTTGTTCAATTTTTTTTGCTTCGGATTAATAGTCCCTTCGGACTATTAGTCCCTTATACGAGGAATTATTGTATCCTAGGAGGAGGGGTGGAATTATTTCTATAGGATTGATATCCCATGGGACTAATATGTAAAATGTTCATTTTACCCTTATGCTATTACTTAATAAACAATTCGAAAAGGATAGAATAGTATTTTGAACATTTATAAATTATTTTTTTAGTGTTGTTAATTTAAAATTATATATTAAATAAAAAAATATAAATTAGAAATTAAATTTAATTAAAAATAATAAATTAAAAATTATGGCCTTAAAATTTTTTTAGTGTTGTTAAAAAAATTAAATTTATATATTAAATAAAATTATTTTTTCAGTGTTGTTAATTTAAAATTATATATTAAATAAAAAAATATAAATTAGAAATTAAATTTAATTAAAAATAATAAATTAAAAATTATGGCCTTATTTATATATTAAATAAAATTATTTTTTTAGTGTTGTTAATTTAAAATTATACATTAAATAAAAAATATAAATTATAAATTTAATTTAATTTAAAATAATAAATTTAAAATTATGGCCTTATAAATTAAAAAATTTTAGTGTTGTTAAATTATAAATTATAAATTATAGATTACAAATTTAAAATTATATATTAAATAAAAATTATAAATTATAAGGGTAAAATAGTCTTTTGAACATTTATCCTTATTCAGTTCGTCCAACCAAATATTGGATGCACTAAAAATAGTCTAATACAGAAATATAATCTCATGACTAAACAAACATAGGATACAAATCCAGTCCAACCAAATAGTCCGAGAACAATGTATCCCAAGACTAATAATCCGATAGATTACAATCCCCCCTTATTCAATCCGTCTAAACAAACACATCCTAACATAGCTACATGGTAAATGTTAGTACTTGATGAGTTTCGAATCTTGACGTGACTTCACAATGGTGCCCAACACAAAATAGACAATGGACTTGCATTTCTAACAAAATTATGGTAAAATATAGGATGATACAACCGCATGCTAATTACACAAATAAGTCGTATTGCTCACTAAGGTCTAAGATAAACTTGGATCATAAGATTTAGCACAATAACTCAGGCAAATTGATTGGTTGGCAAAGATGAATCTACAGGATAGCAAGAGGGGACCGTTTTCCTCCCCCGATTACATAAACACCATTTATTATAATAATATTAGTTACAATTATAGAGGTTCGCTTCCTTTGAGTTTTTTTTCTTTTACAAATTTTAAGTGGTTGTCACTCTATATCTATGAAATATAAGATCAAAATATAAAATTAAAAAAAATGGACAAAATATAATAAAAGAAATTATTTTTTTATAACTAGGGTTAATTACAACTAGTTTATAAAAAAAATAGAATAAGGTATCAATGAATTACTTGATCACATTCATTGAGAAAAACACTGTACGAGATTTTAATTTTATAATAGACATCTATACAGAAAATGAAGTTTCTAATGAGAAGGAATGTGATAACTCCACATGCTCAACATGAGTTTTTAGAATTTTTGAATTATTGTAAAAGCAAAAAAAGACATGTCTTAAAATGATTGATTGATTAAACATTGTTTAATATCATTAATAATTTTTGTTCCAAAATCAACTCCTTCATATGCTCAAATAGTTAGTTTTATTGTATAACTATATTATTGATACCGTATAACCTTTTAAATTTATATTCCTAAATTAATTCCTAAATATTTTCAAACGGTAGAGAATTTATATTACAAAATCATATTAATATTTGAGTATCTTTGATTTTTAATTTTTTTTTTTTTAAATTAGGAGTCGTATGTTTGGTTTTCATTTGATAATTTTAGCACTACATAAATTTCTTAACACCATATCAGTAACGGTGGTATTAAATATTTGTAATTACACATATTTAATATCTTTGTATACTTAGATGTACTAATATTTATGCCTAAATTATAAAATTTATAATGCATGTGGTGTGTATGAAAAAACAAATAATTGTGTATAATTACAAGCTCCTATGATATTAGTCTCATTCCTTAATAAACCTAGATCTTTAACTCCTAAATATTTTCAAATGATTGAGAATTTATATTACAAAATCATATTAATATTTTAGTATCTTTGATTTTTTATTTTTATTTTTACATTAGGAGCCTTCAAAATGTTTGGTCTTTAAATTAGGAGCCTTCAATTGATTATTACCAACTCTTTTTACTAATTTAACAATCAATTTTTTAGGTTAGGTCCAAGGTAGGGTTAGAACAAGGCACATTTTTTAAATCGATACAGTATTGGACAATTTTTATGCCAAGACAATTTTTTTAAATTTAGATCATTGGCATAAAAATTTATTCATATTCGACTTCCAAATTACTTTTGTGTTTAATCCAAAACTGACACTCTCAAATTAATTCATCCCTATCACAACCTCATAAACTAGGATATTTTAAATTGATTATTATCAATTGTTTGCATTAATTAACCAATCAATTTTCTAAATCAAGTGCAAGGTAGGGCTAGAATAATACCTATATTTTAACGTGATCCAGTATTAGATAGTTTTAATTAACAATAATTTTAAATATAAATATATAATTTTTTGCTCAATATTTTTTTTAATAAATATGCATATACATGTTTTTTTTTTTTGTTTTTTTTTATTAGGTTTAATCGCACCAATACCCTCTCAACTATTATTATCACTTTCTCTCTCTCATCTATAAACCCATATATATTGACTCCTTCAACTATGAAAATTATACAAATATATCCTTTTTGGAGGTAGTTTGGAGGGGGTGAAAGTGTTATATTTTATAGTTTAGGAGATCAGTATGTGTGAATTCATAGACGAAGAGGATAAAGTGATATTTGTTAATAATTTAGGAATTCTTGGTGTAATTAACTCATTTTATTATAAAAATCAAATACTAACATATGTGTATTCACCAATTTAATAATAAATAAATTTAGTGGTTAATGAGTTAGGCATAGACTAAAGTAGTGTTTGAAAAAGATGAAAACTAAAAATTAAGTATTGAAAACTGAATATTGAATTTTTTAAGCTGAAAATCTATTTGATAAAAATTTAAGCGATAAACTAAAAATATTAAGTTGTTTGGTATATATGTATAAGATTACGGTTCCTGAAAAATTGGAACCAATCCAATCCGTTTAAATCATGGAACCAATCCGAACCAATCCATTTAAATACGGATTGGATCGGTTTAGGACCACGGATTCACATAATTAAATAACAAAAAAATATATATATAGCACTTTAATTTCATAAAAGCATAAACATAGCGCTATATTAGTTTCACAATAGCAACATGTCTTTCTATAACAGCGACATACTGTTCTAGAATTTAAACAACCATAAAAAAATTGGTTTCACCATAAGTATTTAGACCATTACAAATTAAAACTAAAAACTAACAAACAAAAGTAATAAAAGAATATATGATACGGGTTTAAGTTTGAGTTTAGTTTTATATGGAATAAAAGAAGATACTATGGGGGAGGATGTATAATAAAAATATAGATTATTTGTATACGGTCTGGATCGGTTCCAATCCAGAACCGTGGGGTTCAATCCGAAACCAATCTGTGGACTACAAATTTTTAATTCTTCAATCCAGAACCGAACCACGGATTGAAAAAACCAATGCAAACCTATCGGATTGAACTGAACTGGATCGGATTACGGATTTCACGGATTCTTTGCTCAGCCCTAAAAAATAAATTGTTTGGTATATATGTATAAGATTAAATTTAAAATTTATTCTTTTCAAATTATATATTTAACTTTTATATTGTGATGGTAGCAGTAGCGATAACGGTAACGGCAACGGTAACGGTCCGTTACCGGTGACGGTGGTGGTTGTAACGTTGATGATGGTTGCAATGAAAGTAGCGGTTGCAACGATGATAGTGGTGATTGTGACATGGTGGCGGTGGTGGCATGGTAGCATTGATGGTAGTGGTGGTAGTAGTGGTGGCAGCGGCGGCGGTGGCAACGGCAACGGTAGCAATGGTAGTAATAGTAAAATGATAGTGATGCTTGTAGCAACGATGACAATAGTGATAAAAGTGGTAGTAGTAGTGCTGGTGATAGTGGTAATGGTAGTGGTAGTGAATTTATAATAGTATATATCGATACTTATGTTTATTATTTATAAAATTAGGTTAGAGCCAAATTACTGTAATAATCAATCTAATTGGATTTTATGTCATGTCGAACTCAATTCTAATTTCAAAATTCAACTATTGTCCATTCTCATATGAAAGTTACAAGGGAAACTATTACTTTTATGCAATATGTTTTAATATATCATTGAACTTTGACATAGGATAAACTAAACTTGAAAATTTTATAGAACATAATGTATTTTTATTTTATCATAAATGTGACTTTTTTAATTTATTATTATTATTTTCAATTCTATCAATTAAACTAGGACATTTATTTCTTATTAAAAACTTAGAATATACAATTAATGCATAAATAAATAAAAAAAACCTCCAATTAAAGTGGTTAAAATTTAATTGATTATAAATTATTTTTCCTTTACGTGTCAAACAAGTTTTATGTTATTATTCAAAATTAAATTTCAATTATTTGTTTAAACCATACATAGCACGGGTGCATTGCTAGTTTTTAATGGCATACTCAAAATGTCTCACTTTAATATAGAGATTATTTTATAATTGTTATCTTTTGTAACTAATGCGGATACAAAAAAGTGCTATTTATATATATATTTTCATCTTATCTTCACTTTTTATATTAGTATAAATTGCTATTAAAATTCATTCTTTCTTTTTTAAAATTTTGTTAACATATATATGTTCGCCCCCTCTATACGAAAATCTTGGGTCCGTCTCAGTTGGTTGGCAACTATAGAGAGTTCGAAAATATATGATGTTTTGTACAAGAATCTATATCATTGAAAAAGTCAGTAATCTGAATAGTAAACTAGAGACAGAGAAGAAAGTCGCAAGGTAAGAGTAGGACAAACAAATTAAGAGATTCTTTACTTTCACATGTCGCATTCTCTGTCTTCATGAGAATCATAGTTTTGATTTATTCACAGTATTTTAACACCATGAGCTTGCTATTAGCTTTGTTAGAATAGTAGAGAGAGAAAATAATATATATTGTATATAATTAATCAATACAATAGAATAGGAGAAGCTTGTATATATAAGCCAAGAAACCTAGGTGTACAAGAATACAAGAATCCTAAATATAATAGAAATAGATAATAACTAACACCTCCCCTTAAGCTCAAGGTGGTAATTCAAATATCAACTTGAGCTTGGCAAGGAGATCAGAGAAGCGTCCTGGAAGATGAGCTTTGGTGAAGAGGTCGACGATCTGATTAGCAGAGGTAACAAAGAGAAGACGAACAGTGCCCGTAGTAACATGCTAGTATATGAAGTGGTAATCTATCTAAATATGCTTGGTGTGATCATGGAAGACATCATTATGTGCAATCTGAATAGCACTCTGGTGGTCACAATAAAGATTGGTGGTAGCAAAATGAGAAACTCTCGTATAAAAAAGAAGCCAACAAAGCCACACAAGCTCCTGAGTAGTGTCAACAAGAGCACGATACTCAGTCTCGATACTAGAACGAGCAACAAGAGTTTGTTTCTTGCTACGCTAGGCAATGAGAGAGTTGCCCAAGAAGAAACAAAACCTAGTAATGGAACAACGGTCAGTAAGATCCCATGCCTAATCTGCATCAGAAAAGGCATGGAGTTATAAAGAAGACTGAGTGGAGTAGTGAAGACCATGAAACAAAGTGCCTTTGAGATAGTGCAAAATGTAAATTAGAGCATCATAGTGTGGAGAGCGAGGGGCATCCATGAATTGACTGATAATGTGAACAACATAAGTAATATCTGGACGAGGAACCGTGAGATAGACAAGATTGCCAACTAATATAAAGTGGCATCAGATAATAGGGAACCTTCAAGAGGTGTAGAACGAGTCTGAGGATCAACGGGAGTAGTGGCAGTCTTGCAAAGCCAGCATAAGCCAAGAAATCAGAAGTATACTTGGCCTGGGTAAGAAAGTAAGCAGATTAATCTTGAGAAATTTCCAAGCCAAGGAAGTAGCTAAGCAAACCCAAATCTTTCATCTCAAATTGGCGTTGGAGAAACTGTTGGAGACTATAAATACCCGCGGGGTCATCTCCAGTGATGATCATATCATTCACATAGAGGAGAAGGAGAATAGTACCACGCTTCGTCTTATGTATAAACAAGATAGAATCATAGGCACTGGAGGAAAATCCAAAGTCATGAATGGTAGAGCTAAACTTAACAAACCAGGCACGCAGAGCTTGTTTCAAACCATACAAAGCACAACGAAGTTTGCAGACTTTGTTTGATGGAATGGAAGAACCAAGAGAAGGTTGCATATAAATTTCCTCAGTGAGATCACCATTGAGGAATGCATTATCGACATCCATCTGATAAAGACTCGAGTGGCGAGCAGCAGCCACTGCAAGTAAACTGCGAACGGAAGTAAGACAAGCAACAGGAGCAAATGTTTCTTCATAGTCAATGCCATACTCTTGAGTAAACCCTCGGGCGACAAGGTGAGCTTTGTAACGCTCAATAGAACCGTCAGAATGAGTTTTGATCTTGTAAACCCATTTGCAACTAACAGTACTCTTGCCAGGAGGAAGATCAACCATATCCCAGGTATGAGTTTTATCGAAAGCCTGCAGTTCATCAGTCATAACTTGTTATCAAAGAGGGTTAGAACAAGCTTTTTAATAGAAAGTAGGTTCATGAAAGGAAAAGGCAATGGAACCAACAATATAATCACGGAGAAGAACATAAGATTAACTTACCCGTGTGGAATGACGCTCTGGTAGAGGAGGAACCTCAACAGGAGAAGGTATAGGGCCATCAACAGACACAGGATCCTCAGGATACACAATAGGCTTATGCGGCGGTGGAATCATAGAGTCAAAATCTGCATCAAAGTCATCAGAAAACAGGTTTATAGAGAGATCAATAAAGATTAGTGAGTGGATGGACTGTGGTAGGTGAAACTTGGAACGATTTGAGAACATTTTGTGTTCCCAAAAGACCACATGAATGGAAATACGAAGTCGCTTGGAGATAGGATCTCAACAACGATACCCTTTATGTTCTATACCATACCCCAGAAAACAGCAAAGACGAAAGCGAGGTTCAAGTTTAGTGTGTTCATGAGACTGAAATAGAACAAAACAAGAAGAACCAAAAACTTTAAGGATGGTGTAGTCAGGAGGAGAACCATACAAGCGCTCGTAAGGGGAGTATTAGCTATGACAGGTGTAGGTACACAATTTATGGTGTGGATAGCAGTAAGGGCAGCTTCCCCCCAAAACTATTCAAGACAAGAAGATGAGATAAGAAGAGCCCAGGTAGTGTCTAGAATATGACGGTACTTCCTTTCAGCTCGTTCATTTTGTTGGGACGTGCCTGCACAAGATCGATGAGATAGTGTACCATTAGCCCAAAGAAAATAAAGAAATTCAGAATCCAAGTACTCTATAGCATTATCAAAACGAAAGATTTTAATAGTACAAGAAAACTGAGTGCGAACCATGGCAGAGAAATCATAATAAATCTGTTTAAGTTCAAATCGATTATTAAGAAAAAAAAAACCAAGTATAACGAGAAAAATCATTAACAAAAATCACAAAATATCTTGACCCCCCATGGTCAGTGTGGAGGAAGGTCCCAAAATATTTGAATGCACAAGATCAAAAGGAGCAGTAGACATAGAAGTACTATTATTAAAAGAAAAGGTAGGTTGTTTAACAATTTGACAAGACAAACAATTGATATCTTTAAGACAGACACGACCTAATTGACCACTAGAAACTAAAGTTTTCCAACGACTAAAAGAGACATGTCCTAAGCGACAATGCCAAAGGTGAAAATAAGACATGGCAAAGGTAGATGCAGTAGATGAAGCAATGAAAGCAGCAATAAATGATATATGGGATGCAACAGTAGATGATTTGTAGGGAATGTGAAGATAGGTAAGCTCAAACAGACATCCATGCTTACGGCCTATTCCAAGGATCTGTCTCGTCTGAGGGTCCCGCACCAACAACCATTAGCAGAAAAGGCAATGCCTAGACCAAGTTCACATAACTGACCAACAGAGATAAGGTACAATTGAAGAGCATAAATGTGATAAACATTAGAAAGAGACACAGTGGAAGTAGAAATTTGACCAATTTGACGAAAAATCATATGAGAACCATCAGCAATGTGTATGATGCGGACAGAAGATGATGATGATATAGAAGAAAACATAGTGGAGTCAGAAGTCATGTGATTATAGCATGCGGAATCAAAATACCATAGAGAATTACCTGAAGTCACTGAAAAAGCAATAGAGGGAGGAGTACCAGATTTGGCAAGCCCCTGTTGGATGATGGACTCAACATCATCCATAGAGAATGAAGGAGTGATGGAATTAGTGGAGTGGTGAGTAAAAAAACCCTCAGAAGAAACAGCAGAGGAGCGAGAACCTTGGCCAGAATCGAACTGATATGCAGAATGAGAAGACCTTTTCCTGGATGAAGTATTAGAGAAGGCTCGAGGACAATTGCGTTGGAGATGACCGGCAACAGTCTTGTGGCAAGTAAAGCATTTGCGAACCTAGCACTGAACAAAAGAATGAGTGGTTGGCAGGCCATGGTTGTGACAATACTGGCATGAACTAGCAGGCTGTGAAGATAAGAAACTCCTTTATGATGGCGTAGCAAGAACATAATCTATATTCTGAGATTTGAGAGTCCCAAAACGAGTCTCCTTTGATAATAGTTTAGTAATGGCTTGCTCTAAAGTAGGCAAGGGCAAACGATGGAGCAATGAAGCACGTATGGGCTCAAAAGTGCTATAAAGAGCCATAAGGAACTGTAATAGTCGCTGATGATTCCGATAAGTAATAAGCAGTTGTGCATCCTCAGAATATGCCCATGGAGGCTAAAAAAGAGCTAGTTGGTCCCAAACAAACGACATTTGGGATAAGAATTCATTGATAGACTGACCGAGTACCTGGCTCATGTGATGATGAGTCTGTAATAGTTGATATTGATGAGCATGGCCAGTGGTCTGATAACGGTCCCTCAAGAAATCCCAAATTGCTTTGGCAGGAAAAACAATTTGATCATCATCTTAGAACTAGCCAACCTGGAGATGAATTGAGGGAACTGAGGTAGCCCGGAACCATGTGATAATTTGATCATTCTTACTTTCCCATTCGTCAAGATGGTCATCGAATGCAGAGTTAGTCTCATCCTTCTTCTGGTTGGATTTGGGAAGAACACTAGTAATGATCCACCAAAGTCATTTCCCTTTGATGAAGCTAGAGAGAGCTCGAGCCTGACTAATATAATTTGACCCATCAAGTATAACAGAAACAGAGTAGATGTGCTCGGTATGATCCATAAGGAGAAAACAAGGAAAGATATGTGGAATTTTCCAAAACGAAGGTCACCAATAGATTCAAAAGGCTAAAAAATCTTGGGAATGGGTAGGGCTGACATCAGCACTACGGATGTCATGACCCCAAACCCGCCCCTATGGATTAAGGTCATAACCGGTCAGTAATCAAAAGATTACCTACGGCCTCAAACCAGATTAGATATATTTCAACAGAGTCAAGGCGCCAAAACGGAAGCAAACTTAAAACTTTTGTCCATAGAGCTGTACTTACATGGCACATCATAACATTTTACATATAGTCATTAATAACTCACATCAAAGGAAGTTAACATATAAACTTTACACAACAGGATCATTCAGGTCATAATCAGCCATACCAAAAGCTTATATACAAAAGTGATCTAAAGTTTTCGCCAACATAGCAAAAATATAACAAAAGAACAAAAGGGCGAAAACAAGTCTCATGCGTGAGACGTATGGGCTGACTTCTCAAAACTTTGACTGTTTCTCACATACTTCACTGGGGCTGAGTTTGGACATCTCTTGGCTTACCTACAAACACATGAATGAAAGTGAGCGAAAGCTTAGTGAATAATATCAAATAAAGAAGATACATGAACGAAATTTGAAATAGATGCATCGGACGGCCTTAGGCCCAGTTCATGTTTCTATCTAGTGTATCAAACGACTACAAATCCAGACGTATCAAATGGCCTCGGGCCCAATTCATTCGTATCAAACGGCCTTTGGCCCATTCATTCATGTCCGACGGCCTTTGGCCCAATCATTCGCGTCAAACGGCCTTGGGCCCAATCATTCATGTCCGACGGCCTTTGGCCTAATTATTCATATCCAACGACCTTTGGCCCAATTATTCATGTCTGACGGCCCTTGGCCTAATTATATGGCATAACAAATATTGTCCACCTTTCAAATTAACAAGCTTACAAAACTTATATAGGAGTAAATAATTAGACAAATAACATACTTCAAAATATCTTTATTAAGATATTACTCACAGTGTTCTGCTGGTAGATTCGTTCTTGTGCTCGACCCTACATAATACATAACACATACCGGGTCACAAACGATTCAATCCATTCTTAATTCATACATTCCTCTTACGTCTCTCTCTTATCTTCTTAGTCCATTTACAATGCTCAATGTATGCCTAAGAGTGCTTAGGAGTGAAAGAGAATGGAAACAAAGCATAAAATTATCTTTACAAAATTTCTGAAATAGGGCTCCCCGCTCGAGCGTGGTTTCCTCCGCTCGAGCGGACCTCTTTGGTCTAAAAAAGTACTGGTTGCCTTATTTTTACGCTCGAGCGTGACTTCGGACGCTCGAGCTTAGAGTCGACACATGTGGCTAACGCTCGAGCGTGACTCTCCCCGCTCGAGCTGACATCAATGTTTGCAAAAGTTCTGGGAACCAACATTTCACGCTTGAGCGGCGTTTTTCCCGCTCGGGCGGACATGCCAAATTCTGGAATTTCCAGAATCGTTCTTGAAGCTCAAACTTGATGTTCAAAGGCTCAAAACTCATGTTTTTGATACAAAAGCATAAAAGGACATCATATAACACAAGAACATGAGTAATTTGGAACCAATTGACCAAAATCATGGTCCACCTCATAAATTATCTTGAATTCTTTTCATAATTTTCAAAACCCATGTACTCACTTTCATACAAATTCCATATCCTTATCTATCATGCATGCATGTCAATTCTTGACTTCATCTCTACTTCAAATAATACAATTGATACTTATAACTATGAAACTCATAGAAATTATACATGCATGTGGAAATTGGTGTTCAATTCTTCATGTTCAACATGATTCATGCTTGAGTATGTAAGATCATGGCAATTCTTTACATGCACATGCATATAGACTCCAAATTCATCATAATCAATTCAATTTATGCTCTTGGTTACCACTTAATTTAGAATTCACAAAATTACAACTTAATTTCATGAATCTATGCTCAATTACTCACCTAGGAGCTTCAATCCTCACAAATATAGTTAAATCTTGAGTGTAGCTTCCAAGTTCACAAACTTTGAGTCAAAATGCATAATTCTCCCTCTTCCTCTCTCTGGAACCAGCCCCTTTCTCTTTCTCTAGAGTGTAACTTCAGATTTTGAGTTCAAGCAAAATGAACATAAGTGTAATGGGGCCTTTATATATGTTTGCCTTAATCAAATTGATTAAGGTTAAGTAATAGTGCTTAATTAATTGTTCTGAATTTAATTATTTCGTTTCGAATCAGTTTTCAATTAAATTTCACCATAGGCTCTAAAAATTATGCCAATCACAACGGCGTAGTCAATTTCGGTTTCTGTGGCCGATAAGGTCTTCAATTTTCAGTTTATAACAGTAAGTTGAATAGATTTTTCCTACGGTGAATAGATAGAAATTCAAAACCACATATATCATATAAATGGCACTCAAAATCATATTAAACACATAATCGCAATCATAATTAAGATCAATTAACATAATATGGAACAGAGTTATCACAATTGGTGTGATGACGTCAGCAGTTGAGTCAGGGGAGTAGGGCTGACGTCAATGGCTGAGTAGGGCTGACGTCAACGGCTAAGGCAACACATGGCTAAGGAAGCCGATAGTAGCGACACACGGCTAAGGGAAGCCATGTGAAGCCCCGAAATATGTATTCACTTTAAAAACCCTAATGTTGAATTATTTTTTTTAAAGCCCCTTGTTTACTTGAATTAATTCAAATCTTGTCGGTTAGCATTATTTTATTATTATTATTTATTTATTTATTTATTTATCGAAACAGGAATTTCCCTAATCGGATTAGGATCCTTGACCTAATTTAATTCTACATAAGTTACATGTATTTACTCCAAGCCCTCACTCTTTATTTAAATTCTAAATTTACCCCAAATTAGTACTTGTATCTTGTACCTTGAAGTACCATCAATCTTGTTATATATATACATATACATATACACCTAGAAGAATGTGCCTAGAACATAAAATAATTAAAAATTAGGCCCTTTACATCCCTATGGCCAGCCCTTCCTTGGAGGAGGTGAGAAATCTATTTCCAAGACACACCATCATGAGATTCTAGGAAAAAACACAACCTAGTGGTCTAGACCTAGGTTGCAAATCTCAAAACTAGTTACCTTTCAACTAAAGATCAACTAATTGATGCCAAAACCTATCATTTAGCACCTTAGTTACTCCTATCCCTTTTGACACCAAGCAAAATCCTAACTTCCCCATCCATTTTCAACTAAAGGGCTTTTATGTCCTTTTACACCAAAATTGCTTATATATACCACACCCCCTAGCTTGCAAACTCACACCACACACTCACTCACACACACATTTTCGTTAGAGAGAGGGAGGAGAGCAAGGAAGAGAAGTCTAGAGGAGAAGAGGGTGAAAGAAGAGAGTTTCTTGTGCAAAGCTTAGAAGGTAAGCCACGAACACAACCTTCTCTTTATTTCCTTTTCTAATGCATGTTTTTAAAGATTCTAAACAATGTTTTTCAGATCTGTTAATATCAAGTTCTTATGTTAAAATTACTAAGATTTGAGCATTGAGTCCATCTCTCTTGTATTTCCCCCTTTTGGCACAAAACCATCTTCTTTTGTACCAATCTCTCAATTTTTTCAAGGGGACTCCTTTAAACAAATTTTTTGAGTTAAACATGTGATAGTTAGCATATTTTCTTCACAAAATAAATGAAACTTTCCCCTGGTGGAACCCCCTTTTCATAGATCTTCTTGTTTTGGGCAATTCACCTTAGAACCTGTTTTTTTAGCCCACTTTCAAAAATTCCAGAAAAATGTATAAAATTATTCTGAACCCCTATTTTATGTCAAAACCTTCCTCGAGAAGTTAGATTTCAACTAAAATTGGTTTCACCGAAAAACATTGAGCGGTTTGCAAGAAAATCAAGTTTTCGTAACAGTCGACGGATCTGGGCAGATTCTGGACAGATTCTGGACAGCGCTGAAATATTTTCTAAATAACTTAGAATCTGGAAGAGCAACCCCAATTCCGAAAAATGTTCTAGAAACTAGATTGAATCCTCTACAAACCATAGG
>NW_021029626.1:188668-202687 GCF_004153795.1 Camellia sinensis | reverse complement strand
GGGCACCCCAAGTTTGTACAAGGGAGGAGTTATGAACAAAGTGAACCTTAGTCTAAACCAACACACACGCGCCATTGCCGCTCGTCTGACTGGCCGTGCAGGGCACGGGTGTGGGTTGTGGATCGGTTCTAATATTAATTTTTTGGAGAAAATTTATTTGAATTTTTTCCCAAATTCTTAATGAAATTAAATTCAAATTTTGTGTCAAAAATTGAATTTATTTTTCTATCCATATGTTACTCATTTTTCAGCCCATTTTTTCAGCCAAGTTCAACAGGTTCAAACTGTTCTAAACAGATTGAATAACTGCCCAGTAGTTTTAGACAGTTTTAAAACTGCCAACAAATCTGTTCTTTTGAATTTGGCACCAGTTGACCTCATTTTGCACCTGTTCGGGCTGTCCAAACAGTCACGAAATTTGCCTATATATACCACACCCCCTAGCTTATAAACTCACACAACACACTCACTCACACACACATTTTGGTTAGAGAGAGGGAGGAGAGCAAGGAAGAGAAGTCTAGAGGAGAAGAGGGAGAAAGAAGAGAGTTTCTTGTGCAAAGCTTAGAAGGTAAGCCACAAACACAACTTTCTCTTCATTTCCTTTTCTAATGCATGTTTTTAAAGATCTAAATAATGTTTTTCAGATCTGTTAATATCAAGTTCTTATGTTAAAATTACTAAGATTTGAGCATTGAGTCCATCTCTCTTGTATTTCCCCCTTTTGGCACAAAACCATCTTCTTTTGTACCAATCTCTCAATTTTTTCAAGGGGACTCCTTCAAACAAATTTTTTGAGTTAAACATGTGATAGTTAGCATATTTTCTTCACAAAAGAAATGAAATTTTCCCCTGGTGGAACCCCCTTTTCATAGATCTTCTTGTTTTGGGCAATTCACCTTAGAACCTGTTTTTTTAGCCCACTTTCAAAAATTCCAGAAAAATGTATAAAATTATTCTGAACCCCTATTTTATGTCAAGACCTTCCTCAAAAAGTTAGCTTTCAACTAAAATTGGTTTCACCGAAAAACATTGAGCGGTTTGCAAGAAAATCAAGTTTTTGTAACAGTCGACGGATCTGGGCAGATTCTGGACAGCGCTGAAATATTTTCTAAATAACCCCGATTCCAAAAAATGTTCTAGAAACTAGATTGAATCCTCTACAAACCATAGGAAGGCCAAGCCCCGTAAAGGATCTAAAATCGCTCTCTCATTTTAATCCTTATGCGATACTAAATCTAGAAACTTTGTTAGGTGTGGATGTTTTGTACCTTTGAGTTCATGAGAATGTTTGTAGCTTATAATCATATCTCGACCTGATAATATATGTGTTGTGGTCATGTTATTTACCTTTCTCATCTTAAGAATACATACTTATATGGATATTACTGTTTTATAAGTTGAACTAACCTTGTCTTAAAACACTTAATTCAATGGGAAACCTAATTGGGAAGGTATTGGGTTTTTGAGCACTTGAGTAATGAAAAGATGAGTATATGTGATATATGGATTGTTGGGATGCGTTTCCTCTTTGAAAAATAAAAGTCTTGCGCAAATAGTTTTCAAAACCCTTGAACGGAGCAGTTGTATTCGGACCCTAGGTGGTTTGGTGTAAAGAGGGATTCAGGCAAGGCCCTATTTTACCGTCTCTTTTGAGGCCATGCGGTTGGCGTTACACGGTATATAACCGTTGGTAGGCATCTGAGGTTAGGTCTGCAACAAAGCAGCAAAAGAGGGGGCATACCGAATAATCCGCGTCCGATTCTTGTGGTTGGGAGGATGAAATCTCTTTGGGGGATTTCTAGTTTGCTAACATCTAACTTAATCCTTTATTTATTTAATTGAGTATCATGCTTTATTACTTGATGTTATAGTTGTGACTATGTATTGGATTGGAAAAAAGGGGTAGGGTGTGTGTGTATTTACTGGGCATTCAAAGCTCACGGCGTATCATGCCAGGTGACGAAGCGGAACTCATAGCGGAAGACGACGAGCCGGAAACCTTTGAAGACTTTTGGCTATCTTAGGAATACTAGAAATTTCTTTTTTGTTATCTTGTAAGACTCATATGAAGTTTAAAACTCTCTTTTTGGGATGTAATGTAATGGAACAATCTTTTAAAGTAAGTATAATTGTGGTTATTATGTATTTATATCCTATGTATGAACCTTATCGTTGCTTATGAGACCTTGTGTCAATGCCTTGTAAGATCTGTCAAAAAGGTAGTGTGCTGCCTAAAAAAGCTGGACTTAGAAGGGAGGCTATTTTGACTCCTCCGGCGATCTGGGATCTTACTTGGTTATTGACCATAGGACTCATTAGTAACTTTCCCTTAACTACAACCTATAGTGTAGAATCAGGGCGTCACAAGCCAGGCCGAAGACAATGGGCGGCATATGGCTAAGAAAAACTGGGCGAAATCCAATGGCTACACACAGCTGAGGCGTAAGCTGAGTGGAAGCCAAAAGCTAATTGGCTGAGAATGGAGCCAAGACGGCGCGTGCACGCACGTGCAGAGAGTGGCAACGATGGAAACCGATGCGCAGAGCGTTTAGAGGCGCGTGAGGCGTTCGATGGAGGTGATTTTGGTGGCGTTGGCTTCGTCTTAAAGATATGAAGAGGCTAGTATAGGCAAAATGTGGAAATAGTGATGGACTAGATACGCAGAAACTAGTAGAAACTAACGGGAGATAGAAATAATTTGCCAGAAAAAAAAGAGAGAAAAAAAAAAACACGTGATGAAGTAGAATAAAAGGAGGCTATGAGAGAATCCTAGACTCTGATACCATGTTAGAATAGTAAAGAGAAAAAATAATATGTATTGTGTATAATTAATCAACACAATACAATAGGAGAAACATGTATATATGAACCAAGAAAATTAGGTGTACAAGAAACCTAGGTGTACAAGAAACCTAGGTGTACAAGAATACAAGAATCCTAAGTATAATAGGAATAGATAACAACTAACAAGCTTTAAAGGGACCCTACCCTCATGAGGCACATTGGGGATTTGGTTTATCTCAAGGCTTTTCTCAACTTGGAGGGTTTTGCCTCCGCTGGACTAATTATGCCATGGTTGATTTCAACTCTGCTAGTTATGCCTCAACTAGTCTCGTATTAGCTAATTGTGTCTTAATTGGTTTCATCTCACCCTTTGGGGTATCTCAATGAGTTCATTTTGCTAGTTCTTGGGGATATTCTTCTTGCCTTGACTAACTCACCGAAGGACTTATGATGCCCACAATAGATCTCATGTGGGTTGGTTCACGAACTATTTAAGATTTGCTTTTGACCCATTTCTGTTAGGATCTTGGCTATATTTCATTTTTCAAAAGTGTTTTTCCTATCAAGACGATTCTGACAAGTATTTTCAAATTTCAAATATGAGTCTCCTACAACACCTATCCAAATTCAACCTTGAAGAATATTGAGATTTGTCTAAGTTCAACTTGTGACTTACATTGCATTTATCTCTAAAGCTAGCCCATCAACACAAAAAATGTTGCACAACATGTAACAAATGACCTCTCATTTCATTTACAGAAACCAAAAGAAAATTTGAACAAAAGGAAAAAAACTATTGAAATATTTGATGTTCTACTAAAGAAAAAAAAATCATATTTAGGGGAAAAAAGTAATAAAATTAACATGCTTTTAATGGGCAACCAAACATATAATTGTAACAATCAAAATGTGTTTTTGACCCATCACATAGAACACTCAATAGCACATTTGTAAGTGCTAAACACCCAATATCAAACTTATTATTACTATAAAAAATTTAAACCATTGTCTCAGATTGACATGCAGTGAAGACAATGGCCAAGATGTAAGATTTTCATAAACATATATAATATAATGATTATAAATATATGTATAGATAGCATTGGAAAATGTTGTACTAACCTCCAGCCATTGTTGATCAAGTTGTGTGCTCTGTATATGCTTTCTTAATCGCTCAATATTATATTGCTCACTCTCACACTTTAGGAATAAGTGTCTTCTAACTTATGCAGAACTTAGGTGCCTCATTGGTGAAAAATTGCACGCTTATCTATAGCTGCTAGGCTAGGGATCCTTATCAGATAAACTTCGTTATTAGATTTCCTTCCATCAAGGAAACTTATCAGTTAGTGAAACTTGATAAGCCTTAGCCAAGTTATCGGTTAACTTGATAAGCCTTAGCCAAGTTATCGATTAGTGGAAACTTGATAGGTATTAACCAAACCATTAGTAGAGTTTTTAGTATTTAGGCAACCTTTATAATTATCATCATATCTTAATATAAATAATAAAGCAAGGATAAATACATAACAAAGATAAATATACAAATAATACATAATGTATAATTTATAATATTAATGTGTATGTGAGCCACATTAAATCTCCTATTAGGAGACTTGGCTTACACATGATAGTCACTATCGTTATGACTTTTGCTTAGGAAAATTGAGGATTAAAATTGTTTAACTTGATTTAAAATCTTAATATATTTAAAATATGTTTAAATTTAATTTATTTATTTTTCAAAAATCTCAATTAATTTTTAATTGAGTTGATTAGAAGACGAGTATGAGTAACTTAATTTTGTTATTGTGCATATAATAAAATCGAACTAGGTAGCAGATTGTTTAAGTTTAAAGAAAACTTAATAAATTCTAAATTATATTTAAATTTAACTTATTTATTTAATTAATTAATCTCAAATAAATTTTTAACAAATCAAATTAAGAACTTGATTAATTTTATGACACTATTGTTGCCTCGATCATTGTCACTGCCTTTACCACCAATGACAATCCAATCTCATTTATGATTATGACACTAAGCAGCATAATCTTGTTGTCACCATAGTATTTCCACCTTAATCCATGAAGAAAAAACTCGCCTTCATTTTTTCACTCTACATGGTAATGGTGATGTAACCCATGGGAAATATTTTTTTTGAGTGTTACTATTAGCATCTCATCAATTATTTTAGACCTCTTATTTTTTAGCTTTTTTTATTATAATAATAATTTCAAATAAAATTACTAAAAAGGAGATCAATAATTTTGGGATACTTCATCTCACAATTAAACTCACACACCCACTACATCATGAATTAGGATTTATGAGAGCACCCACATTCATCACCACCCATCCATCTTTACCAAATCCCACCTTCAAAACCTACCCACCATCAAAACCTTGAAAACCCTTTAGTGACAATATTCTGGTGGTAACAGTGGCAACCATTTGATTACCTTCACTTCTTCGGCAACGTCAATGAGTGGAAGTTTTTCGGGCAACCACAACTCCATGATGAGAGAAGTATAACAATAAAGATTCGGAAGAGGTTCATAACTTTGATGGTGTTCTTAGCTCAGAGGAGATTGGCCTTGTACGGATAAGTTTCTTGAAAAAAATGACAAAAATAATAAAAATTGTTCGTCATTTTTTCGGAACTAAACTCCCAAACATATGACCGAAATTTAGGAACATAAGCCCGAATATTGTTTATTTGTTTGGGAACAAGTAACCAAGCATTTCTTATTTGTTTGGGAACAGATAACCAACTCTGACAATGGCTAAACCAAAGAAAATGATGAAGTGGTAGAGATCACAACCCAAGCCAGTCTTGTTAGGGCAATTCACAGTAATCACACTTGGCTTTTCTTCTTTTTTCTCAAGCAAAAAAACCCAACCCAATTTCTTGCTGATATACTCTAAGAATTAAAGATTAAAAACCTACATTTATTTTCTCACTGTAAGGTCATGAACAAGTATGTAAAGATGAAATAGTAATCATATTCGTGGATTTTGTTAGAATTTTTGGAAGAGAGGTTTTTTGGGGTGTGGGGAGTGTGCATTTAATTGAATGGGTAAATTGTTTTCACACAGATAATTTTAGTATTATTTGAGGGGAGAAATTTTTTTTAAGGATTTTAAAATTTATAAGTGGGGGTACAAAGAAACAGGAGGTCCAAAATAATTGTTGATGTGCTAATAACAACACTTTTTTTAGGGAGGGGCATGCGTTGGAGAGAGGAAATTATGATGAAAATGCGAAGTTAGAATTATGATAAACAAGAGCTAATTAAATAATTTAGAGTGGGAATTTGTATGTATACCTATGCTTTAGGTTGGTACATAACTTCATTCTCTGTGACTGTTAAGAAGTACAATATACAATAAAATCATCTCTAACATCAGTTGATTTTAGGGAAGATAGTAAAATTTGGTCTGAGTAACCCTTAGTTTAAAATCGAGGGGTTATCATTGTAAGGAAGAGATTATTGGCTAATGAGGGTAGGTGTGGTTGAAGGATTGATTTAGCGTTTAGAGTTTAGGATTTAGAATGAAAAAGATACAAATATTTTAGTAAATTTATTTGAAAATAAAATTGTAATTAATTATTTTTACTAAATGTGTAAACCGAGCAAAAGTGGAGGCTCCCTTATAAAAATGGAGGCTCCTCTTAATTGGGCTAAAATTTTAAAATTTTAATTTGATTGGTTATACAAAATGTTTATATGAGTTTGTTATACTTTTGAAGGAAAAGTATAAATTATCATATTTTTTTCATATAAAAACTAGGAAAAATGATATATAAGTCTATTTTTAAATTTATTTTCTAAACTTAATGATGTATAACTAATATGAGTTATTGATGATTAGAGAATACATAAGATAGTGTTACCTTAAACATCTTAATTGATTTCCATATCATCAAGTTTGAAAATTGAATTTAATTTCTGGACTCGTATAACTGTATGTGTCGATTTCATACCACACTGCCAAACTAGAACTTAGTTGGAGAAACACTGGCAGAATAGATTAAGCCCGAACGACCTGTCACAAAAAGAAGAGATTCCGGTAGTGGTTCGTTCATCCGGGGGTACTCCGACAATCAAGTCAGTTATCTCTCAAAGATAGCAAAAGTGCTTAACTCACTTATTCAGAATATAAAAAGCATACCTTAGACTCATGGGGGTGCCTCTCTTTTATAGCCAACATAAACCTGATCCCAATAGAAGCCTAGCTTCAATGGACTTAGGATTACTGCTAATCTTGAACTCCCAGTAGGATTGGGATAAACTCTCTAAGAGTCTTATTTTTACCCAAACTGAAGTCTCCTCCCATTCTAGGACTCTTGTCCCTTATCTGCTTATCCCGGATTTTGGTATTCTCACAGATAATCTCGGCCTAACCGAGATCATCTCGGCGTCATGACCAGGACACGCAACATCCCTGGCTGACACTTCGGTGACACCTCGGCCACGTGTTATCATTCAAAAGTTATGTCCCCACAATAACCATGCTTAAAAACTAAAATCTGATAATCTATCCCTTGCAAAATAAACATATGGTCCTGTTTGATATTATTTTCATTTTAATAATTATTATTATTATTTATTTGTATTTTTTAGCTGAGCAAAAAAAGTGCATTTTCAAAATTAAAATTCAATTAAATTTTTTTTAAAAAAAACCTTGCACCTTGTTTGGTTTTGATTAATTTTTTATATATTTTTTTTTAGTTTTAGTATTTTAATATTTTAATTAATTTTTTATTTTTATTTTTTAGATGTACTTAATTTAGATGCACCTTAAAAGTAAAATATTTGTAAAAAAATATGAAAAAACTAATAAATATACAAGAATATGAAAATGTGTTGAACTTTTATATTTTTGGTATTTAGTGATTTTTTTTTTAAATTCATAAATATTGTATTTTTGAGAATTTTAGTTTAAAGTACCTGATATTATCATTTTATCATTTTATAAGATAAATGACATTCAATATTTTTATAATAGTTGGGGTCACTTAGCATTTTCACAAAGAAATTTTGGTATAGGGAAACTTTAGATCTTCAAATAGAAATTTTAATTTCACAAAGAAATTTCAACTTGTCATAGAGAAAATTTATCTCTGTGATGCGCCAAAAAATTTCTAATTGAGGAACCTTAACTAATAAGAAAAAACATATTAAACCTCTTTTACTATCAAAATTTGAAAATTAATGTTTCACTAATGTGGGGATATATTTTCTGAGAACCAACACGTGGCCAAGGTGACGTCGACGTGTCAGCCGAGGTGCCACGTGTCCTAGTCATGACGCCGAGGTTATCTCGATAATGCCGAGATTATCTCCGAAGATACCAAAATCTGAGATAAGCGAATAAGGGACAAGAGTCCTAAAATGGGAGAAGACTTCAGTTTGGGTAAAGACAAGACTCTTAGAGAGTTTATCTTAATCCTACTAGGAGTCCATGATTAGCAGTAATCATGAGTCCATTGAAACTAGGCTTCTATTGGGACTAGGTTTGTGTTTACTATAAAAGAGAGACACCATCGTGGGTCTTAGGTACGCAATTTGATACTCATAACAGTCAGTTTAGCATTATTTATCTTTGAGAGATATACTGACTTGATCGTCGGAGTGCCCTCGGGTGGAAGAACCACCGCCGGAATCTTCTCTTTTTGTTGCAAGTCAGACAGGTGTCATCTATTCTGCCAGTGCTTTCCAGCTGAATACTGAGTTGGCAGTGTGGGCAGAAAATTACTCACACAATTTGGCGCCATCTGTGGGAAAGAAAGGAGAATAGATGGCCAACAACGGACAGAAGGAAAAGATTGGGGACGACACTCCTGCTGGGAGTGGCAGACCTATCGACCTTGACGTCGAAGGAGACAACCGCAACACAGAAACTCATGACCAGAATCATAGCAAGAAAGATGTCGGCCAGGATGGCGACGTACCAAAGAAGCCAGATCGAAGCGGGTACTACAACGAGGATGACCTCCAGGTATGGAGGGACAGATGCCTTCGGAAGGACGAAAAAGTAAAAGAGATGGCGAACAAATTGGCGGACCTGCAATCGATCGTCAATTACATGATGCAAAATAATGTCATGCAGCCGTCATATCCACTGCAGGACATGCCGATTCCAGCGGCCGATGCACAGAAGGAAGGGCAAAAAACGATCCCAATAGCCCCCCAGCACACCAGGAGTGAAAGACACTCTCACCGGCCTTCAAGGGAGGTCGAGCGAGGAGAGTCAATGAGGGAGGAATCACGAAGGACGCATCACACCAAGGAGGCTGACCCCAAAGAACATCAGCATGTTCAGGGGCAGGTGCTGTGCTTCGACACACCTAACGAAGAAAGGTCGAAAAGGGCTCGCAACGAAGCCGAGAGCAGTGCTCCGAAAAAACTGAAGTCAGGAGATAACCGAGCTCCTGGTCGGACCAAAGAGGACTTGAGAGATTACCTCAAGAGGAAGCAAGATCAGGTCAAGGTAACATCTACTGTTAAACCAAGAACACCATTCTTAGTGAAGTTGGACAAATTTGAGGCGCTGAAGAGATTTAGTATGCCGAGGTTCTAAATATACGATGGTAAGTCAGACCCTAACTTCCACATCGGATTATAGTTGAACTCAATGGCATTGTATAGTGAAAACGAGCCGTTGCTCTGCAAAGTGTTCCCTTCATCCTTTGGAGAGATTGCATCAGATTGGTTTCACAAACTGCCAAAGGGAAGTGTGAAGACCTGGGAAGGCCTGGCCGAGATGTTCGTGGCCAGGTTCATAACGAACAAGCTATAGCCATTAAGGGTGGACGCATTGATGGCTCTGAAGATCAGTAAGGATGAAGGCCTTAGGGCCTATGCAAAAAGGTACTATGAGGTGTTCAACCGAATACCCGAGTGCAACCAAGAGGTGGCGGTCGTATCTTTCAAGAATGGCCTAAAAGATGACTGCCCACTGCGAAAGTCTTTGGCAAAGACACTGCCAAAAAGCATGGAAGAGCTCATGGCCAGAATTGAAAAATACGCCAGAGCCGAGGAAGATACATCGGGGACTAAGCAAGAGAAAGGAAACGGCTCGCCGAAGCGAGGTCGAGGTAACAATGGATCCAGCAAGCAAGAGACAGAACTGAGGGCTACGCAGGCAGTGGCAACTGTGTTCCGAATCCCAATTCACAAAGTCCTGGACAAAATCCGGTCCCAGCCCTATTTCAGAGCACCAGCTAGGGCGCCAGGAGAGTTTATGGGAAGGAACCTTGGTAGGCATTGTGCTTACCATAACGAAGATGGACACATGACTCAGGGTTGCAGAGCCCTAAAAGCACACTTAAAAGACCTGGTGAGGCAAGGCCATCTGAGAGACCTTGTCGATGAGGCCAGGACAAGAGAAGAAGGACGAAAAAGTAAAAGAGATGGCGAACAAATTGGCGGACCTGCAATCGATCGTCAATTACATGATGCAAAATAATGTCATGCAGCCGTCATATCCACTGCAGGACATGCCGATTCCAGCGGCCGATGCACAGAAGGAAGGGCAAAAAACGATCCCAATAGCCCCCCAGCACACCAGGAGTGAAAGACACTCTCACCGGCCTTCAAGGGAGGTCGAGCGAGGAGAGTCAATGAGGGAGGAATCACGAAGGACGCATCACACCAAGGAGGCTGACCCCAAAGAACATCAGCATGTTCAGGGGCAGGTGCTGTGCTTCGACACACCTAACGAAGAAAGGTCGAAAAGGGCTCGCAACGAAGCCGAGAGCAGTGCTCCGAAAAAACTGAAGTCAGGAGATAACCGAGCTCCTGGTCGGACCAAAGAGGACTTGAGAGATTACCTTAAGAGGAAGCAAGATCATACCGAGGTAACATCTACTGTTAAACCAAGAACACCATTCTTAGTGAAGTTGGACAAATTTGAGGCACTGAAGAGATTTAGTATGTCGAGGTTCCAAATATACGATGGTAAGTCAAACCCTAACTTCCACGTCGGATTATAGTTGAACTCAATGGCATTGTATAGTGGGAACGAGCCGTTGCTCTGCAAAGTGTTCCCTTCATCCTTTGGAGAGATTGCATCAGATTGGTTTCACAAACTGCCAAAGGGAAGTGTGAAGACCTGGGAAGGCCTGGCCATGATGTTCGTGGCCAGGTTCATAACGAACAAGCTACAGCCATTAAGGGTGGATGCATTGATGGCTCTGAAGATTAGTAAGGATGAAGGCCTTAGGGCCTATGCAAAAAGGTACTATGAGGTGCTCAACTGAATACCCGAGTGCAACCAAGAGGTGGCGGTCGTATCTTTCAAGAACGGCCTAAAAGACGACTGTCCATTACGAAAGTCTTTGGCAAAGACCCTGCCAAAAAGCATGGAAGAGCTCATAGCCAGAATTGAAAAATACGCCAGAGCCGAGGAAGATACATCGGGGACTAAGCAAGAGAAAGGAAACGGCTCGCCGAAGCGAGGTCGAGGTAGCAATGGATCCAGCAAGCAAGAGACAGAACTGAGGGCTACGCAGGCAGTGGCAACTGTGTTCCGAATCCCAATTCACAAAGTCTTGGACAAAATCCGGTCCTAGCCTTATTTCAGAGCACCAGCTAGGGCGCCAGGAGAGTTTATGGGAAGGAACCTTGGTAGGCATTGTGCTTACCATAACGAAGATGGACACATGACTCAGGGTTGCAGAGCCCTAAAAGCACACTTAAAAGACCTGGTGAGGCAAGGCCATCTGAGAGACCTTGTCGATGAGGCCAGGACAAGAGAAGAATAGGCAAGACTGCCTCAGGCACCAGCAGCTCCGCCCCCTCAGCATAGCAACCTCAGGCAGGAGGACCTCGGGTAATTAATGTAATTCACTTGAAGGTCAACGAGAACGAAATTCGGGGGGAGACCCAGAAGGTAAAACACCTACAACTTGTCTACCAAGTCGAGGAGAAGAGACATCGGGAAGAAGAATACCTGGGACCAGTAGTGTCATTTACCGAAGCCGACATTGAGGTGGTCCAACACCCGCATAACGATGCCTTGGTAGTATCTCTCTAGGTTGGGGAGTGCCAAGTAAAGCGCATCCTCATTGACCAAGGCAGCTCCTGTGACATCATGTATGTCAGATTTTACAAGGAGCTCGGTCTTCACCCAGACGATATGGAACAATCTAATGGCCCAATGGTCGGGTTCAATGGAACGCCGACATCGCCACTAGGAGCAGTAAGCTTAGAAGTGCAGGCTGGCATGAAGAAGGTAAAGACGGAATTCACTGTAATCGACACGCCCTCCCCTTACAATATCATCTTGGGAAGGCCATGGTTGCATGCGATGGGGGCTGTCCCCTCAACATTGCATCAACTATTGCGGTTCCCAACAGAACATGGGATAGATGAGGTCAGAGGAGATTAGCTGCAGGCGAAGAATTGCTCCATGGCAGCAATGAAATCTACCTACAGCATTCAAGAGCCAGAAAGGGCAGAAATTGAAGATGAGGACGTGGGAGTCCTGGAAGACGTCGGCAAGGAGCCAACCGAGAAGAGTGAAGAAGCACTGAAGAACGCTTCCTTCAGTCATGTCGGGTAGTAAACTTCCCTAATGGCCCTGGCCTCCAGAAGTCTGTCTACTTCTTTCTTTACTGGTTCGACGTGCATCAACGTCGGTCTTCTTGCTCGTTGGATTACAGGTTTGGCCGACCTGTCAACGTTCAGTTTATGGCAAGTGACCTCGGGGTCAATGCCAGGCATTTCGTAAGGCGTCCAAACAAACACCTCAACGCTCTCAAAATAACTTCCAACTCTTTTTCCTCTTCTACGGCTAAGCACGAGCCAAGAAGAAGGAAGCGTTCTTCATCCCCGGCCAGAAGAGGAAGAAGCACTGAAGACAGCGTTCTTCATCACGTCGAACCAGTAAAGAAAGAAGTAGACAGACTTCTGGAGGCCAGGGCCATTAGGGAAGTTTACTACCCGACATGGCTGTCCAATATAGTGGTGGTAAAAAAGAAGAATGGTAAATGGAGGGTCTGCGTGGACTTTACCAGCCTGAACAAGGACTGTCCCAAAGACAGCTTTTGTCACGACCCAAACCTGGCCCTATGGGTTTAGCACCGTAACCGGCCAGTAATCCGAGATTACCGAAGGCCTGCAGAACAGTAGTATAGTAAAACAGAGTACAGGGCCTGGCGGAAGCCAAAACAGTAAATAAATAATGTCCATTGAGCTGTGACAGTCTGTATGCCAAAAAGATTTTTCAAGCATTCACATATACAAACAGTACAGGCTATACCGGAAGCAGTTGAGAAATATGATGTCTGAAGAACTGCCGTTGTCGATGAGAACCCGTCTGACCTTATAGTTGGAGAGGAGGGCATAAATGACGAAAGGGTCATCATGAGGATAACGGATGCCTGTACAGTCGGCGTCCGTGAAGGTGATTGGCTCTGTCTACTGCTTGGGCTGTTTGGAGGGTCGGTCTACCGTGGCAACTGCTCTGTCTGAGCCTTGCCCTATCTTCTTGAGTTCTGCCCTCTAAGCGGAGCGGGATGGTCCGCCACAAGCAAGGCCATCTAAAATGACTCAGATTTCACCAACTGACGGAGGGGGATTACCTGGCGACCGAGGCTATCACGGCCTTGGTTAGGTTGGGCTGGCTGCCGGGGTGGGGTACGCCGGCGGGTGTTTCTAAGGGGCTCGGTTCTTTGCCTCTGTTATGGGCGGGTGTCCGTGAACCGGCTGAGACGCCCTTGACGAATGAGGGTCTCGACCTGATTCTTGAGGTTGATGCAGTCATCAGTGTTGTGGCCGTGGTCCTGGTGGAAACGACAATATTTGGACTGGTCTTTCCAGTTGGAAGGGGTCCGTGAGGGTAGGGGCCATTTGAGGGGGTAATCCCGTTGGATCTGGTGGAGGACTTGTTCCATGGGAGAATTAAGGCTAACTAGAGGAAGAGGGGTTCGCCCATGATTGCCTGTGAAAGGAGGGGAGGGTTGGCCATGCACTGTTTTAACTGTTGAAAAGCCTCTTCGGATTCAGATGTCCATTCAAAAGTTTACCGAAGAACTTTGAAGAATGGTAGGCACTTATCTGTGGCGCGGGAAATGAAACGATTGAGGGCTGCAACTTGGCCAGTGAGTCTTTGGACCTCCTTAACTGTTCTGGGTGACTGCATCTCGACCAAGGCCTTGATCTTTTCAGGGTTAGCTTCAATGCCCCGCTGACTGACCATAAAACCCAGAAACTTCCCAGA
>NW_021029626.1:152436-185735 GCF_004153795.1 Camellia sinensis | reverse complement strand
ATTTTCAGTGCAAATACTACTGCAGCAAGTTCTAGATCATGGGTTGGGTAGTTCTTTTCATGCGGTCTCAGTTGACGGGAAGCATAGGCAATTACTCTCCCATTCTGCATTAAAACACACCCCAAACCCTTATGAGAAGCATCACTAAATACAGTATAACCATCCGTACCTGACGATCATAAAACATTAATCAATTCCGGATTCGGCCGCCGATAAGGCCTTCAATTAGCAGTTTAAACACTAAAATACGAACAGATCAAATAAACAATCAACAGATAGAATGCAATTCAAACGTACATACTCAGTCAATTCAGTTCCAGTTTTCAGTCAGTCAGTTCAGTATTTTTAATCAGTTCAATTATCAGTCATAATCAATTCAGTTTAACGGTAATCGATGGTTATCGGTAATCAATCAGTCATTAATCGGTAAACAGTATGAGGGTTGTTACAGCTTTTCTCTACCCAAGATTGACCAGCTAGCGGATGCCACGCCAGGGCATGGAAGGATAAGCTTCCTGGATGCCTACAGGGGGTATCACCAGATAGCTATGTACCCTCCAGATGAAGAGAAGACTGCGTTTATCACCCCAAAAGGGCTGTATTGCTACAAAGTGATGCCTTTTGGGTTGAAAAACGCAGGAGCAACTTACCAAAGACTGGTAACCAAGATGTTAAGACACTTGATCGGCCGAACGATAGAAGTTTACATCGACGACATGGTCGTAAAGACCAAGGAACCTGAGGGTCATCTGGCTGACCTAAAAGAAGGCTCTGAAATCCTTAAAACCTATTGGCTCTGACTCAATGCATTGAAGTGTGCATTTAGAGTTAGATCTGGTAAGTTCTTGGGATACCTGGTGACCAGAAAGGGCATTGAGGCCAGCCCAAATCAGATCAAGGCCACCCTAGAGTTGAAGAGCCCGACGTCGGCAAAACAGGTACATATGTTGACTGGAAGGGCCGCAGCCCTGAATAGGTTCATCAGCCGAAGCTCAGACAAGTGCAGACCTTTCTTTAACTTAGTGAAGAAAGCCATAGACTTCCTGTGGACCGAAGAATGCGAAGTCGCCTTGGCCGTCCTAAAGAAGTATCTGACCACAGCTCCAGTTCTTTCAAATCCAGAACTTAGAGAGGAGCTGTTTTTATACTTAGCAGTTTCAGAACATGCGATAAGTGCAGTAGTAGTCCGAGAAGAAAAAGAGGAACAAAGGGCTGTTTACTATGTAAGCAAAACCCTGGCTGATGCAGAAACAAGGTATTTACCCCTAGAGAAATTGGCGCTGGCTTTAGTAATGGCTTCAAAGAAACTGAACCATTACTTCCAAGCCCATGAAATTATGGTGCTAACTGAGCACCCCTTGAAATCCTTACTGCAACAAGAAGACCTGACAGGAAGAATAGCCAGATGGGTAGTCGCCCTAGGCCAGTACGACCTGGAGTTCAGACCAGAACGGCAATCAAAGGCCAAGTTTTGGCCGACTTCGTGGCCGAGTTCACGCTGGAATCCATCAAATATCGGACTCCGTTGAGCCAGGATGAACGTTGCCCAAACAAACAAGGAGGAGCCCAGCCAAAGGCGAAAAAACAAAGGAAAGAGGAAAAACGCAGACCCTGCAGCATTTACATCGGCGACTCCTTTCAACTATTCGTTGATGGGAGTTCAAACCGGCAGGGAGCGGGGGCATGAGTAGTATTGATATCTCCAGAGGGGCAGGTACTAGAACAATCGATTCGTTTGGGGTTCAAGGCCTCAAACAATAAGGCAGAGTACGAAGCATTCATTGCAGGACTGAAATTGGCAGCAGCAGTACAAGCAGATGAGGTAATAGTCTTTTGTGACTCACAACTTATAGTTAACCAGGCAACAGACAAGTTTGTAGCCCGAGATGAAAGGATGTCGGCCTACGCAAAGGAGGTCATCATGTTGGCAGCCTTGTTTCAAAACTGCCGACTACTTCAGGTTAGCCGAGATGATAACAGTCACGCCGATGCATTGGCCAACTTAGCTAGCGCAGTGCAACCTGGAAAAGCAAGGACAATAATGGTCGAATACTTGTCGGGCCCGAGCATCGAGCCAATAACCACAGAGCATGAAGCAATGTGTGTGGACATGAGACCAAGCTGGATGAATGCAATTGTTGCATTCCTGAAACAAGGAAAGCTGCCAGATGACCACAAAGAGGCACACAAGATCAGACTGAAGTCGACAAGATTCAGCCTGACAGCAAAAGGACATCTCTACAGAAGATCCTTCACTAGACCCTTTTTAAGGTGTGTACATTCCTCACAAGTTGAAGATTTTTTATATGAAATACATGAAGGAATTTGTGGAAGCCACGCTAGGGGCAGATCACTAGCTCATAGGGCCATTACCCAAGGATATTGGTGGCCCTACATGCAGAAAGATGCAGAGACCTATGACAAGAAGTGTGAAAAATGTCAAAGGTTTGCACCTCTGTTACACCAACCAGTAGCAGACCTAAACCCAGTATCCAGTCTTTGGCCGTTTGCCCAATAGGGCATGGATCTCGTTAGGCAACTGTCCTAAGCAACTGGACAAAGGAAGTATCTGCTGGTGGCCACAGATTACTTCACTAAATGGATAGAAGCTGAACCCCTTGCCAAGATCCGAGATGTGGATGTGAAGAAATTCATTGGGAAAAATATCATTACCAGGTTTGGGATCCCAAGAGCAATAGTTGCAGACAATGAAACACAATTTAACAGTAAGCTAATTAAGAGCTTCTGTGCAAAGTTTAAGATCAAGAACTACTTTTCAACACCAAGCTTTCCCCAAAGTAATGGACAAGCGGAAACATCCAACAAAGTAATCTTGGATGGGATAAAGAAGAGGCTGCAGGCAGCAAAAGGAAAGTGGGTAGACGAGTTGCCCAATGTACTCTGGGCATATCGGACTATGCCGAGAAGATCAACAGGAGAATCCCCATTTGCCATGGCTTATGGCACAAAAACAGTCATTCCCTTAGAAGTCGACATCCCAAGGATCAGAACCCAGGGAGTGGAGAATAGGACCAATAACATATTATTGGCCCGAGATCTGGATTTACTGGAAGAAAGAAGGGAGAAAGCTGCAATACAGCTCGCAGCATACCAGCAGCAGCTTACCAGAGCTTACAATAAAAGGGTCAACCCAAGGGAGTTTCAAATCGGTGACCTCGTCCTGTGGAAAGTTGTCAGCAACAAGAAGGATCCAGAGAGAGGAAGCTTGACTCAAATTGGGAAGGACCCTACAGAATCATCTCGGTACTGGGCAATGGTGCATATCGGCTTGAAGATAACGAGGGTAAAGAGTTGCCAAGGCCTTGGAACACTTGCAATTTGAAATTTTTCTATCATTAGAATTTTTGTTCTTTTGTCATTTGCCGAAGTAAATAAATAAAACTTTCACTTGTCTATATGTTTATACACTTGTGACTGATAAAGATACATAACGTTGTTTCTAAAATACATGTATAATGAGAACCCAAGTGGAACTTAGGTTCACATTAGGGGGCTGAGAGAGGAAACATAATGCTTAACACTTGTTGAAACTTGAGAAAAATTTACAAGTTGAAGTTAAACCGAGATGATGTTTAACACTTGTTGAAACTTGAGAAAAGTTTACAAGTTGAAGACTAAGGTTAAACACTTGTTGAAATTTTATGAAGTAATTTATAAGGTGAAACCAAGCTTAGGCCAAGAAAGGTACTTAGGTACTTGTCGAGGTAAATCATCAATTTATATAACCGAGGTGTGTCACCCCGAGAAGGTTGCACAAGGATTGAAGTATATATTAAAGACATACAAAATATTCGAAGTATGGAAGCATACAAGGCAAACATGCAAGCATTCAAAACAAAAGAATTGTATTAAAGGCATATCGACGATATAAAGAGTTTACATTACTTCAAAAAGAAAAAACAAAGTACAAGAAAGGAAGAGAAAAACATAAGCCTAAGACTCCTCAGCAACAGCAGGTGGTTGGGTTTGAAGTTCAGACGACTGCTGGGAAGACACCTCGGTAGCCTTTTCCACCGCAAGCTCGGCATCAATCTCTTGAAGGGTCTCATCAAGGCTCTTGTCGGCGAGGGACACGTCGGCTGATGCTTTCTCAGTTGCAGCATCTTTCGGAACCTCCTCACCCTCCTCATCTTGAGTCAAGTCCAGGACTTGCTCATTCAGAGAAGGGGACTTAGTCCCAGCAGCCTCCTTTGGTTTCCTCACCAAAGTCTCCTCCTCAGACTAAGATTCGTCATCGGATTGACTTGGAGTTGGAGGGAATGGAAGAGGGATGACGTCGGCGTTCCTGAGGGGCGAGTCCTCGGGGACTCAAGCTTTTTTAGAAGAGACATCTAACCAAGGGTAAAACCCTTGTTGCATGCTTGCTTCACTTGCCTTTTATAGTCAGTTGTGACATCAGCTGCCCCCTCTGCATATGCCTTCTCATCGACTGCCTTGAGCTCGGCGTCCTTCGTGGCCAAGGCTTCTTACAGTTCTTTTTAGGCCTGGGCCGTTTTCTCCTCGGCCTCCTTCTTTTGGGCCTCAAGAACCTTCCTAATGGCCTCAGCGGATTTCGCCTTTTCTTCGGCGTCGTTTTGAGCTTTAATAGCGGCATCGGCTTGATCTTCCAAAGTCTTCATCTTTGATTGAAGGTTTTTATTAATCTTCTACAGACTGGAGACCTCCTTCCGCTTGTCGGCTAGCTCCTTCCGGTTCTTAAAAGATTGTACTGAGAAGGAATGGGCGTGTTGCATTGCCTGAAGGAACATGAATAGAGCAGAAGTTATTAAAATAAATTTTTTTTCCAAGTATAGAGATAGAAAGAAAAATTACCAAGTAAAGACACTTACTTGAACAGATTGCTGGAGCATTAGAGCATAGTTTTTGAACTCGCTCAACTCAGCGTTTCGGTCGAGATCACCGGAAAGAAGAACGGCAGTGCTGAGAGCAATGCCAACGTTGACATCATCGGCGCTATCCCCAGCCATGACTGGTTTATCATCCAATGTGATTTTGGGAACCCAGGGGGCATCATACTTTTGAGACCTCGAGGTGGTTGCAGAAGATGACCTCGGCCTCTTTGGTCTGGTCGATCCAGCCGATTGTGCTTCAGCAAGCCTCTTCACGGGGACAGAGGTGGTCTTCTCACTCTCAGCCAATTTAGAAATGGGTAAGGTATCCTCAGTCTCAACCTGAGTCACCCTTGCCTTTGGCTAAGCCTTCTTGATCCTTTTTTGCTTTGGCTTTGGAGGCTGGGTTGGTGCTGGTTAAGCATCAACTGAATCTGGAATGTTGGTCAAGAGATCTTTGGCAACTGCTTTCTGATGACCCATCTCGGCAGCAAGAACGAGTCGTTGCCGACGTTGTCGTTGAGATGGTGGGATCAGGTATGGAGCCGAGGTTGATGGCTGCTCTGCTGGATCAGAAGTTCATCCTTGATCTGGCCGAGATATGGAGGTAGCTAGGGGAGTTGTGGCAGAAGGGGGAGACATACTCTTATTCTTCTTCTTCTGGGGAACATCAGGAAGAGCTGACCTGTACATAGGAATGAAATTAAGTAGAAGAGGAGCCTTTCGTTTGTGGACTGGCAGGTCCAAAAGTTTCTTCAAGTGTTTGCTGGGAAAGAAAGATTGACAGAAGCCCTTTGGTGGCTGAGGAAGAGCTGCAAGAAAAACAGACGTTAGAAACAAATAAAGTATTAAAGACTTTAAAAACAAGTAAGTATGAACACAGGGCTCTTACCATTGCTCTTTACAAAAACTAATTGAGGAAGAGGGTAGAGATGGAGGTTCTCTTCTGGAGCGAACTCCTAGTTCCCTGAGGTAATAAAATAGTCATCCCCAACTCCCTTGTTGGAGTCAGGGAGGTCGACAACAATTTTCTGCTCTGTGGACCTTGGCTTAAGGTAGTAAACGTAGCTCATATCTTTCTTGAGGCCACACATGGTGTAGCAGTATTGGATATCGGCTAAGGTAATCTGTAGACGTCCCCGAACGCCCCGGGAGGACGAGTCCCGTTCCCCTATTCTGTTCGTTTTGGGCTTACTACAGTTCAGACTCTCAAATTGTCACGGTTCTTAATCTGAACCAAAGAGTCCAAATCCGGCAAATCGTTTTGAGAAACAGATTTTTGAAAGAAATGCCAAACATGGACTGCTTTGCCAGATATAGAGTCGCCACCTAAATATTTTTTATGGGGGAATTTAGGAAACCCTGACTCGGTGCCAAAGGCCACGTGCCCGTCATCACCAAAGTTGCCTCGGCTCGGGAGCTTGGGTACGATTGGGGAAGGTCAGCTATGAGCACCCCCTCTCGCCCGATCCGAAGATCGGCCTCTACTAACTGTGATATCCGATTTTGAAAACGTTTATGTGTTCTTATTCCGGTTATTAGCTTAGAATTACTACGTTATGCGCACGACAAATAAGTATAGACCAAATCACCTGAATTGGAATGAAGCATTGCATATCCGTTTGTTTGAAAAACAATTTGAAATTTGCTACTCGCAAGTAGGCTAAAGCATGGACTTCAACGAGTTGTTCCAACTCGAACAATCCAACCTTCACCCACAGGTATTCAAGCAGTTTATATCACATAAGCATCTAGCCTCATGGTAATCATGCTGTTATGGCAACACTCACACGCATGTGGTATGCTAAAGCATAAATGCTTACCTAGTACTCCGAGTCAAAACAAAAACATGTTAGCAATCAATGCATGATCCAAGTCCATGTTAAGTGGCTAATGCAACGCATACAGAATGTCACTAGAGTAGACTCGGCTAGTCTATAAATGACATGTGAAAATGCACAAGTAGCATGTATTTAAGTTAGATTTGAAATACTTATGTAGTTAGTATGATTCGCCGAGCCTGGTGCATGCAATACTGATGAATGATGCACGCATGCATAGCATAAGGTATGCTAAAGTAAACATGTCCTAATACTAACCATCAAAAGCAGGTAAGTAAAAGGGAGAAAGAAGTGGGGGTTGGAAGACATGTACACACGCACCCACACTTATTACAGATTTGGCCTCGCTTGGAGGGACCGAGAGAATAATACAAGTTAATTAACCTACAAGCTAATTAAATATTACAAATCAATTAATTAATTAACAAATTTGACTAATCTAATGAAAGCAGTAAATAGCCTTGGGAAGAGGGCCCCAATGCAATGCGCGCTCGACTCCGCTCGGAAAGTCACTGCCATGCACAAGTTGCCTCTGCTTTGACTATTCTGCTTCTCTGAAAATTGCACAACTCCCAAGGTTACTTCTCTGAGTGTTGTGGAACACTACCGACTGAGTGGGATCATCACCGGCCATTTTGAAGTGGTCATCGACTAAGCATTATGTGCTCGGCCAAATACATTTGGTCGGTCGATAGTATATATGGCCGGCCGGCCAAAACTTCCTGCAGAAACCTGTTTGATAGTAACAGAGGCAAGGCATGGCAATGCGTTTCAAGCAATGTATGCACCAACCACACCCCTTATCATATTCATGACTCAAAGGGATATGATTCTCGATTCTTTGACCACCAATCACGCATTTCCATGCATGATGGCCCAAAGAATCAAGTGTGCATTTCGATCTCAAATGGAATGCAATGAACATAAACAAACCAAGGGGCTTTCAACCTCTATCATGGCTTGATCAAGAGGTGAAGCATGCATGCCAATGCAATGCAATGCAATCCTAAGCATGTGAGCCTAAGTGTGCAATATGGGCATGCAAGCAAGTAATGCAAAGATGCAACTAACCAAGCATGCAAAGTGTAACAACAACATGCACACATGCAAGGTGAAATATGGACAACATGTTGGATACAAAGCATGCCCAATGCAACAACACAAAAGCGTGCAACGATGTGTCATGAGCCAAATGTCTACATATATAAGCATGCATGCAAACATGACTTAAAACTTTAAACATCAAAAGTAACTCTCAAGCACACTTAAGAGGATGCAATCATGGACAAATGGCATGCATCATAAGCTTTGAAAATCATGTTAAGAATGGTGCTAAACCAAATAAACAAGGTAAGTATGGCATGTGACAATGGCCCAAGATTCAAGGCAAGCCCAAGGGGGATTGAACTACACTTAATGCAACCACACATGGCATGAATTAGGTGACCAAAATCAGAGTTTTAGCATGCTAAAACAAAGCCAAAAGACCACTTAGATGACATCTAAATGACTTACACATAGAAGCATACACAATGACCAAACATGGAGCATAGGACACAACCTCTTGGAGCATCAAAGGGGCCATGAAATGCAAGCATACAAGCATGCTAAGTGGACTGAAATGATGCTATAAGTGGTGCCAAACCACTGAAATAAATCAAACAATGCATGCTTAACACTTCACATACTTAAAGCCTACAAGCTAACAATACAAAAGAGCTATGCAATACATGTTATGGTTGACCAAAACAACCAAAAACAGACCTTAAACATGGCAAAATAAGTACGAAAGCTTCACAAAGCTAGGCCAAAAGCATGCTTGAACAAGGGTTAAAACCTAGATGTATGTTAAGGCTACAATATGGCATTACAAGGCATGTATGCTAAGCAAGTATGGTGTACCAAAATCAACTAAAAATAGAGGCATATTATGACATAATAAGCATGAAAATCAACTGAGGCATGGCCAACACACACTTAGACTAGATGCTCACTAAAGAGGCAAAAATGACCATTTTCAAGGAAAACAAGGAGAGGGGGTGGCCCTCTCCTTCCTAGGACCTCAAGGCACCATCCCCACCTCTGAAATCCCTCAAGATTTCAGTGGTGAGGAGGCCCAAACACAATGGTCCCGGAGCTCAACCGAAATGGCACAAAATGGAGCCTTTCAAGGCTTAAGAGGGGTCAAACAACCCCAAAGCTTAAAACAACCTTGACAAACTATTTAGAGCACTAAAAATCAGAACTTTTATATGTTATACACAAAGCTCAAAAATAGATGAAAGGTAGGCAAAAATGTAATGCAAAAATGGGGGAAAAAGGGACAAGTTTCTTACCCTTGTAGACCCTCTTCACCAATGGTGAACCAGCTGGTTCTTCAAGCTCAAACCAGCTCCACAACTCCAAAAACAACCCTCAAGGGCTTCAGCTCCAAGAAAAGGTGTGATGGTGGGTGTTTGTGTGCAAAACTAAGACAAAAACGCACACAAAACACAAGAGAGAGAGAGAGAGAGAGAGAGATATAGAGATGGAGGATATATGAACCCTAACCCTAAAACTCAAAACCCTCTGAAAATGCTGTCTAAATTGTCTAACCCCCCAACAAGAGAGAGAAGCCTCTCTTTTGTAGACAAATGGCCTTGTAAAGCTTCCAAAGGAAGCTAACAAGAGGGCAATCCCTCCATACACGTGTATGGAGGGGGTGAAAGTGTATGCCAGCTGCACAAAAATATCTGCAAAAGCAGATGCACAGTAGTCGGCCGGCCAAAAATGCAATTGACCAAAAAAAGATAGCCGGCCGGCCATCTATAGTGCCGGCCGGCCAAACATTTGGTTGGTGGCAACAAAACACAGCCGGTGGCCTCAAGCCATGGCCGGTGGAGTGTGGGGATGGCCCACAAGCCATTCCCTGCCCCTCCAAGGCAAAGCACAAGTGTTTGGTGCAAAACCAGACACAAAACAGTCGAGTCGAGAGATCCTGAGGCAAGGCGCGTAGCCGAGACCTCCGGGAACTCAAGATGAACACAAACATGGATGATCACCGAGTGTTCAAGCGGTGACATCCAAGTCTTGAGGACGGTCAAAAATGGGGTGTCTACATAATCCTAGCGTTTTCTTGTCGAGCTAAGGCTATGATACCATTGATTATTCGATAGGAATTGATGGCGAGTTGCATCGGGTTCAACTTATAATAGTGGAGTATCTCACAAAAAAAGGTGTTAAGTGGGAGCTAAAGTCTGCACTCAATAAAGGCTACCATAGGGAAGGGCATAGAGTCAGTTGTAGGCATGATGGAGTCATCATCCCCAGCCAACCTCAGATGGACGTCGGACGAAATTTCAAACTCACGCCTAAAGTGATCTAGTTTTGTCGGCGTGCCTACCTTATGTTTCCACATATTGAATTTCAGAAGGAAAGAGTATTGTAGGGTTTAAAGGACCCTGGCTAAAACCTCAAAATACACAGAGGCTAGGGGAATCGTTCCAGTTTTTCCTAAATTTTTTAAGATCTACAAACAATTCCCAAACCTAAGTCTATGGAAGCAAAGATTGAAGGCACAAATCTAGAAAAGACACATAAGACAGAAAACAAGAACGTGTTTTAGAATCAAGAACAAAGATGGACTATCAAGAACATTGTAAGTACAAATGATATAAGGTCAGGAACAGTGGCAAAAGTGCAGAAAAGTTGTGAGCAGTGCGAGTATTCAAGACATGGGCAAAGAACAAAGTCGTGAAATAAACACACTCAAGATACGAGATTCATGAATCAAAAACTTGAGTAAAACAGTAATGGCGACTAAAAGTGAAGCAAAACTTTTTGACAGAACAAGAAGAAGAAAAACCAGGAGGAACAGAGGCTTACCAGAAAAAGAAAAGCCGAAATGAGGATTGCCGAAGTCGGACGACGGTTGCAAAGGTGGAAGATCGGTGAAAATCTTGCCGGAGGTGGTAAAACGGAGCGAGCTGCAAAGCTAAAAAAGCTTGAACAACGGCAGACTTAGAAGAAAAAACTAGAGAGAAAGAGAGCTTCAGAAACAAATGTAAAGTGAAAAGACGGGAGGGGGAAAAGTTTTGTCAAAACTTGAAACGACGGCAAAATAAAATTGATGAGCTTGGAAAGACGGATTCGTCGGGCGGAGCACGCATGCACGAAACGGCTTACAGGCACGTCACAAGTACGATCCAATAAGGGGAAAACGCGTGGCTTAAATGGTTGAATGATTGTATATGACAGCTCATACGCATGAAAGAGCACTTAGGAACTCTTGTTCTGTAAAAGGCATGTCAGCCTAAATGACGATCTCAGCTGAGATACTCTAAGCTGACGTTCTTGAAGGAAGTACCAATATAGGTTCCATCACCTCAAATGCCGAGGTAATAGAACCTAGGGAGCAGTTGTGGGGAGATATTTTCTGAGTACCAACACGTAGCCAAGGTGACTCCGACGTGTCAGCTGAGGTGCCACGTGTCCTGGTCATGACGCTGAGGTTATCTAAATAATGCCGAGATTATCTCTGAAGATATCGGAATCCGAGATAAGCGGATAAGGGACAAGAGTCCTAAAATGGGAGAAGACTTCAGTTTGGGTAAAGATAAGACTCTTAGAGAGTTTATCTTAATTATACTCGGAGTCCATGATTAGTAGTAATTTTGAATCCATTGAAGCTAGGCTTCTATTGGGATTAGGTTTGTGTTTACTATAAAAGAGAGGCACTCCCATGGGTCTAAGTTACGCAATTTGATACTCAGAACAGTGAGTTTAGCATTATTTATCTTTGAGAGATATACTGACTTGATCGTCGAAGTGCCCCCGGGTGGAAAAACCACCGCCGGAATCTTCTCTTTCTGTTGCAGGTCAGACAAGTGTCATCTATTCTGCCAGTGCTTTCCAACTAAATACTGAGTTGGCAGTGTGGTCAAAAAATTACTCACACAACTAATTTCCCCTATATTTTTTTATTAGTATCTAGATTAGGTGCATTATAAAAAAAAAATAATGCTTAAAATATTTAAAAAAATCTACTAAATATATATATATATATGAAAAATGAAAATTTCATTTTTATAAAATCATTGTAAACCAAACAAGCTTTTATTCTGTTTTTGTTTTGTGGAAAAATAATTTTTTAAAGATTAAAAATCAACTAAAAGTGTTTTTTTTTCCCCTCTTGTGTGGGATGTACTAAGGCTGTGTTTGGTTAGGAAATTTTGAGAAGAATTTTAAAAGAGAAAGGGAAAATGTAAGTAAAATGTGAACAAAATATACTTACATTTCAACTAATTTCACAAATATGTTTCCTTTCCCTTTCCAAATCCTTTCCTAAATTCCCCAACTAAACACAATATAAAATAGTATACTTTTTATTTTTTGGGTTACATCACCTTTCTATTTTTTTACACATCTTTTTATAAAAAGTCAAAAAATATGCTTATTTTAGATCATTCCAAACAACCTTAGATCATATATATATATATGAGTAGCGTTTTTTCCTATCTTAGGCGGCACATTCTAAAGACTTATTTTATTTTTTCTTTTAAAAAAGTCACATCAAGCATGCATTTTCCATTTACATATAGAGTTTTAAACAAACGTAAACCCAATTTAAATTATTATAACTTTACCTATTTTATATAGACTGTATTTGAGAAATACTTCTTTTTTATCTACTTTTTCATCCTAAATTCAGATAATCCACAAATCCAATACCAACTTTATATGTATTCTATTTGAGAAACTATAATTGTACAAAATCTTTTATACATTATTTTATATAATCACAACTCATTAGAAGAAAAATATACATAACAATAATACTCTCGAAGAACTTCTAAAATTTGGATTTACCACTTGCATTGTTTTTTCAATTGCTGAACAGTAAACTCTTTCATGTTTTGACATCATATTACAGATGATTAATTATTTCACACAGTAAGATGTATCTATCATTTGGATGTTTTTCATTTATTTTTTCTTTTTGGGTTTAAATGTTGTTATGAGATTATTTCTTGTTTATTATTTTATATAGTTGATATTTTAATTTAATTAAGAGTATTTATTTTACAATCTTATAATTTAATATATATCATATAAAATCATTATATGATAATCTAAATAAATATAAAAGAAAATTAAATAGTTAGAATTACTATTAATAAATTATATTTTAATTTTAATTTTATGTTACTAATTCTTCTTCTAATTTAACAATTATTTTTAATATCAAAATGAGTATTTGTTTTACTATCTTATAATTTAATATATATCACACAAAATTATTATATAATAATTACACTTTTATAATACGCTAGAATTAAAATTATCAAAATACACAAATAATTTAATTAAAATTAATATATATAAGTATTCAAGTAATACTTTTATAGAACGATAGTGTCAATATTATTAAAAAGGTAAATTACATTGACACCTCTTGAGATTTATGTTTAATACAGATTCTCCCTCCACCTTACACTGCACCCCTCGTCAATGTTTGCCTTTTAAGTAATAAAAAATATATAATTACCTTATTACCCTTACCTAATACTTGGCTCTTCTTTCCAAAGTTACAACTCACCATCGACTCTCTCGTCGCTCAAACAACATAATCCACCAAAAGTCTACAACTTTTGCCTCACTGCCACCAAACACATCAACTCCCAAATCTCTACCACTAACACCATGTTCACCTCTATCACAATTGCTAAACCCATCACCACCAAATTAGTACCCAATCTCCACCCCACAACCATGCTCTTTTCCACAACCACTACCAAACTCATCAACACCCATGATCATCAATTTTCATATCCACAACAATTTCAATTCCACTATTGAAAAGAGGAGGAGACAATGGCCATTATTAATAGCAAGACTGTGGTAAGAGAGAGCTGTCGATGGTGATTCACAGGCCATAGTGACTCACGGTGCCCAATGATTGATTTGATTAAGGAGGGAACATGAGAGATTTACGTTGTGTTTGGTTGAGGGATTTGGGGAGGGATTTGGAAAGAGAAAAGGAAAAGGTGTGTGAAATTATGTGAAATATAGGTATGTTTTATTCACATTTCACCTTCTTTTTCCATTTCTCTTTTCAAATCTCTCCTCAAATCCACCAACTAAACACAGCATTAGGGACCGGGTGTGGTGCTCCTCCGGCTTCCAAAGACAATTTCACAGACGGGTGTAATCGTGGTCACATCAATTCACATGTAGAATTTATATACTTGATTAATTGCTTCAAACATAATTTTTCTTGAGCACTAGAAACAAGGAAATAATTGGAAAAGGCTCTGCTTTTGGAATTTGTGTAGGCCATCACTTGCTTGGTTAAGCTTTGGGTGGTAAAACCTTTTAAGATTAAGTTGCTATGTTCAAATCGCCTCTGGTTCATATAGCTAGCAAGTTTTGAATTGTATCTTTGTTTTCTCTCAAACACATATATTTGCTTGGAAAGATAAAACGATTTTACTCTTTTATATCAATATTCTCTTTTGAGCTTCAGAATTTTAACTAGTAAGAAGGTCTTGAAATTCAATTATGTTTTGTTCAGTTCTTTGGTGTATATATAAATTTTTACACACATCCACATATATATTAAATTATTAATTAATCGCCTGAGATTGAGATATGTTTTCTGGGTTGGGTTTGAAAAACATGTCGGTGGCTATGAAAGAAAGAGCTATCTTACTTCACTTATATTATTTAATTGTCTTATTTCTCTTTTTATTTTTAAATATTTTTTTTTGGTTGAAAATGGTACGTGTATTATAGAGTTTTTTGAAAATGAAATATAAATAAAAGAAATTTTTTATAAGTCTTTGGTTATAATCTACATTGTGTATTAATTATGATTCATTGTGATTATCATTTTAGTTATGACCGAAAAAATTATGTATGATATTTAATTATGACACATTATTTTGTTTTTAATTATAATTAAAAATATGTAATTATGACATTTGCAACACTACAAATATCATAACTCTTCTATAGTATTGTGCAATAACCCTTCTTTTTAGTTGTTCTGTTGGTTGTGTTGATGCATATATATATATATTGATAAAATTATATTTGTGTTGGCTGGTTCATAAAATGGGTGCTATTTGTCATGTGCTTGCAAGAAGAGGAGAAGAAAATACAATAACAGAGGGGAACAGATGGGGTAAAATTGGCATTTAAAAAATGTTAGCGGTCGACAATAGCAAAAATTGGTAGTTTATTTAAGAGTCAACTAAGGGGAGGGGCTATTTGTAATGTGACTTCAAACCATAGAGAGGGGAATTGTAATTTTCAAAAGATGGAGGGGGAATCTGTATATTAAACTCAAATACTATTGTGTCCGGGGGGGGGGGGATGTAGGACAATTTTGGGGAGACAATCCGCTGTTGGAATTAGATGGTAAAATGACAACTTTGATCATCTACTATTTAATTATGTATTATATTTAGTAAAATTTAAAAAAATTTAAATGTGTCAATTTAAAAATAAAATAATTTTATTTAACTTTTTATTGATGTTCTATTTATTTATTTTTAAATAATTTTTTATAGATATTTTATGGATGTTTTATTTTAAAATTTTGTTTATAATTTATTTAATTTCATTATTTAAATGTTAATAGATGTTTTATTTAATTTCATTGTTTAATTATTATTATTTTTAAAAACAAATTTATTTAAAATTTTAATTAAAAAAATATTATAAATTTTTATTGATATTTTATTTATTTATTTATTTATTTTAAAAAAAAAATTTATTTAATTGTGTAAAAAATAAAATAAAATAAATTTTTATTTAATCTAGCTAAAAATAATTAAAATATTAAAGATATGTTTAATATTGCTATTACTTAGTAAACAATTGAAAAATGGTAAAATAGTCTTGTATTCATTTATCCTATCTAATCCGTCCAACCAAACGTTAGATTCACTAAAAATAGTCATTTCCAGACATCTAGTCCCATGAAAAAACTAACACAGGATATATATCTAATCCAACTAAATAGTCTGAGAGATTCACAGTCCTAGGACTCAAGTCCGATAGATTCTAATCCCCCTTATCCAGTCCGTCCAATCAAACACACCCTAATAGAAGAGGCTATTTGTAATGTGACTTCAAATCATGAGAAGGGGATTATAATTTTTAAAAGGTGGAAAGAGTATCTATATTAAATTAAATCTCAAGGAGTGTCAATATAATTTATTCTTATTAAAATTAATATTATTTTTTTATAATACACATATTATATCATTAAATATTTTAAAAAATAAAATAAAACGTACATTACAAGAGTCAATGACTAGTTTAAAAATAAATTTCGCCACAGAAAACAAAACAATAAACAACAAAATGCATCATTAAGTCCAAAATTAGGGGATCTGCCTTCTCTCTTGCATTTTTCTCTCTAGCACCTCTTGCACTCTTCATACAATTAAAACACTGGACAATTAGAAATTTAAAAAGAAGAGAGATGTCACGTTTTGTGTATGTTGATCGATCATCTGAATAACTAATACTCCTTCCGTCCAAAATAATGGTCCCTTTTGGGGAATTTAATTTTTTTTGGTAATACAATTATTGTACTTTTAAAAATTTGATTTTCCAAAATTACCCTTTGATAGTACACTTTTTTGAGAATATCAATGTCATAATTGTACTTTTTATATTATTTATGAATTTAAAAGAAGGACAAAATGGGAAATTTACATTACAAGAGTCAATAACTAGTTTAAAAATAAATTTCGCCACAGAAAACAAAACAACAAACAACAAAATGCATCATTAAGTCCAAAATTAGAGGATCTGCCTTCTCTCTTGCATTTTTCTCTCTAGCACCTCTTGCACTCTTCATACAATTAAAACACTGGACAATTAGAAGTTTAAAAAGAAGAGAGATGTCACGTTTTGTGTATGTTGATCGATCATCTGAATAACTAATATGATATTTATCTAATTATCACCTTTATTGACCACAACTATCACCTAATCTTATCACATTTGTCACCTTTATAAATTGCGACTATCACTTTATTGCTGATTGATGGGTCCAACAACTGGACAAAGGATTGGCAAGAAAATGCACGATGACGACTGGATTGGATAGTACTGGAGAGGAGGCGAATCAAATTTAGGGCAGAGTACTTTTGTTTATTTGCCACCGAAGTACGTGTCATCGATTCGATAGACGTATAGATAGATATTATATATATAGATTTAGATATAGCACATCAGGCTCGCTCTCTCCCTCCCTCTCTCCCCGGCGAATTCTCTTATCTCTCTCCTCCCCCCCTCTCTCTCTAGGTAAGCTCACTCTGCTCCTTTCAGGTCCTCTTCTCTCATCGATTTTTCGATTCACTGCTCACTTCACATGAATCTAGGGTTTTGAGGTTCAAGGATGGATCTTTTTCTTGAGCTTTTCTAGTTCGTTTTTGAATTTGTTCGGTAGATTGCATTAGATTTGGGGTATAGATTGGATTTTCGTGGTTTAGCTGATGTTTTAATTTTCAGTTTTGAGAACAAAAGGAAAACACAGCTTTGATTTTTGGTTTGATTGCTATTTATATTTAGTGCACTCTCATCTTTTGAAAGAACTCGTCGTTGTTGTTTTCAGTAAAAGAAAAATCTTCTGCTTTGTTTCTATTCCATCCCTTTGTTTTTTTGAGGATGTCTTTTAGATTTGATGTCGTTGGTATGCTATGATCATCATCATATTTTTTGGGTTAATTTCAGGGTATTTTAAAGATGACTGAGCCTTCCAAAGTCATTCATGTGCGCAATGTAGGGCATGAAATTGCTGAGGTACCTTCTTTCCCTCTATGTATGTGTGTGTGTTGTAAATATGTAAGTAGACAGTGTTTTAAGCTTTTGTATTTACCGATAATGACTTTTGATTCTTCTTTTACGTTATGCTCCTGAATTGTGCTCTCCCTAAATGACTAAGCCCTGTGAAAGTTTTCCTTTTTGGTTCTGCTAGTGTGAGAAAAAGAAACATGAGTATATCCTCCTCTGCATCTTGGCCTTACTTGTTTAAGTCTTTTTGTTTGAGCTTAGAAACACATTCGTCTCCTGTCAAACTTATTCTGAAAAAAACCTGCAAGAAGGTGGAAGCATCTTACAGGAATCACAATCAAATCGTAAAATCCTTGCGCTCAGTTTGGATGACAGGAATCTTGAGGGGAACGAGAATGTAATTCGGGTCCTCATGATTCCACTTTTTTGGAACGGATGGGAATGGGGAAATGATTCTTGATTACCTACTCAAGCTGGATTCACATTCCCAAATTATGATCCCCACTCTCCAACGGTAATCTTACATTCCTGGAATAATGAGCACTATTTGAGTGTTGAAAAAGAAGAAGAAAAAAAAAGTAGGCGGACCTACGATATTTAAATTTTTATCAATTTTCAATAGAGAATTCCTACTTATGCCAAACACTTGAAAAATATAGACACATTAATATAGCAATGAGATTTCTGGTAATCAGATTCCCATTCCTTCTCTTTGATTCCCTTCACCCAAAGATAGCCTTTGGGGTGTGTTAAGTTGATAGGAATGGGACTTCAAGAATGTGTGAAGGATGCTTTATTACCATTTTGAAATTTGGTTACAGAAAAAATATATTTACTTACATACTGGTTTTTCTAAAGGCGGGGATCACAGGCCTTACTTATTCAGGTCCAGTAGCTGTCCTCAGTGGGGCTTGGGTGTGAGTGAAAAGAGGCTCAGGGGTGGTTTGGGATGTTCACTTTTTGACTTTTTATAAAATAATGTGTAGAAAAGTAGAGAAAGTGAGTAGAAAAGTAGAGAGAAGATGTTTATTGATATGATCCAAATAAGTGTATGTATGCAAAAAAGTGCACTTTTTTAGTACATGCCAAACACCTACTCGGTCAAGAAAAAATCATATATTGAAATCTTGGTCATTATACCAAATTGTTCTTCCAATGAAGTGGTGTAATATTTGCCTCTCCTTAGTTCCAATCAAGTTTCTCAAGAAGTGAGCGAGCGTGTTGAGGTGGGGGACTTTAGATAGCACATTATAGTATTGACTCGAATGCTATTTGCCGTCTCCACAACTTCCCCTTTTTGGGCTGCTCCTCAACTCAAGGCTTCGAGTGCTGATCTTTGCTTGGGCAGGCTCAAAGGCTCTACTTTGTTAGGTTGGGTCATTTTTCATTCCTATTACAAGGGAGACCTCTGTTTGTATACTGACCTGCCAGTTAGTTCAATTTCTTGGGTGAAGCAGATCACTGGGGGCATAGGCTTGCCAGCTTGAGCTTAATGAATGGTTAACCTCACTCTCGACTTTAAGCAAGAAAATAGATATAGAGACATTCACGCTTTGCAGATTAGTATGATGAAATTGTGATACATAATCAATCCTATTTGTTTTGTCAATTACTAAAATGAAAAAATCCTGTCAGATATTTATAATTTTCCTTTGAATTACTCATCTTGTAAATTTCATTTTGCACTGGAAATTATTCTAGGAGAAGTTTGAACCCGTTTAGTTCAGATAGTGATTGGTCATGGTTTACGCATTGCTGGTTCCTAGAGGAGTTAATATCCGCCTTTGTCACTTACCCTGCATGTATCATCTAAGACGCTTTCTCATTCCTCTCAGACCTTATTGATTAAGGGGAGAGAGGAGAATTGGAGGAGAGCGAGAGAAGGGGAAAGTAGGTCCGCTGTATTGAATTCTTTAACCATTTGAAGCAAGAAAGGAAACTCTAAGGCTGATTCACTTCCTCTCCTATCATGAATTGTGTAGGGTAAGCTCGCTTTTGTTTCCTGAAGATTACTTTCGATAAGTGGACCTTATGCACTACTGCCTTATTTTGACACAAGAGGAGAAGACCCCTCAATTGGTGGAGGGGATGCATTCTAGTTGCAGTTGCTGCAGCATGGTACACACAACATGGGTTCAGGAGTCAGACCTTTGCCTCAGTGCATGTATATGTAATTTTAATGGATGGAATATTTGTTATGTCATCAAAGGTGAATGCAGAACAGTAAATAAAAAAAATTGAATTAAGAACTGAACATGTCTACTGAAAACAAAAATAAGAAAACTAGAATTCCAAATTTGTAGAAGTAATTTTTTCTTGTCACAGGTTAGAAAGAAGTAATGAGTATGAAAAGGAACTCAACACAAGAAAATTAATTAATGTGAATATTGCTAGGTTTATTGTGTAAAGTCTGTAGACATCCATAATCGTAACAAAATTGTCTTGCAGTGAAAATGCGATAAATTGTCTAGACTTCAAAAAAAGGGATCTCATAAGAAAGAATGAGAAATACTTGCGTAGGTTGAGGCATTTATTGATTCCAAATAAACATGAAAGATTGCTAAAAAAAAATAGAAAATTCTTCTCATATGGTGATTAGCTTGCGATAAATTGTATAGACTTCAAAAAAAGGGATCTCATAAGAAAGAATGAGAAATACTTGCGTAGGTTGAGGCATTTATTGATTCCAAATAAACATGAATGATTGCTAAAAAAAATAGAAAGTTCTGATCATATGGTGATTAGCTGGTGTACTATTTTTTTGATGCTTTTCCAGCAGGAGATTGTGTTTTACATTGTGCTAGATCATAGCTATATTTGTTTGTGTGTGTATGTGCATTTCTTTAATACGTTTGTACTATTTTTTGATGCTTTTCCAGCAGGAGATTGTGTTTTACAGTGTGTTAGATCATATTTGTTTGTGTGTGTGTGCATTTCTTTAATATGTATACATCTACTGACACAGTTTACGATGTTTTACTAGAATGACTTGCTTCAGCTATTCCAGCCATTTGGGGTCATCACCAAGCTCGTGATGCTTCGTGCCAAAAATCAGGTCTTTTTTGTTTTTATTATTATTGGTAGAGAGATCTTTATATGTTTGAAACTATTGCTAAAAACAAGAACTTAGATGTAGTGTATACTTTCATGCATGCAGGCACTCCTCCAAATGCAAGATGTTCCTTCAGCTGTCAATGCATTGCAATTCTACACAGGTGTTCAGCCAAGCATAAGGTATCATGATGTAATAAACATTTATTTATTTTTTGTTCTGGATCTGCAGTAACTATATTCCACCTTTTTGTGAATATTTCTGCATAGCTTTTGAAGCAACAAATTATTATCATTATTTTTTGGTTTTTCTTGATCAATTTTTTTATTGTGACATCTAGGGGAAGAAATGTTTATGTACAATTCTCATCACATCAAGAGCTAACAACTGTGGAGCAGAATACTCAAGGCCGGGGTGATGAGGTTAGTACTTTGTACTTAGCGGTGTGAGATCAACAAATGTTGGTAAAATGGTGGTTTGAAAGTTCTTTTTTTTTTTTGGAAAGCTTATTTTTGACGGTTAGCAATGCTGATTTTTACATTAATAATGGCATTTTATGTGTTAGTACTGCCTTCAAGAATTTTCCGTTTAAGTACTTGGGCCTCCCATTGGGGGATGACAACCCTATAGTAGTCTTTTTGAGCTCCAGTGTTAGAAAGATGGGTATGAGGTTGGAAGGTTAGAAGAGAGCTTTGTTCTCTGGAGGAAGTAGGTTCACTTCGGTGCAGTCTGTGTTGTGTTTTATCCGTATATCTATTACTTGTCTTTGTTTAAGATTCCAGTTGTGGATGCAAATAAAATTGAGAAATGACAAGGGACTTTCTTTCGGAAGGATGGAGTGAGTGAAAAAAAGACCATTTGGCAAAGTGGGAGGCACTTTTCTCTCCCCAAAGAGAAAGGGGGCCTTGCCATTGGAAACATTGTGGTAATGAACATTGCTCTACTAAGAAAGCTGTTATGGAATTTTCCCTCGTAGTTCTGAACCTTGCAGTCCCCAAATCATTGAAGGCTTTTATAGTTTATTAACTCAATAAAAATTTTGAGAATAGTGTAAGAGAAAAAGGAGTCAATGTTAAAGAGAAATTTATTAGGGTATGACATGATGTAGGCGAATAGTAGAAAAATTATTACAACCCATCTTTTTCTTCATTTTCTAGATTGAGTTGGAATTTAAGATTACCAGGGGCTGTACGGGATAGATTCATGCTTTGTTCATGAAATTGATTCCAATTCAATAAAGCTTTTTTGGATAAATGGTTGCGGAGATATGTCGAAGAGAAAGACCCATTATGGAGAAGAGTGAGTGATTATAAGTTTGGAGTGAATTAGAGGGGGTGGACATTGGGAAGTTTGACTATCGTATGAGGTGGATTTGTGGATAGACATTAGGAAGAGTTGGTCAAATATTGTACAACATGTGAGGTTGTAGAAACTAAGGTGGTGTCGTTTGTTTGGATGACTACTTTACAGGTTGTACTCTATCCAACCCTCATCTTTTTCTTCATGTATTGTAGAGAAAAGGAGACAATAGATCATTTATTGATTTATTGCAATCTTGCCAAGGAGTTAAGGAGTTGTCTTATGGCTGTTCTTGATATTCATTTCGTGATGTTGTTAGCTTTCTTTTGTAAGTTATTGGCCCTGTTTGGTAGGGCTTATTTCCAGTTTATTTTAGCTTTTAGCTTAATTTAAGCTATTTTGATGTGTTTGGTTCAGCTTAACAATATAGCTTATAGCTTTTTGTAAGTCAAAAATCAACTTATTCTTTGAGTGGGAGAGGAGAAGATTAATTTATAAGTAAAAAATCAGCTTATGTTCACAGCTATAAGGTATAAGCTGTTAGGCTATAAGTTATAATCACTTTCCCACAGCTCTACCAAACGGGGCCATTGGAGTGTTGGGAAGGTGGATGTAGGATGAAGAGGAAGAAGAAAACATGGATGGTGGCACCTTTGTGTATCATGTGGTTCTTGTGGAGAGTAAGGAACACACTTAATTTTGAAGCGATGGAGTTATGGGTGCAAAAGCTCAAGCATTGTTATTGCATAATCTTTGGTGTCAGATTTTTCATGAATCCTCTTTTGCTCTTGTAGATTTTATTGGAGAGCTTTTTGTGTTGAGCTTTTATAGATTCTGTACAATTTTGTGCTAAGGTTATGCCCCACCCCTTTTGGTGTACTCTTTATATGATGTACTTGGCAAAAAAAAAAAAAAAATACAGCCATCGCTAATTCGGCACTTCAAAATAGGTGCCGTAGTCTTGTCGGACACATATGAGACATAAAACGGTAGGGATACATGTCTGACATGCCACGTGGTGTCATTTTTTTAATAAATATTTTTTCACCGGACATGGTGGGGACTCGCTTTGGGACACTATGGACTCTAAATTTAATTTTCCCAAGCTACTTTCGGAGGTCATATTATAATATTTGGAAACATGAGGGTTGGATTTAAAAAAAAATATATATAACTCATATCAAACCAACACAAATCTAACCATAATTATGAAGTTGAGAGAGACTGGCTTCTAACAATCCCTAAAGGTTAGAGCCCTAACACAATACATACATCTAGGCTCTGGGTAATTTTAAATTTAAATTTATTTATTTATTTTTTTTGTGTGTGTGTGTGTGTGTGTTAAATTAGTGTTAGTTTTTACTAATTTTGATTGTTTATGGATGTAATATTTATATACATAGCAAGTAAAAAAAAATATATAAAAATTATATTTTGCCATATCCCCATGTGCATGTGTCCTGATTCTTTTGAAATCCCCTTGTCCATACTAACAACCTTTTGCGTCATTTGCTTGGACTGAAATTATTTTCATTCAATATACTATCTGGTTATGCCTGTATATTTCTGTTAATTTAAATTTCATGCTCTGAAAATGGATATGAGAGAGAGAGAGAGAGAGATAAGTGGTGAGGGAAAATGAATAAATGAGATAAGGGAGATATGTGACGAGACAGCAAGAAGAGACGAGAAAAATATTTGGGAGAGAGAAATATGAGAGGAGAATAAAAGAGACAGAGATATTGATAGAGGAAGTTAGACAAAACTGAAGAGTGCACTTTGCCTCTTTCAATTTTTCTTGAATCTTTTATTCATCTTTGAGGCTTAGGACTGTTTCAGCCATGATTGTTTTTTTATATTTTTTGTGTGTGTGTGTGTTAAATTAGTGTTAGTTTTTACTAATTTTGATTGTTTATGGATGTAATATTTATATACATAGCAAGTAAAAAAAAAAATATAAAAATTATATTTTGCCATATCCCCATGTGCATGTGTCCTGATTCTTTTGAAATCCCCTTGTCCATACTAACAACCTTTTGCATCATTTGCTTGGACTGAAATTATTTTCATTCAATATACTTTACTATCTGGTTATGCCTGTATATTTCTGTTAATTTAAATTTCATGCTCTGAAAATGGATATGAGAGAGAGAGAGAGAGAGAGAGAGAGAGAGAGAGATAGATAAGTGGTGAGGGAAAATGAATAAATGAGATAAGGGAGATATGTGACGAGACAACAAGAAGAGACGAGAAAAATATTTGGGAGAGAGAAATATGAGAGGAGAATAAAAGAGACAGAGATATTGATAGAGGAAGTTAGACAAAACTGAAGAGTGCACTTTGCCTCTTTCAATTTTTCTTGAATCTTTTATTCATCTTTGAGGCTTAGGACTGTTTCAGCCATGATTGTTTTTTTATTTGAATAAGTAAACCACAAAAACTTACTGATATACCTTGTAAACCTATCCTACCATCATGGTAAATTAGTACGATTCAAATTTGATTATTAGGACCATTCTTTATTCAAATGAATAATATCATAGCAGGATAATATATAATCTTGTAGTGTCAATGTGGCACCAAATGATGTAAATAGTCATCATCTTATCATGTGTCCTGCATCAAATCCGGTGCATATGCATCATCAATAATGAGATGGCTGTCAACACCACTATCCCATCACAAAACAATGTGGTTCTTATAAGTTACCTGCTTCTTATGTATCTGTCACTGTGATGTCAAATTTTTTCCCGGCTCCATGTGTATTGGGCGACATTTCTTAACAACTTGAGATATGTTTCTTTGGAAATTATGTGCTAAACTAATTTATTATATTGATGGACCCACATACACAATGCTCGTAGAAGTTCAACAATACATTTATTTAATTGTAAGCATTGGTAGTTGTTTTCTCCAAATGCTCTCATATGGTCCAGCAGAATTCTAAAATATAGAGTTCAGGAAGAATGGGCAGATCTAGATTTGGGCTGCAATATTAGATGGTAGGTATGCATATATTTTGATGATAATAATTTAGTGGTGTCACATGTGGCTAACCATAAAAGCAGATTACCAATTGACTACTAAATAAATTTCTTTCTTGTTCTCTCCCATATATATCTGTATAAAGTTTTCTTTTTCTTTTTCTGTTTGTCTATATTTTGTTTTAGTGGTTTCTATTTGTTTGTGGGAAATTACTCTTTTATTATATCAGTAGTTCTTTCTCCTTTTCTCCATCTATTCTTCTCTATTCATTCTCTTCTCTCTTTCTCTCTCTCCTGTCTCTATGCTGGTCTGCTGTCGCGCACACTTTGGATACACAGCCTAATCGAATTCTCTTAGTTACAATTCATCACATGCTATATCCTATAACCGTGGAAGTTCTGCATCAAGTGTTTTCTCCTCATGGATTTGTGGAGAAGATCGTCACATTTCAGAAGTCAGCTGGTCAGCTTCTTCAAGTTTTCTTTCTCTCTCTTCTCTCTTTTTGCTTAATTTCAATTCTTTTTTAACAATCTATGAGGGTATGAGATATGACATTTATTTCTGTCAGGAAGCTTCATTAATATTTGCATGTGCAATGGCTCTAGTTCGTTACCTTTGAATATTTTTTTGGGCTAAAATTATGAGAGTATTTCATTGTATATCATATGTACCTTAAAATAATTCAAAGATGCCATCCATCCCCCAAAATGTTTCATAAACCGTTTATATTTTATTTGTCAGCTATTTTTATCCTTTTATGTGCAAATTGTGTAGGTTTTCAAGCCCTTATACAGTATCAATTACGCCAAAGTGCTGTCTTGGCAAGAAACTCTCTTCAGGTCTGTAGTACATACTGTATTCTGCAAGTTTATTCGAAGTGGACAGATTGTTTTAGCTCTGTTTGCTGGTTCAGCTTCTTCGCAAAAGTTTTTGACTCTAGGAACTGCTTTGTAGGGGCGCAATATTTATGATGGTTGCTGTCAGCTGGACATTCAGTTTTCGAAGTAGGCTTCAAACCTTCAAAACTTATTTTTTATTTCTTGGGGGCATGTGCATATGCATAATTGCTTGGGTTTTCCTCCTTTTCTATATGTTATGGTGGATATTGTATTTATCATTCACTTTTATTATTCAGCCTCGATGAGTTACAAGTGAACTACAATAATGAACGTTCAAGGTGTGTTATTAGCTGCATGATTTTTCAGTTTTCTTTTACTTAGGCCCCATTTGTTTACTGTATATAAGGGGTAGATATGAGGGTGGGACCGGATATAATATGAGGTGGGTCCCACATATTTTATTGTCTCCCTATATCCCTTGTTTGGTTGCTCCGGATATAGGGAGTCTGGATAGTATATGATGCAAAATGGGGGGATATGCAATACCAACACCCCATGGTATTGTATATCTCCCACCATCGGATATAGGGAATCTTTCATCCAAATGTCGAAAATAATTACTCTCCATTATCCCATCCTACATCTTATCTTAATCAAACATAATATAAGTGACCCCACAATATATATAATCCAGCTCATATCCTACAACATGTTATATCCCATCATTATCCTTAGGCATTACATATCCTCCTCAAACCCTTATATCCAATCCGAACAATCAAACGGGGCCTTAAGGTTTTTCTTTTGAATTCATTTATTCTAATTGCATTATTGTAATAATGATGTTGATTTTGTTTAGGGATTTTACAAACCCATCTCTGCCTTCAGAACAGAAGGGAAGATCCTCACAAGTAAGTGCCTATGTTTTTGTTTTTTTTTTAATGAATCATGGATGATGTAGTATGTCTTATACTCTACTTTGACCTCGGATATTAAAATTTATGTTTACTGCATGGAGGACCAGCCTGGGTATGGAGATGCAGGAAGCATGTTTCCTGGAGCCAGGGCAGGTACTTAATTTGGCAGTTGAACAATTATCTGCTGCCTCTATTTAAATATTTCTTTGTGATGTTTAACCACATTCTGATCTGTATATTTCCTTCTGTGTTTCAGTTGGATTTCAGCAGGTGGGTACTGATTGCTCTCATGTTGTTGGCCCCTTCTGTGAAGTTTTCCCAGTGCTGGGAAATTTGTTTTCTTTTTGCATCTTTCGGGGATTATTTGGACATCTACAGGCTGACTTCTCTTCTTTGTTACAAACCCTGCATTCCAAAGAGTTGCATCATATAGCATTTGTTATGATTGCCTAGTTTGGGACAACTATTTCACACTTTCGACATTAATCTCCTGCCTGCATTTAGCTCTATTTGATGGTATTCATTGTCAAATTGCAGCAAGGAGTTTGATTAAAAAATAAATAAAAATGGGTGGACTGGGATATTTTACTAGGAGATTTTTAGTGCACAAGGCTTGATTTGGGTTTTCTTAATCTTCTTCCATTCCCCCCCCCCTCCCCCCTTTTCTGCTTGGGATGTTCTATTTTTGTCTTAATCAATCATAATTAACTTCAAATAATCGTTAGCTTTTATCTTGTTCATTGGATGTGTCATGTAACTTGATTTTATTTTGTTCCTCATGTAGATGGGCAATTCTGCTGCTGCCATTGCAGCTGCTTTTGGAGGAGGCTTGCCTCCTGGAATAAGCGGGACAAATGACAGGTGCACTGTTCTTGTATCTAACCTAAATCCTGATGTAAGCTCTCTCTCTCTCTCTCTCCACAGACTTCTCCTTTTCCTTTTCTTTTTGCATTCAATGGGCGCAGCCTATTCTCTGATCTCAATGGTTTGGTTCTGCCCCACCGTTAATGTTGGTAACATATTAATTATTTTATTTAATCTTTTGTAATTTTCATTTCAGAGCATAGACGAGGATAAACTTTTCAATCTGTTCTCCATTTATGGAAACATTGTAAGAATTAAACTTCTCCGCAATAAACCAGATCATGCGCTAGTTCAGATGGGTGATGGCTTCCAGGCTGAATTAGCAGTACACTTCTTGAAGGTTTGGCTCCTCTTAACATTCATTTAATATTTTTTTTTTCAGTTTCCCTCCTAGTTTATAGTTGCAGTCATGATGCTTGATTTTGTGGGATATAATTCAGTTTTGTAACTAGACTGTGATGGTATGTTAGAATTTGGCTTGTGTTATTGACTAGCTCAGGCTTGTTTCATTATGTTGGTTTGTGTTTGAACACACTAGACTTGAAGAATTGTGGGTGTTATTTGTTGATCAAACAATATTCTTTAAGATCTAAGTGTGCTTGATTGCTTATTTACTGTGATAGGCTTTATTGAGCGGAGTTGACCTGTTATTCGATAATTTGAACTTGAAATACTTTTGTGGAACTTTCCTTTTCATTGGACGGTAATAAAATTAATCTAAATTCTTTCATAGGGAGCCATGCTGTTTGGCAAACGATTGGAGGTAAACTTTTCAAAGCATCCAAACATTACAACTGGTGTGGATACACATGAGTACTCAAACTCAAATCTCAATCGCTTCAACCGCAATGCCGCAAAGAATTATCGTTACTGCTGCTCCCCAACCAAAATGATCCACCTGTCCACCCTCCCCCAAGATGTCACCGAGGAGGAGATTGTGGCCCACCTAGAAGAGCATGGCACCATTGTCAATACCAAGCTCTTTGAGATGAATGGTAAAAAGCAGGCCCTTGTCCTATTCGAAAATGAAGAGCAGGCCACTGAAGCCCTTGTGTGCAAACATGCCAGCTCACTTGACGGTTCAATGATCCGGATCTCCTTTTCCCAATTGCAGACCATTTAGGACGGACCCTCGTATCAGAAAAAAAAGGGAAGTAACGAGTAACAAGTGGGGAAAAAAGGAATTTTATTTATGTTCCAATTGTGATCGTTTTTAATATTGCATTTTCTTGTAACCTGGTTTTATTGCTTTTGTATTGGTGGAATGCTCTTTGTTTTTGTACTTAATCTTGGACTCTTCTCGTCTTCATGTGCTTTGTACCATTCAGTCCCAAGTTTGCTTTTGATGTCTAAGGGAATCTGTTGTTTGCAGATACGGTAGATTTTTAGAGGTGGAGGGGGGAGAGGGAGTATTTTCTTGTCATTGAGAGATCCAATGCAGTGTCATTGTTGTATGTATGTTGTAGTGTCGGTTAAATTACATGTATTCTCTTCGTAAATCCAACATTAGCTTGTTCAATCAATGAATTTGTGAAGTATTCACAGTTCTTTGCTTGTTATATCTCAACCTTTTGTTCTCCTAGTTTCTCTTTTTCTTCACTCTATTCTTCCCTCCCTCCCTCTTTGTCCTGGTTACCTGTGGATGGGTTATGACTCTCTCTCTCTCTCTCTCTCTCTCTTTCTCTCTCTGTGATACACATGTTTGTGTGCTGTGTGGACCATTTTTGCTAGGTTATAGATGGGTCACTGATGTTTACTTGCCCTTGTGCAGTGCAGCCCCTTCTAAATTTTGCTTTAGCTTGTGGTCTGGGCTGGGCATCCAGGACTGAACCTGGGTTGTGAGTGGGCTTGTTGAGTTTTGAACAAAGAATTGCATTGCATGGCCCTGTGCCAGAGCTATGGATATATATATATGTTTGCTAAATGTAGTGTTTGTTTTTGTCAGTTGGTCGGTTTGGTGTTTAGGCAGGTGGTGAAGTTCAACTTTAGGTGGAGGTTCGTGTTAATATTAGGTGGTGATGTGTTCAACGTTATTATACTTTTCTTATGCATAAATTATCTTGTAGGTTTAGGCCTGACGTATATTTTACGTGGTCTGTTCTTGCAAGTGTATGGGGTTGGGTAATTAGTTTTTTTTTCTTTTTTGTTTTTTTTGACTTTTTCTCTTACATTTTAGACAAATTGATTGTGTATCTCCTTGTTATAGGATCGGCACACACCCACCTAGTATGTTGGAATCCTCCATCCATATTTCTTTTGCTTCCTTCTCTCTCTACTAGCCCCATTTCTCCTCTTGCATCTTCTATAATACCCAATAAACGACTCCATGATGCTGTTCATTTCTTCAATTGCATGCTCTAAATGCAACATTTCCCTCCCATTTATCACTTCAACAAAGCTTTATGTTGTGTTTGGTTGGGGGATTTAAGGAGGGATTTGAAAAGGAAAAGGGAAAAAGTGTATGAAACTAGGTGAAATATAGGTATGATCATTATGGCTTCACTGTTTCTCTTATTATTGGCAAGTTGCATTTTTTAGGGGTCGATCTCTTCACTTTCAATTGTTACTCTACCTTAATCGAGTCCATTTCACGTTCTCTTTTTGGTTCCCTCTTTAAATGTGGTTTTATGCCTAAGGCAATTACCTTACCTTCACAACTCTCGTCAATGGACTTATTTTGGGAGATAATACTCCTGAAGTTATGGAATTATTTAGGAAATTAATGAGAATGAGAGAAATTGAACCCAACGTGACTATGCATGGAACTGTTGTTAATGGGCTCTCAGAACGGGGAACACTAGCAGGGCAACTACTCTCCTTCGGATAATGGGAATGGGAAGTTGTAAATATGATATCGTAGTGTATACCATGATTATTGATAATCTTTGCAAGGATAGAATGGTGGACGATGTTCTCAAACTCTTTTCTAAGATGAAAGAACAAAGCATTTGTCAAAATGTTGTCACTTATACATATTTGATTCATGGCCTATGTAATTTTAGTTACCCAAAAAAAGGCCTATGTAATTTTGGCAGATGGAAGGAGGTTATCGGAATGTTTAGAGAAATGCATTTTGCACTACTTTTACTTGTTCTTCATTATAGCAAATCCAGGCCACACCAGCACTACAATCGTGAGCTTTCCAAGATCCATTGATTACAACAGTCCAAACTTATAAATCATCAGTATTTGTTAGAGAATTCTTTAGAACACAAATATTACGGTCCTCGTTATCCTAGTCATTTGTTAAATATTTGTTAGAGAATTCTTAATAGTTGAACTCACCAATCCTCCTCTCACTGTCGATCGAGCTGCGCTGTCGATTTTTGTCACAGCTAATCTCTCATCGTTGACCTTTCGCCGCCGTCAATTCCTCCACCGCCATGTTTGAACCTATGTTGCTAAACAAATTGCTCATGTTTGGACCTGTGTTGCCAAACAAATTATCCATGTCTGGACCTGCGTTACCGAACAATTTATACATTTTTGGACTTGAGTTACCGAACATTATAAAAATGAAAAGTTATGTGCCTGTGAACAAGTTTAACCCATCAAAGTTTTACAAACAAATATAGTATACATCAACTAGTTTAATTAACAAATAAATTTAAAGTTCGTCGCATAATCAAAACAAAAGTATGCATTAAGGTCACATCCAACTTGTTCAACATATGAATAAAAACGTTCGAATCCAAAGTGCCGAACATATGAATAATGTTTAGTTAGACATTGCCGAACCAATACCTTTAATTCGGCCTTGTGTTGACATATTTTTGGCATATATTCGGGAGTTTAATACTAAAAATAAGTGGAACCATGTTCACTATTTAATATATATATATATATATATTTAAAAACTTATCATTATAAGGTTAACTCCTTCAAGCTACGAGCATCATCTAAACTTTGAACCTCCTATGAGCTTACATTGTGATGGTCTTTTCATCTCATGGTATTGGAATTGTAGAAAAGCTTTCATTTATTACAATTGTCAAAAAAGTGTGTACTGTCGAAGAGTTGTCGCCCGCTAGAAACCGCTGAAAGACTAGCTGCTAGAGTGTTTTGAAGGTTTTAAGGATGTGTAGGTATTAAGGGTTTTGAAGTGTGTAGATAGTGATAGAGGTCAGTGTTCTCATAAACCTTATGTTTTTTTTTTTTTGGGAGGGAGGGGAGGGAGGAAACATGAGGTTTAAAATATTGCACATCTGACAATAAGTCATCAATTAAAATACATCAAAGTACAAAACAGATTCCTAAAGGGATAAAGAGACCCTCCACGCAGAGAGGATATGAATCTCCACATAGTAAGAAAAATAAACTCTATGCAAGGAGGAGAAAACCTCTACATAGAGAAGAATTATTGTGATGCCCCCAAATAATAGACATAAAATAGATATGATGATTCCATCCAGTAAACAAATCCTACTATGATTAATCAATTCTCTCAATATGTATTTCATTCATAAGAGAGACATACAAAAGTGTTCATGTGCAATAAATATTCAATCTCCTAAAAGGATGAATCCATAGCATGTGTAACAATATAAAAGTAAAAGAAATAACAACAAAGTAAATGCCCAAGGCCTACAAGTTTCAAGGCTTAAGCTTGGTTACACAAAAGGTTGTCAAACCCATACACACTAAGCTCTTGGCTTGCCATAAGATCAAAAAAGGAAGAGAGCCTCTTGCTCTCAAGACGTTCCACACCTTCAAATAGGTAGAATCACCACATCTTTTCATGTACAAATCAACTAGGGGTGAGCACAAAGCCCAATAGAGATATCTTAACAATGTATATATATTTAAGCAGTCTCATATGCATGAATGCAATGCCATGTCATGTTCAAATGTCAAAATTTTCTATTTTCTTTGGAATCACATGTAATGTTTCTTTCGAAAAGTTCATTTTCTCCATGAAATTTAAATAATAACAATGGAGTGGTAAATACGACTCAGGTAATCTCTAGACTGGTGTTTGCAAGTAGACATAACAAGCACTACCAATCCCCTACTTTTCCAGCTCCTAACTGGAAGGCATGTGGTACCTTATCCGCGTGTGTTTGCGGTTTTTCACCCTAGATACTCAAGCCCAACTTGAACAATACCAACTACACCCCCCTATTCGGACTTACCAAACGTATTTATCCCAAAACAATTCAATTCCAACAGTTGTTTTCTCAAAAAATGAATTAATTTCCAAGCCATAGCAGTAAATGAACAATATTCAAAACGATACAAACGAGTGAAATGCAAGGTAATTACATATATGTATCTCATTTGTGCAATATTTTCATGATTCTCAACACTTATTCAAAGTGAACTTCTATTGTTCAATAGTTCTCCAAATCATGACAAAATACAAACCCATGTGACATTTATGTCATTTCATGTTCACAATCAATATTCATTTCATAGTCCAACTATTTCAAGAATATCAACATTTTTCAACAACATTTTTCCATCCCATGGATATCTCAACTACACAATCAACATAAGGAGGTTTCTATCAATTTCATGAGGAATTTAACAACAATTTCATGGATATCTCACAAAATCTACTTTGCCCCAAATTTCTTCAAAACTAGTGTTTGATCCAAAAAGGTTTTTCCTTCATTTTTCATGGAATCTCCTAACAAGGTACTCCCAAGAGTTTTACGATTTCATAAAATATTTTTAATTTGAACATTCTCACAAGAAAGTAATTTTCTTCAACATTTTCGAAACCCACACTACAAAACCCAAACCCTACATTCAAAGCCATGGAAAAAATAGACTTAGACATGCTAAAATCATATATATAACTCAAAGAATTCCATATCTCAAGATTTGGGATGAAAATGTGAGAAAGACTTTAAAATCAA
>NW_021029626.1:82339-120940 GCF_004153795.1 Camellia sinensis | reverse complement strand
TCTCTCTCTCTCTCTCTCTCTCTCTCTCTCTCTCTCTCTCTCTCTCTCTTCTGTTTCTCCATTTGAGCTTTGTGAGCTCTAAACCTTGATTTCATCTCCTTTAGTACATTTCTTCCCCCTAGTACCTTAGACTTTATTGTAAAGGAGTTGAGGGCTTCATATTAATCTGAAAATTTCAAGTTTTCATGGGCGTTGAATTTTGGGGCTTTTGGGCTTTCTCTTCTTCTAGAGTTGAGGTAGGGATTTCTTAACGACGAGTATGTTATTTAGCTTTGTTATTTTCTATTTTGGTTAATTGTGGATATTTGGAAAATTTGATTTTGGGTTATATTTGGATTAATGCATGGTTTGGGGGAAAACTCCTGTTTTTGGTTTTGGTTTGGAATTGGGAAGCTAGGGGTTGTTGTGCTGTGAGTTTTTGGAAGAAATTAGGTTTTTAAAGGGTTTTCCAAAAGTTAATCAAAACTAGGATTTGGGTGTTTTTATGGAAAAGGAAGGAATTCACTTGTATAAAACAGATCTTATTTCATGTTAATCATGTCTCAAAATCCCTATTATAGAATGGAGAGTTGTATAAACGCATGTTACTAGTGAGTTCCTGCATCCTTTATTAATATAATGATGGAGTAGATTGTCTATTTATTTTGGGGCATTGTATATATCTCCAAATTAAGATTCAAACTCTTAAATTTGAGTACTTTTGTTTGAGTTTTTGTGGATAATTTTTCATGAAGCATGATTAGCAAAAAATTATGCTTCTCTCCCCCCACATTTGTGGTAATATATAAATTAGCACAAAACATTACTCATTTTCAGACAAGTGTCATTGGCACAACTAATAATTCATTTTGATAAATTTATCAAAAATATTAGTAACAAAAGAAAATTAAATTTTCTCTTCAAATTCAAGAGATAAGCTCCCACATTTAGATCATGGTTCAGGTTTAAACCAATTATACTACACAAGGTTCATAATTCCTAAAACTCAAAAATCACTTCCAATTAAATGAAACAACACCACTATTTTATTTAAACCATCATGTTTAAACTTTTTTGGTGCCAACGATGGCTTTCACAATGCAAAGATACTATGACCATATCAAATTAAAATATTTACACATGAAATATATTCTCACAAAACCTATATATATATATATATATATTTCATAACAAATTCATTAGTGGTTGTGGTTCGACCACTATCACAAATAGTAAATACCATCCATTCAGGAAAATTCTCATGTCAACATACATATGCCCATGTGATTGTCAAACGTTATTATACTTATCACAAATGATTCAGTGGATAATCTGCGATTACAATATATCATAACATAAAAAAAATTCCAATGATATAGAAAAGATAAATCTAGTCTTAACATAACATATTCAAATATGAATATCACAAAAACAACATTTTATCTTGTACAATAATTTGTTTTGATTAAACCAAAAATAAATGAATTGGCCAATGAATAAACCATATGGAGAACAAAAATAAAAATCGAATTCGATAACAAATACATAGTAAAACCAAATCCGTTTGAAAAATCAAAAGAGACATATCAATACAGAACTAGAAAAGCAATGATATCCAATGAACAAAGTAGAATTCATACAAACATATTGTATCAATGCCTTTTATTATTAACTAAAGATGTACCAATAATTATGCACCCACTTTACCCATAAGTCAATGCTTTCACAAAATAAACTTGAAAAGTTGCACCTTTTCATAAAAATGACATCACTGAAAGAAATAATGTCAAACAAATTATAAAACAAAGCACTTCTCATAATAAATCGGCAATGCTATGTACAAAAACGAGATCTGTATAAGATAAATAAAAATCTGAAACAAAACCAGATTCTGCCTAGATTGAAACAAAAAATTAAACTCGTATATTGAAATCACAAACTTGAAATCTGTAAATATCAGATTGCCAATTATCTTTCGAACAAATCAATTTTTGCTTGTATAATACATCAAAAATCTGTATATCAGAAAAATTAAAAATATTGTCCAAATAAACTAGTATAATAGAAATTATTAGGACAACAATAACCAGAGTTCTACCGCAATATAAATTTGGGTAAAAGGTTTTTTTTTTTATTTTATTTATAACGTTATAGTGCAGAGAAATCAAACCAAAGTTTACTGTAAACAAAAAATCAGAAAGAAAACCAGTAAACCCAGGAAAAAGAAAAATAGAGTTCCATTGGAAAACTACTGTGTTTAAAACAAAGATGTAAGAATAGTATTCAATGTCCACAGAAAATTCAAGAAATTCCAAACATATAACCAGTATAGGACTATACAAATAAAATCAAAACAGAGTTCCACAACTATAGAGATGCGAGTAAAAATCCCAAATCATGTCTAGGAAAAAAAACTGAATATAGATATTGCAGAAAAAAAAAAAAAAATACCAGAACCAAAATTTAATCGAAAAAGAGTTATACTCAAATACAGATTCAGGTAAAAATTAGTAAACAAATGTGTAATAAATAAATCAAAACAGTATAAAACCAGAGTTCTAATAAGTTGTATATATTGAAAAACAAATTTTCTAAAATTAATTTTAACCGAAAACCAATATTGTAATACATAAAACAATATATGAAATTCTATCTTAAAATTGTTGGAGATACTTTCGACAAATAATTAATTTAGGAAAATAATAAATAATAAAAAAAGAAATAAAATTAAACCTTACATTACTTCTATAGATTGTTTATGAACAAGTTTGTGATTGAGGCTAATGTTTAAACACTGTGTTTTTAAGACAGAATTTTGTCCTCTCCAATGGTGCTTGAGAACAATGGACGTCTTGTCTCCAATATACAACAACCACCATAAACGAAGAGAGCACATTCTTTGATTGTACAACGAACCAAAATTATATTTTGCACTCACAAGAACTTAGACTTACGGATGAACACTGAATGTAGGAAAGAAAGAAAGGAATTTTCGGAATTTCAAAATAAATAAAATTGGAATAGTGCTGCCTTTATATAGGCTTGTTGGCGCCTGCTTAGTTTGAATAGAAAAGACACAAAGAAGGGACATGACCCTTGGGTCACACCCTTTAAAATGACGAGACATCACCCTTGAGTGCCCTTTTATAATGAAAAGGCACCATAAAGGGTTATATCTTTTCGTTTAAATGAAGTCTATTTCCATTCACTTCTAAATTTTTCCAACAATCCTTCATATAAATGAAATTGATGAAACGAGTTTTGAAAATTCTTTTGAAAAACTACTTTTGAAAACTCTTTTGGAAAACTACTTTTGAAAACTTATAACTAAACAAGTTTTTAATTTTCAAAACTCTAAAAATTATTTTCAAAATAGACAACTCAAAAAATAGTTTCAAAACTCTTTTTAAAATTCATAACCAAATAAGTTTTCAATATTCAAAAATCTTTTTAAAAACTTGTCTTTCAAAGTACAACTTAAAATTCTTTTGAAAGACTAAACAAAACGGAGCCTTTCATTGCTACATCTTCTGAAATTTAAATGTCATACAACAACAAATCTAAAGAAAATTCCAAAAATCTAATTTCAGTCGTTGTCCAAACATTTCTACAAACTTGTTATGTCATATTACTTCAAAACAAATAAACAAGCACAACATTTAAAAAATAAATCAAAATGACACTTTTAAAGCATTGAGCCTTTTTTTAAAAAAAAAATTATTCTTTATTTTTCAATAGAAATTCAGAGAAACCAGAGTTTGAAATTAAGACAAATACATACATAAACTAGAGTTCTAGTCCTCATCTCACTAACTCCAGTTAAGTCATCTATAATCACAGCCTTCACTTCCTTAGGATTTTCAAGCAACACTCATGTTAGCAAGTTTATCTGCACATTTGTTGCCCTCTCTGACTTTGTGCCATAGTGAGCAATTACACATTTTCGGAAGGAATTAGGCGTCTTCTATTAGAGCTTTGTATGCTGAATTGAGACATGGGCCATCTTGGGTTTATGCCAAACAGGTATGTAGCAAAAGATTCCAATTACACAAAGCAAATTACCTGAACCAATAAGTGCAGTAAATCTTCACAAACAACAACATCAAAATCAATTTCATAAAACTCGTTAATCAATAATAATAATAATAATAACAATAGAAAAATTTTAATATACATATTATATATATATATATATTTAATTATATTATTATTTTTATTTAATTATAAAATCATAATGTTATAACAAGACATATTTCATTATATCTTCTTGTTGTTCCCTGCAAGGGATTATGAGATTTTTGGTTATCTCTTGGGTTTCATAAAACTTTTTACATACATAACTGCGGAGTCTGGCATTGGGCATTTGACGGGTTGATCTTCGTCCGGAGGCTCAATCGGAAGTTCAACCGTCTAGAAGTCAGTGTTGCATTCAACCCCATTTGGCACAAATCCATACATCCCCTGTTTCTTGTCTCTCTGCTCTCATCTACTATCACTGGACTTAGGGTTTCCTTCTTATCCTACAAATTCAGAAACAAAGAAACAACAAAAAAACCCCTACCCAAGAACACAAATTTTTTTGGGTATTATTTGCACAAAGTGGCTGTCCTCAAGTTTGAACTGGCAACCTCAAGGTTGATATGACAAGTTTGAAAGGCTTAAACAAAGTGGCTGTCCTCAAGTTTGAACTGCTGAACCATTTAATGTTGTTCATTTTGCTGAAATTAACTGGACGAATTCCAATTGATCTGTGTATTGTTGAGTAGATCTCAACACAAGGTTACGTTTCTTTGTTTGATTGTTTTTAATACATTTCATTTTTGGTGAGCGTGGCTTCCCTCATTGTTTAGCTGTATACACTAACGTATTTTTGTGGACTTGAGCAGTTGTTTTTGCAGAATTCATTATTGTCTTGTATTGAAGATGCCTGCCTCTCTCCATATACTAATTTTAACTTTTCTGGTTTGTTTCAGTACAAGGAAAACCATCCAAGGTAGTTGTCGACTCATTGACTACTACTTGGATTACTGCATGTGCTAAGCTTTGGATATTTAGTATTCAATGTTGCAATAAAATTTGTCCATAGCTAATCCACAAAAGGTTGGATGACTTTGAGTTGATATCTTTTAGTTGATATGTTGCAATAAAATTTGTCCGTTACCTTCTCTCTCTCTCAGATATCTTTGAGTTGTTGATGTCCTTTACTTTTCGAACCAATGTAATCTTTATTTAGTTACTAGTTGGTTGTTGAGCAAATGGGGGACTAATTCTTTGGGTGAAATGGCACATCTGTGGGATTTTGTTTCTTCAGTTTCTTTGTCATGAGCCTGCTTACCTTCTATGAATTTTTGCTATTTGCAGGCGGGAGCTATGCTGGGTGATGCTTTTCTTCATCAATTGCCACATGCTTTTGGAATGCAATGGGTCTGATGTCATTCTTTGGTACTTTAATGATGCTTAGTTTGTTTGTTTTTGTTTTTTTTTTTAATTAAAGTTATTTACGTTTTTTAGTTATGTTTTATATGTACTACTGCTTCTTGAACTTCTATCTATCATTGCCACTAAACAACTTTGGCTATTATTATTTCAGAAAAAACTTTGAAATATGGTTTCAGTTGAAGTGTAAAAGTATGGAAAACTTAGATTAGGGTTAGAGAGAAAGAGAGAAGGAATAAGGAGAGGAAGATTTTTATTTAACGTATGTTCTTAGGTTCTTAAAATAAACCTAAAACAAACAGCAAATATTTATATGAAATATAATATAACCATATGACGATAGTACCCTCACTTAACACAAAAAATAACAGATGACTATATATTCTAACACTTCCTCTCAACCTGGAACATAGAGATCGAACATGCCCAGCTTGGTAGATAGACGTTGAAACGAAGAGCGAGCAAGGGGTTTGGTGAGTATATCACCCAATTGATCATCAGAGTGCACAAATGGTGTCACAAGTTGCTTGCGCAACAACAAATTCCGAATAAAATGACAATCAACCTCAATATGCTTCGTGCGCTCATGAAACACGGGGTTATTAGCAATGAAAATAGCGGGTTGATTATCACAACACATGGTCATGGGAGTAGGAGCGCGAATACCAAAATCCTACAAAAGAGAATAGACCCGTAACATTTTAGAGGTGGTATGAGCCATGACACGATACTTAGCCTTAGCACTCGAATGAGTAACGACCAATTGTTTCTCGTTATGCCAAGTAATAAGATTATTCCCAACAAATGTGCAATACCCAGATGTAGAATGACAGTCAGTCCGACTACTGGCCCAATCAGTATCACTAAAGGCAGTGTCAGACAAGGAAGGAGAGGAACGGTAGAGTAGACCGTGATTTGGAGCTCATTTTAGGTAACAAGATATGACAAACAACATCAAAACGGGGTTGGCAAGGAGCATGCATAAACTAGCTAACAACGCTCACAGCATAAGTAATATCTGGACGAGTGACAGTAAGATAAATTTACTTTCCAACCAAACGACAATATCGACCAATGTCAGGAAATAATGCCCTAGTCTCACCATCGAGTTTAACTGAGGAGTCCATAGGAGTATTGCTAGGACGAGTGCCCAAGAGACCAGTCTCAGAAAGAAGATCAAGAACATACTTGCATTGAGAAAGAAATAGACCTCGAGATGAGCAAGCAATCTCAATCCCAAAAAAATACCGACGATGGCCCAAGTTCTTATTCTGAAATTGCTTACCCAAATAAAGCTTCAAATTAGCAATATTGGTGGAGTCATTGCCAGAAATGATGATGTTGTCCACTTAGACAATGAGAACAATGACCACAGTAGATGAGTTGTGAACAAAAACAGAGTGATCAGAAGTAGAACGGCGAAACCCATATGCAAGCACAATGGTATTGAAGCGATCAAACCAAGCACGAAGAGATTGCTCAAGTCGATACAAAGCCTTCTGTAGTCGATAAACCATATGCTCACGACCAGGAACAATATAGGTAGGGAGATGATCCATATAGACCTCCTTGTGCTAATTGCCATGAAGAAAGGCATTCTTTATATTAAGTTCATATAAAGGCCAAGATTGATTAATGACAACAGAAAGTAGAATCCGAATAGAATTAAGCCGAGCCACAAGAGAGAAAGTCTCCAGATAATCAACACAATAGGTTCGTGTATAACCTTTGGCCACTAGAAGGGCATTGAGCCGCTCAAAAGTACCATTAGGATGATACTTGAAAGTATAAATCCAACGACAACCAACAGTAGGTTTCCCAGAAGGAAGAGGTGTAAGTTCCCAAGTCTGATCTTGATGTAGAGCACTAATTTCCTCAGCCATAGCATGTTTCCAGCCTGACATGGACAGAGCTTGTTGATAAGAAGACGGAATAGAAAGGCAAGACAAGCAACAAACAAATGAGTGAAAACTAGGAGAAAGACGAGCATAAGAAACAAAATGAGCAATAGGATGTTGAGTGCAAGTACGTTTACCTCGACGCAATGCAATAGGTAATTCAATAGATGCCATAGGTAGAGGAGGGGTAGGAGCCTCTGACAAAGAAGATGAAGTAGTCAGGCCATAAGAAACAATGCGACGAGCTTGGGATCGCTAATAAACTTATAGAGGAGATGGTGGAGAAGAATCTAAATTGATGGAAGGGGAGGGAGAGGACGGGGAGACAAAGGGCACTGGAAGAGTAGGAGTGGGAAAAGATGACTCCCCCTCACGACAAGATATAAGATCATTTGACAACCGCTGACCAGAAGGGGAAAAAAAGAGGATTCAATATAGGTGACATCGGCACTAACAAAGGACTGACGAGACTCAAGATGATAACACTGATAACCTTTCTGAGTATAAGAATAATTTAAAAAAACACATTTGCGAGCACGAGAAGATAACTTATCTAGTCCCGAATCAAGGACATGGACAAAGGCCACACAACTAAAAACACGAGGAAGAGAAAATGGGAAACAAGTGGGGTATAACTTAGAGAATGGAGACCAATTTTGTAAAATAGCTGATGGCATGCGGTTAATAAGGGAACATGTATTAAGCACAGCATCACCCCAAAATTGTTTAGGAACATGTATGTTGAGCATCAAGGTCCGGGCAGTATCTAACAAGTGGTGGCATTTTCGCTCCGCAACACCATTTTGCTGGGATGTGTGAGCACAACTAGTTTGATGTATAATACCATGATCATCACAAAAAGTATTCACAACAGACTGCACATATTCTAAGGCATTATCAAATCAAAATATTTTAATATGTTTCCTAAACTGAGTAAAAATTTCATTATAAAACTTAGAAATTATTTGAGGCAAGTTAGACTGTTGCCATAGTAAAAACAACCAAGTCATTCAAGAGTAATCATTCACAAAAATAACAAAATAAAAAAAATCGTTAACAATGGGAGTGTGAGAAGGACCCCATATGTCTGTATGGACTACATCAAAGGACGTAGACACAGGACTAATAATACGGCTAGAAAAGGAACTACGGTGATGTTTGCCAAGTTGGCATGCTTCACATTCAAGCTGAGACACATGACTTAAACTAGGAATAGCTAACTTAAGCTTGGCCAAGGATGGATAACCCAAACAAAAATGCCATTGTAAGGACACGATAGCACTCAAAATAGCAGAAGTAGGACAAGAGCCATTAGTGTCTAGAAAATATCCTTCTCATGCCCCGAACCAATCATCTTCTTGGTCTGGAGGTTCTGCAAAACACATAAAGAGGGAGAAAAGGTTACAGAACAGTGAAGAACTTCAGTTAATTGACTAACAGAGAGAAAATTAAATGAGAAAGAGTTAACATAGAGACTAGAGGGTAAGGAGAGAGATGGAGTGGGCTGAAGTGTACCCTGTCCACTGATAGGTCAGGAGGATCCATCAGCTAGTATAATATTATGGGTAACCGGATGAAGAGTATGGAAAAGAGAGGAATTACTAGAGATATGAGAACTAGCGCAGAGTTTAGAAGCCAAGGTTGGGATTAAGCCACACATGCAATTTTACCTGAACTAGCCAATGTAGCTGTAGAGGATGAAAGAAGAGTAGTACGAAGAGAATTGACTAACTCAATAAGCTTTTGAGTGGTGCGTGCATCATGAGAATCAGCTAGGGAAGCACCAGGACCAAAGGGAAATGATGTCAATTGAGAGGATGGAACATCCATAACCTGATTCACATGATCAAGTTTATCATACTTCTGCCAACTCCAGGGTTCAGAATGACCCAAGGAATCACAATGAGTACACTTTCGATCACCACGGGACGCGGAGCCAGTACTGTGCCCGCCACGCCTACCACCACCACCACCACCACGAGAACCACGGGAACCAGTATGGGATCCACGGGGACTAGAATTGCCATGAAAACTACTACTCGAGATCAAGGCAGAACTTTGTCCCAAAGAAGAGCGCAACAGTTGAGAATAGGCATTAGCACCCAAAAGTAAGGATGCCATCCTAAATTTCTCCCAATATTTCTTCTGTTGAGCCAAATAAGTAGTAAAAGGTTGGTGTTGCAATAATTGGTCCCACAAGGTCTTAAGGCCATTGTAATATTCAGGAAGAGGACGACCAGACTGTCGGGTAGCACAGATCTGCTCATAGAACTCACAAATACGAAAGACATTACTCTGATTAGAAAAAGAATCAGCAAGGGAGTCCCAAATATCCTTAGAGGTGTCAGAAAATTCCATTTTAGTAGCAGCATGAGGTTCCAAACTATGCTAAAGCCACCCCATAACACATGAATCCTCACTCAACCAATCATCATAACCTGTAGCATCCTTAGCAGGTGGAAGTTCAATAAGAAAACGCGACTTCTTCTTGCCACGCAAGAAAATCTTAACAGCATGAGCCCAAGCCCAATAATTCAAACCATTTAATTTCTTAGTGGTAATAGACTTAGGTAACTCATCATCCTTAGCTACTGAAGATTTCACATCAGGTTTTGGCTTAGCCATGCTAAGGAAAACAAAGACCAGCAGCAAACAGAAGATTCAAGGGAGGAAAAAATGCACAAAGCAGCCCACAGGAACAGAGTTTGGGAAAGAAATTATCCAATCACTAGCGTCAGCAAGTAGCCAAAGATGAGCATAAATTAGCCTGAATGATCAAACCAGGTAGAACGGGGTTGCCGAACCAGGGAAAACACCATAGACCATCAACAAATCAACCCAGCAGCTGCAGCAAACCAGGAAAACACAAAAAATACCAGAAAATCAACCCAGCAGCATCGAAGCAAAACAAAGTCAAAAAGAGTCTCCTAGGGTAGGGGTGCAATTTTGGCCCGTGGGCGGCCCGAAGCCCGCCAGCAGCCCGAGGTGGGCCCGACCCATTAAGGCCTGAGCCCAAGCCCAGACCAAGCCCTTGGGCTAGGGCCATTGTTTTGAAGCCCGGCCCGTGGCCCGCCCAAAAGCCCGGCCCACCCAATGCCCACTGTTATTTTTAATGGAAAATAATAAAATTTTGATGGAAAAAAAAAAAATAAATAAAAAAATTTGTTTAGGCCTGCCCAAAGTCCGAGCCCATGGGTCCGACCCACTGGTCCGCCCAAAGCCCTAATACCCATGGGCTTAGTTTTTTGGCCTGTGGGCCGGCCGGCCGGCCCGATTTTTTGGCGGGAGCCCGCAAGGCCCGACATGGGCCCTGCCCGGCTCGAGCCTGAATGGGCCGGGCCGGGCCAAAATTACACCCCTATCCTAGGGCTATTTCGGATCCCAAGGAATGTATTTCAACAATCAAAAAATTCTGGGTAAGGAGTTTTAGCAAATATCAGAATATTACCACCAAGAACTCGAAAAAAACATTCAAAAATAGAAAACACACACTAGATGTTACCCAAAAGGCAATCCAAGAGGAAGGGTGAATTGGATTTCTATAAATAAAAATTAACAATTACCCAATAAAATTAACTAGTACAACAAATAATTAACTAATGATAGATGGATGAATAACAGTTAATGATCAAGCACAATGATGAACTTAACAGTGAAGTAGCTAATAGTTAATGCAATGAATGATTTTTGACTTAACAGATTATGTTTTAGATAAATTAGCAATGGATTTAACCAGTGTTGTGAAAGGTGCGCCTAGGCGCAGTGAGGCGCAACAGTTGCGCCTACAGGTACCCAAGGCGAGGCGACTTGAAAGAGGTGTGCACCTTATGCGTGACTTGTTGAGGCGAGAAAAGGCGCAAGTTGCCCGCCTAGGCACGACTTTTGTTTTTGGATCTCTGAATGAATCTAATGGCTCAAATCGTGCTTTTAAAGGCTCGAATTACAGAGGATTACAACTTTGAACTATACGTGAGAGTACCCAGCCCCAAGTCAATCGAAATGCCCTAATCTCCATTCGTATTTGCTTGAAAGCTTGCTATGTCTCTCTCTCTCTTCCCTTCGGCTTGTCTTGGACCAGGTGAGTTCTTCTTCTTCTTTGACTTTGAGTCTCGATTGTCTCTCTTCTTTTTCTTTGCTCTCTATTTTTTTTCCTGCTTCTTTGACTCAGTTTCTTTGTCTCTCTCTGTCTCTCTCTTCTCTTCTTCTTTTTTTTCTTCTTCTTCTTCTTCTTCGCTCTCTGTTTTTTTTTTCCTGCTTCTGCTTTTTTGACTCAGTTTCTCTCTATCTCTCTCTCTCTTTTTTTCCTTGCTGGGGCAGAGTTCTTCTGCCTCTTTTTTGTTGTTTGCTGCTGGGCTGGGTTTTTTTTTTCTTTTCATTTCTTTCTTTCTCTCTCTTTTTTTTCCCTTGCTTCTCTGTTTTCTTTTTTGCTTCATACATGGAATAATGCAAAAATGAGAATACTAGCAGTTTGTATAAGCAAACACATGTCTTTTTTTCTTCTTCTTCTTCTTCTTCTTCTTCTTCTTATTCTCTGTTTTTTTTTTTTGGCTTCTCTTCCATGCTTGTGTGTGTGTTTTTCTTTTTTGCAATTATGTTATTGTCTTTGTTTTGAGTCTCTGTTAAAAAAAAATTATAAATAATTAATTCATGACATCGCACATTACATTATGAATCATTAGTCTATCTTAATTTATTTATTTTTTATTAAGACTGTGCACCTTGCTTCAATAAAGTCTGCGCCTCGCTTGGCGCCTAGGCCCTAAGAGACCTTCAGCACCTTGGGTGCGCCTTGAGCCTTTAAAAACACTGGATTTAACTAAATTAGGTAAATAAAGATATTTGTAGATTTAGCACAATAATAGCAAATACTATAACAGTTATAGCAGAGACAGAAATGCGAAGAGATTAGGGAAGAGAAAGCAAAAAATTTATAGTGGTTCAGCTTCAACCAAGCCTACATCGACTCAAGCTTCACTTGAGCTTTTCCACTTTCTTCTAGCTTCACAGGGGTGCTACCAACCTTTTCACAAATGGAGCAATCCCCCACAGATTTTACACAAATTGTACTAGTCTTCAAAACCTTGAAAACCTTAGGTGATTCACAATGACTCTCAAGGAATCAAAAACACTAAGTGTACTAAACTCTCACAAGATTGAAATGAAGGTGTTTTTGCTTTCAAAGAAAGCTAGAAGAATAATCTCTCAAAGATAGATACTCAATATTAAAGCTCAGAAAAAATAGAAACTCTCAGAAACAGATAAGTATACAGCTTAAGCTTAGTGTATATGTTTTGAAGGAAAATGAAAACTCGGTTAAGGAATTCTTCAGAAACTTAGAGAGATGGAGAATATGTGATTGATGAAAGATGGAAAAATGTTTAGCACATTGTATCTGTTGTTGTCTGCCTCTCTACTGTGTTTGTGTCTTTGTATATAACAGAGAGGGTGCTCTGTTATGTCTGATAGAGCCCATCCTCTTCTTCCTGTTGAAGAGATGGGATGGTGATGGGTTGGGAGGTTGTATAAATCATTGCTCAAATATTCCCTAACATCCATGTGTGTTTTGCCCGTTGCATGATGGGTCATTTGATGCAAAAACATTTCTTTTCTCTTCTCAGCATTTGTCAGATTCAGTGAGTATTGCACAGAGAGGACGTCCCTGGGTGGTCCTGAGTGAAACTTTGTTCTTGTTGGTCATCCACCCGGTTGTCCCTTGGACGTCCTTGGTGAAGCTTTGGATGTAATGGTCATCCACCTGGATGTCCCTTGACATCCCGTCAAGTCCCGGTCGAGAGGTATGATGACCGTGGTCGTCGAGCATACTCATGGACAGCCGGAGCAAAGCTTGGTGGTCATCCACCCGGATGTCGACCTCGGACGTCCCTGCAGCAGAAATTCCTACTTTGTAGCTCTCTGCTGTTGCTGCTTGTTGTTGCCTTGTGTTATACCTGTTTAATGTTCCTTTTGACATCCAAATAACATAATTAACACAAAGAGAAGATATTTTATCAAATAATAAGTTTCTAATGATAATCTACTCTTCAAAATAAATCAAAACAAAGAATTAAAAATCATCAAAATATATTATTTCTAATAATCTCCCCCGTTTTGATGATGGTACCCCAGGATGTTTTGATTTGTTTGGGATGAAGAAAAGCTCCCCCTCAAGTCATACTCTCCCTGAACGATTGCTCATACTAGATATACAAGTTAGCATAGTAGCAATCAATATGATTCTAGTCAAAGCATGATATGAGATTAATATACCAAACAATAGACTTAGGAGATTAGTTAGCATAAATTTGCCCAAGCTAAGATAACAAACACAACCAACTATCTAGAAGTTCATGTTCCTGAGGAAAGCACATAGACTTAGGCAAAACATCACCAACCAACTATCTAGAAGCTCATGTTCCTGAGGAAAGCACATAGACTTAGGCAAAACATCCCCAACCAACTATCTAGAAGTTCATGTTCCTGAGGAAAGCACATACACTAAGGCAAAACATCACCATTTCTCCCCTGTGACATTATCAAAAGCACATAAATGAAGGAGTCAACAGCTTAGCATCAAGTGCTGATAAATGCCATACATTGGCAAGCTTAGTATATATCAGATAATCAAGCTACAAATCAAGTCTTGGAAAAATTGCTAAGTTTAGCTAAAAGAATATAACAGGAATTGTGAGAATGACACAATTTAGCTCAATTGATCAACAATGAGGAAAGCACATACACTGAGGCAAAACATCACCATTTCTCCCCCTGTGACATTATCAAAAGCACATAAATGAAGGAGTTAACAGCTTAGCATCAAGTGCTGATAAATGCCATACATTGGCAAGCTTAGTATATATCAGATAATCAAGCTACAAATCAAGTCTTGGAAAAATTGCTAAGTTTAGCTAAAAGAATATAACAGGAATTGTGAGAATGACACAATTTAGCTCAATTGATCAACAATAGAGCACATATTCTGTTTAGTCAGTGCAATCTTTATGACATAAGTTTTGATTCAAAGAGTGCACCTATTAAGAAAGATTCATGCTATCTCAAGTAAACAATCTATTGCCAAGCAAGAATCATAAATATATCAAATTGTTAGCAAGGATATGTGAAGCCTTTTGAGCATGATTCATCAATCAATTTCTAACAAGGACAAAAAGATATGAAGTTTATGCAATATGTTTATATGCCTCAAGAGAAAATGACATGAATTATATATGTGAGGTACTTTTAAGCATTTGACAAGCAACATCATTATAACTCAAGGAGATATGTAAGTAATATGTCAATGTGAGCATCATTCAAATAGCCAAAACAAATATGACTGTTATGATTTCCAAGGCAGACTTAGGAATTTATGCAGATAGAACAGAGGAAAGCAGTAAACCTTGAAGCTGAATTGAAGATCCATATGCAATTTAAGAGGTTAGATGAGTGAATGAAATGAAGGTGCACATTTAAGTCTCAGTCAAACCATCAGAATGTATGACAGAATGCATGTATAGCAAAAAATGACATGGAATGGAAATGTTTGAGAGTTCTTGATAGCATTCAATTGATATGAATGTTTCCATGTAATGTAACAATACACATACATCATTTTAAGTAAAATTCAGTTTCACATTCACAACAAAATCTTTAAGTAGAATTCGACATTTCAAGTTCGCCACAAATAAAAATTGAAGCGATCCTCACTTAGGGGTTTTGTGAAAATATCCGCCAATTGATTGTCGGTGTTTATAAATTCAAGAACAATATCCCCTTTTTGAACATGATCTCTTAAAAAATGATGTTGAATTTCAATATGTTTTGTTCGTGAGTGTTAAACCAGATTTTTGCTTAAGTTGATAGCACTAGTATGATCACATTTAATAGGGATATGGTCATAATGCAAATCAAAGTCCTCCAATTATTGTTTCATCCATAGTACCTGGACACAACAACTTCTGGAAGCTACGTATTCAACTTCGGCCGTTGATAAAACAACAAAATTTTGCTTTTTGCTAAACCACGACACTAATGAGTTACCAAGGAAGTGACAAGTGCCACTAGTGTTTTTTCTATCAAGTTTGCACCCAGCAAAGTCGGCATCCAAGTAACCAATCAAATCAAATGCTACACCTCTAGGATAAAACAATCCCAAATGTTGAGTGCCAACAAGATATGTAAAAATTCTTTTAACAAAACTAAGGTGTGATTCCTTAAGATTTGATTGATATCTAGCACACATGCAAACACTAAACATAATATCGGGTCTACTTGCCGTTAAATAAAGAAGTGAGCCGATCATACCTCGATATTTTGTTTGATCAATGGACTTATCCTTTTCATCTTTGTCTAGCTTATTTGATGTGCTCATGAGTGTTCCGGCTACATTTGATTCATTTAGACTAAACTTTTTGAGTAGTTCCTTTATGTACTTAGCTTGGTTGATATCCCTACCTCACTTTGTTTGATTTGAAGCCCAAGGACATAAGTACGCTCTCTCATCATGCTCATTTTGAACTCACCTTGCATGCACTTAGCAAGATCCTTACACAAAGGTTCATTAGTAGCACCAAATATAATATCATCCACATATATTTGCACAAGCAGCAAATCATCATTTTTGGTATGTGTCAATCTTTCCTCTAGTAAAACCATTTTCAATCAAAAATTTGCTCAAGCATTCATACCATGCACGAAGAGCTTGTTTCAAACCATATAAAGCTTTTGAGAGTTTAAACACATGATTTGGAAAAGCATGATTTTCAAAACCAAGACTTGTTTGGCATATACTTTTTCATTTATGAAATCATTTAAAAATGCACTTTTTACATCCATTTGATAAACTTTGAAATCTCTAAAACATGCAAATGCAAGTAACACGTGAGTGGCTTCTAATCTCGCAACCGGAGCAAAGGTTTCATTGAAATCAATACCTTCTTGTTGATTGTACGCTTGTGCTACAAGTCTAGCTTTATTTCTAACAATGGTGTCGGATTCATCAAGTATGTTTCTAAAAATTCATTTTGTAACAACAATAGAATGATCTTGAGGTCTTGACATTAGATTCCAAACTTTGTTTCTCTCAAATTGGTTGAGCTCTTCATGCATAGCCATCATCCAATGTTCATCAAATTCTGCTTCTTGAAAATTCTTTGGCTCAATTTGTGAAAGAAAAGCCAAGTTACTTCAAATATTTCTAATTGAAGAGTGAGTGGCAACACCTTTGGTGGGATCACCTAGGATTAAATCCTTAGGGTGATTATGAACAAGCGTCCATTCTCTTGGCAAGTCATCATTGTTTCCACCTCTTCAGGAGGGAGAATAGGTTGTTCATCTTCTTTGTTCACTTCACATGGTTGGTTCTTTTCTTTATAGATGCTTGAAGCTTTCACATTGTTTCCAATTCTACAAAGTCATCACTAACTTGCTTTGGAGAAGAAACGTTAGTTTCATCAAATGCCACATGTATAGATTCTTCAACAACAAGAGTTCTTTTATTAAAAACACGGTAAGCTTTACTAGACAAAGAATAACCAAGAAAAATTGTTTCATCGAATTTTGAGTCAAACTTACCCAAGTTGTCCTTACCATTGTTACGCACAAAACATCTACAACCAAATACATGCAAGCGACTAATATTGGACTTTTTACCATTCCAAATTTCATAAGGAATCTTTTTGAGAATTGATTAATTTCATAAGAAATCTTTTTGAGAATTGGTCTAATCAAGGCACGATTTAAAATATAGCAAGCAGTGTGAATGACCTCGGCCCAAAAATATTTAGGAAGATTTTTTTCACAAAGCATTGTTCTACTCATTTCTTCTAAGGTTCTATTCTTCCTTTCTACAACACCATTTTGTTGAGGGGTTTTAGGTGCTGAAAAATTATGCCCAATGCCTTGCTCGTCACAAAATAATTCAAAATTTTCATTTTCAAGTTCTCTACCATAGTCAATTCGGATAATAGTAATAAGAAAACCTTTTTCATTTTAAATTTTGCTACAAAGTTTTGTGAAAGAAGAAAAGATTTCATCTTTGTGTGCTAAAAACATAACCTATGTAAATCTTGAAAAATAATCAACAACTACAAAACAATAATGCTTACCAACGAGACTAGGTGAGTGTTTGGGAAGTGGGTTTTTTTGTAGGTTTTTTTAGTTGTAAGATATTATTGGAGAAATTTTTTTTTGTGTTTGGGAAGATAGTTGGGTTTTTTGTGGTTGGATATGATGTTTGTGAGATAAAAAGTGAAATGATTATGGGGTTTGATGTGATATTTTGTTTGGATTGGTTTTGTTTGGTTTTGTAACCAATTTGTCTTTTAGTGAAAAAAAACAAAGAAAAACCAAAAACCAACCTTCCCAAACACCCCGTAGATGTCCTTGAGGGACCAAAAAAATTCATATGCAATAGTTGTAAAGGTTTAGTGGTGGAAATATGAGATTTTGATTGAAAAGAAGTTTTTGTTTGTTTTCTTTGTTGACAAGCACTGCAAAGTCGATCTTTTTCAAATTTAATTTTTGGAAGTCCAACGACCAAATCCTTTCTCAAAAGTTCAGCAATTAAATCCATATGAGCATGACCAAGTCTTCTATGCCATAACCAACTACTATCATTAATAGCATATAAACATTTAACTTCACTAGCATAGAGATCATTGAGATGAAAAACATAAACATTATCAAGGCAATTACCAACAAATAGTGCTCTATAATCAATTGTGCTTTCAATCATGCAATGTAATTTATCAAAAATAACTTGATTACCCTTATCACATAATTGGCTAATACTAAGTAAATTATGCTTAAGTCCATCTACAAGGAGAACATTTTCAATAGAAAGGTTACGAGAGATACCGATGCTTCCAATACCAATAATTTTTCTTTTCTCATTGTCTCCAAAAGTGACAAATCCTCCATCTTTCGATGATAGAGTAGTGAAGAAAGATTTGTCTCCGGTCATGTGTCTAGAGAATCCACTATCAAGGTACCACCTTTTTCTAGCTTTGGACTTGAGGCATACCTACAATGAGACAATCAAATGTTGGATTTTGGTACTCATGATTTCTTGGATCCTTCTTGGTTAGTTTGATTAGTACCTTTTACAATCCAAATCTTTTTAATTCTTATTGAATGGACAAGTAGATATATAATGGCCTTTCTTCCTACAATAATGACAAGTAATATGAGGGTGTGTTATGGGAGGTGCTTTTTCAAAAATTGTTGAGTTTCTTTTGTTTCTTAATAGGGTCATATCCAATGCCTGCCTTATCAAAAACACATCTTTGATTTCCAAGAAGCTTGTTGAGATTTTCTCTTTCCTTTACAAAATTTTCAAGTGTTTTGTTTAAATTATCAACACTGTTTTTCAAAATATTTTTCTCATTTGAGATAGTGATAAAATCATTTTTCAAGGCAATGTTCTCTTTCTTTAATTCATCTACATTATTAGATAAAGAAGTGACTAATTTCTTCAACACATTATTTTTGGCACATACTTTTCTAAATTCATCATGCAATTCATTGAAAGCACTTTCTAGTTCTTCATAATTAGAAGGTAACTCATCTTGGGTGGTTTCTTCATCTCCAAGAGCCATTAGACAAAGGTTGGCTACTTCATCATTTTTAACTTCATCACTAGAGCTATCATCACCTTCTCCCCAAGTTGCTATCATGGCCTTCTTCTTCTTTTTATAGTCTTTTCCAATTTTCTTCAATTTAGGACAATCCATTTTGATGTGTCCTTGATTTTTACATTTATAGCAAATGACAGGTTCTTTCTTTGGAACGTCATCTTTGTTGAAATCTTTCTTGAAAGGTCTTCTTCCTCCATGATTGCTTTTGTTGTAGTATTTCTTGAGATTTCTATTGAACATAGCAAATCCTTCATCTTCACTCGAATTTTCATATTCTTTTTCATAAGATGAGGCTTTAAATGCAATACCATTCTTCTTTTTATCCTCATCATTCTCATGTCCTTTCATAGTGATTTCATGAGTCATGAGAGAACCCATCCAATCCAAGTGTGGAGAGGTTCTTTGCTTCAATAATTGCAGTGACTTTAGCTTTCTAATTCTTTGGTATACCTAAGAATTTTTCTCACCAACTTACTCTTAGTATAGGTTTTGCCAAGAGATTTCAAAGAATTTAAAATTTTAGTAAATCTAGAGAATATGCCTGAAATAGATTCATCATATTTCATTTTAAATAATTCATAACTATGAACAAGCATATCTATACGAGATTCTTTAACTTGGTTGGTTCCTTCATAAGCTACTTTAAGTTTGTCTCAAATTTCTTTAGCAGAGTCGCAACTAGATATTCTGCTATACTCCTTAGAGTCTAAACCACATACAAGGGTGAGTTTGGCTTTGGCATTGGCTTTCAATAATTTGTGATCCCTTTCATTGCATTCATCTTCAGTTTTAGGTACATTGATATTGTCTCCTAATTTGGTAGGAATTTTGGGACCTTAGTGACTATAATCCACATCGCATAATATGTGACTTGAAGATATAGAGTCATCTTATCTTTCCAATGACTATAGTTATTTCCATCAAACAAGAGTGGCTTATTGGTAGCTTGACCTTCAACAGTGCTAGTACTAGCTGTGGTTGCCAGGGATCGAAAACTCTAAGATGGTTAAATCTAAGCAAGAGTCTAGGCTTTGATACCAATTGTTACCCAAAAGGTAATTTGAGAGGGGGGGGTGAATTGGATTTCTATAAATAGAAATTAACAATTACCCAATAAAATTAACAACTAGTACAACAAATAATTAACTGATGATAGATGGATGAATAACAGTTAATGATCAAGCAAAATGATGAACTTAATAGTGAAGTACCTAACAGTTAATTCAGTGAATGGTTTTTGACTTAACAAATTATGATTTAGATAAATTAGCAATGAATTTAACTAAATCAGGTAAGTAGAGATATTTGTAGATTTAGCACAATAATAGCAAATACTATAACAGTTATAGCAGAGACAGAAATGTAAAGAGATTAGGGAAGAGGAGGCAAACAAATTTATAGTGGTTCAACTTTAACCAAGCCTACATCCACTCAAGTTTCACTTGAGATTTTTCACTATTTTCTAGCTTCACAGGGATGCTAACAACCTCTTCACAAATAGAGCAATCCTCCACAAATTTTGCACAGGCTGTACCAGTCTTCAAAACCTTGCAAACCTTAGGTGATTCACAATCATTCTCAAGGAATCAAGAACACCGAGTGTACTACACTCTTACAAGATTGAAATGAAGGTGTTTTTGCTTTCAAAGAAAGCTAGAAGAATAATCTCTCAAAGATAGATACACAATATTGAACCTCAGGAAAAATAAAAACTCTCAGAAACAGATAAGCATACAGCTTGAGCTTAGTGTATACGTTCTGAAGGAAAATGAAAACTTAGTTTAGGAATTTTGTAGAAACTCAGAGAGATGGAGAATATGTGATTGATGAAAGATGGAAAAATGTTTAGCACGTTGTATCTGTTGTTGTCTGTCTCTCTGCTGTGTCTGTGTCTTTGTATATAATAGAGATGGTGCTCTGTTATGTCTGACAGAGCCCATCCTCTTCTTCTTGTTGAAGAGATGGGATGGTGATGGGTTGGGAGGTTGTATAAATCATTGCTCAGATATTCCCTAATATCCATGTGTGTTTTGCCCTTTGAATGATGGGTCATTTGATGCAAAAACATTTCTTTTTTCTTCTCGGGATTCGTTAGATTCAGTGAGCATTGCACAGAGAGGACGTCCTTGGGACGTCGGTCATCCACCCGGATGTCCCTCAAACGTCCGTGAAGCTTTGCACTTGGTGGTCATCCACCCGGTCGTCCACTCGGATGTCGTTGGGACGTCCCGTCAAGTCTCGGTCGAGAGGTATGATGACCGTGGTTGTCGAGCATACTGTCTGTGTGACAGCCGGAGCAAAGCTTGGTGGTCATTTGGTGGATGTCCCTCGGAGACGTCTCAGCAGCTAGAATTCTTGCTTTGCAGCTCTCTGCTACTACTGCTTGTTGTTGCCTTGTGTTATTGCTATTTGATCTTCCTTTTGACCTCCAAATAACATAATTAACACAAAGAGAAGATATTGTATCAAATAATAAGTTTCCAATGATTATCAACTCTTCAAAATAAATTAAAACAAAGAATTAAAAATCATGAAAATATATTATTTCTAACACTAGATGATCCCAAAAAATTCCAAAATCACCATTAACATCAGGAGAGAGACAACCTGGAGTGGCTTGACTTGTCCGTACGGATTGTGACTTCATGCTAAAGTCATTTGTATGGAAGATGACGTCAGACGTTGTTGTCACCCCAGCGGAATCTCAAGAGTCTGATGAACACTTGACAAAGTCGAATCGATGCTCTGATACCAAGTTAAAGTGTAAAAGTACGGAAAACTTAGATTAGGGTTAGGGAGAAAGAGACAAGGAGAGAGATTTTTATTTAACATATGTTCTTAGGTTCTTAAAATAAACCTAAAACAAACAGCAAATATTTATATGAAATATAATGACCATAAGACCATAGTACCCTCACTTATGTTAACACAAAAAATAACAGATGACTATATATTCTACCAGTTTCTATTGGGATAAGATTGATTTCATTGATGAAGGAACCATGCTTCTCTCTTTTAGGAGTGGTGCTTTTGTTTTAACCCCTTGCCCAGTGTCAATTTTTGAGAGATATGATGTACTTGGGGTTGGGGATAAACCTATCATACCTGGTGAGAATCTTAAAGGCCATTACTCCTTGTTTTTCAGAGTCTTGACACTATGGTAGTATGTCATCAATTGAATGTTTCAGAAGGTAAATTGTCTGATCATGAGAGGGGGTTAAGTCTTCCAGGCGTAGGAAACTTAATAAAATGTGAAATGGTTGATTGAGTTAAAGAGGAATACACCTTCTCCTCTTGATGAGGCGGGGTTGAGGTGGGGGGTTAAGTCAGGTACTAGACATAAAGGGTTTGTCTTTGATGAAGTTAAGTGAAGAAGGTGAGAGGATGGATCAAAAGGGGATATGTGTTAGAAGGAGTGTGTGTGTTGTTGTTGGGGGGGTGGGGTGGGGGAGGAGGGAATAGGAGAGGTAAGGGTAATTGTAGGAAGGGAATTTGGAATTGAGGAATTTGACTTCTTGAATTAATATGATGGTCCAGCAAATGAGATCATGGGTAGAAATGGTTCTAAAATGAAGATTATAAGTTAGAATGTGAGTGGAGAACTATCCAAGAAAAGTAGAATGGTGGTAAAGGAGGTTTTGATTAGGAATAATATAGACATTGTAATTCTTCAAGAAATAGAAATAGAAACATTCGATGGGAAGTTGATTAATAGCATTTTTTTTTTGGGGGGGGGTTTATGTATAGGCTATGAAGCACAGACACCTCTCTAAGGGCCACGTATTAGTGTCCGACATGCTAAAGAGTGTCCTCTTTTTTTTCTTTTTCTTTTTCTTTTTTTGTAGACGTAAGGGACACATCTGGATACGTTTGAGACACCGCAGGGTCAGAAATATAGTTTCTAAAACTTCAGGTGGGGGTCAATTTGTAAAAAATTAAAAATTAAAAATCAATTGTTGACCTAGTTTCGTTGGGACGTCCCGTCAAGTCTCGGTCGAGAGGTATGATGACCGTGGTTGTCGAGCATACTGTCTGTGTGACAGCCGGAGCAAAGCTTAGTGGTCATTTGGTAGATGTCCCTCGGAGACGTCTCAGCAGCTAGAATTCTTGCTTTGCAGCTCTCTGCTACTACTGCTTGTTGTTGCCTTGTGTTAATGCTATTTGATCTTCCTTTTGACCTCCAAATAACATAATTAACACAAAGAGAAGATATTTTATCAAATAATAAGTTTCCAATGATTATCAACTCTTCAAAGTAAATCAAAACAAAGAATTAAAAATCATGAAAATATATTATTTCTAACACTAGATGATCCCAAAAAATTCCAAAATCACCATTAACATCAGGAGAGAGACAACCTGGAGTGGCTTGACTTGTCCGTACGGATTGTGACTTCATGCTAAAGTCATTTGTATGGAAGATGACGTCAGACGTTGTTGTCACCCCAGCGGAATCTCAAGAGTCTGATGAACACTTGACAAAGTCGAATCGATGCTCTGATACCAAGTTAAAGTGTAAAAGTACGGAAAACTTAGATTAGGGTTAGGGAGAAAGAGACAAGGAGAGAGATTTTTATTTAACATATGTTCTTAGGTTCTTAAAATAAACCTAAAACAAACAGTAAATATTTATATGAAATATAATGACCATAAGACCATAGTACCCTCACTTATGTTAACACAAAAAATAACAGATGACTATATATTCTACCAGTTTCTATTGGGATAAGATTGATTTCATTGATGAAGGAACCATGCTTCTCTCTTTTAGGAGTGGTGCTTTTGTTTTAACCCCTTGCCCAGTGTCAATTTTTGAGAGATATGATGTACTTGGGGTTGGGGATAAACCTATCATACCAGGTGAGAATCTTAAAGGCCATTACTCCTTGTTTTTCAGAGTCTTGACACTATGGTAGTATGTCGTCAATTGAATGTTTCAGAAGGTAAATTGTCTGATCATGAGAGGGGGTTAAGTCTTCCAGGCGTAGGAAACTTAATAAAAATGTGAAATGGTTGATTGAGTTAAAGAGGAATACACCTTCTCCTCTTGATGAGGTGGGGTTGAGGTGGGCGGTTAAGTCAGGTACTAGACATAAAGGGTTTGTCTTTGATGAAGTTAAGTGAAGAAGGTGAGAGGATGGATCAAAAGGGGATATGTGTTAGAAGGAGTGTGTGTGTTGTTGTTGGGGGGGGGGGGAGCCTCTCAGGGGGGTGGGGTGGGGGAGGAGGGAATAGGAGAGGTAAGGGTAATTGTAGGAAGGGAATTTGGAATTGAGGAATTTGACTTCTTGAATTAATATGATGGTCCAGCAAATGAGATCATGGGTAGAAATGGTTCTAAAATGAAGATTATAAGTTAGAATGTGAGTGGAGAACTATCCAAGAAAGGCAGAAGTGTGGTAAAGGAGGTTTTGATTAGGAATAATATAGACATTGTAATTCTTCAAGAAATAGAAATAGAAACATTCGATGGGAAGTTGATTAATAGCATTTTTTTTGGGGGGGGGTTTATGTATAGGCTATGAAGCACAGACACCTCTCTAAGGGCCACGTATTAGTGTCCGACATGCTAAAGAGTGTCCTCTTTTTTTTCTTTTTCTTTTTCTTTTTTTGTAGACGTAAGGGACACATCTGGATACGTTTGAGACACCGCAGGGTCAGAAATATAGTTTCTAAAACTTCAGGTGGGGGTCAATTTGTAAAAAATTAAAAATTAAAAATCAATTGTTGACCTAGTTTCGAACTGAGAGAAGAGAATAGACTAAGAGAAAGGCTCGTCGGTGGTCAGTCGTCGGTGGTTAGTGCTCATTGGTCTCTGCTGCTCATTGGTTGTTGGTTTCGCTATTATCGAAGGTATGTTGCTCGATTCTCTTCTTCTTCTTTCGATCTTCTTCTTCTTCTTTGCTCTCTCTCTCTCTCTCTCTCTCTCTCTCTCTCTCTCTTTCTCTCTCTCTCAGTCACTCTCTCTTTCTTCGGTTTTGTCCTCTCCTCTCTTTGACTTTTTTTTTCTTTTATGCTGATTCTAACCCCCCTCTCTCTCCTATTTTATTTTTTATTTTTCTTCTTCAATTTTTATTTTAAATTTTTTTTTGTGGCTTTTCTCTCAGTCAGTTAATCTTATTTGTTTTTATATATATTTGCTGATTAGTTTATAAGAACATTTTTTTTAAAAATTTTTAGTGATATGTATTTATATAGCGATCTCAGGTTTACCCTTGTTGTACAGTGATCCGGACATGTGTCCGTGGATGTTGGTAGTTGTTCATTATCTTGTTTACATCCTTTTTACTTCGTATTTGAGTTATAGGATGTGTTAAGGAATGCAGTTAGTTTAAATGTAAATGCATGTCTTATCTGATGGGTTTATTGTTACTATTTTGAGGACGTGACAATTTATTAATTTTATAATTTATGACATAGTAAATTATGTATATTAAACATGTCTCCAGCGTGTCGTATCCCCAATGTTTTGAAAATTTGCTTGTCCGCGTGTTCGTATCATGTCTCGTGTCCATGGTTGTGTTTCATAGGATATAGGAATTGGGCTTGTGGAAGATCTGCTTCAGGAGAGGACTTGATAATTTGGGATGAGAGAGTGATTAGTGAATATGAAGTAATTGTTGGGGAGTTTTTAGTGTCTAGTTGGTTTAGGATTTAGGAATAATGATAATAGAGAGTGGTGGCTTACGGGAGTCTATGGATCCAATAGCCCAAAGCTTAGGGGATCATTTTGGGAGTTGCCTGGTTTGTTTGGGCTTTAGTCTCCAAATTGGTGTGTTGGTAGCGACTTTAATGTAAACAAAGTAATTTCTAGAACACCAGTCACTAGGTGCATGAGGGACTTTGATGCATTTATGAGAGTACAAATTGGTTGATCCTCCATTGTCAAATGCTAGGTTCACTTGGTCAAACCTATAGGCGAATTTTGTGCGTAATAGGCTGGATAGATTTTTGTATTCTTTAGGTTGGGAAAAGAGACTTCTAAGTGTTAGACAAGAGGTGCTTCCTAGAGCAATGTTTGATCATTATGCAGGGGTCTTAGAAAGTCATTTATCAATAAGGGTCCCACTCCTTTTAGGTCTAGGAACATGTTAGAGCATCACTTGTTTAAGAAATGTTACTAGGAATGGTGGGAAAGTTGACCTCACGAGAAGGGGAAGTTTCAAATTCATGAAGAAACTAAAGTTTATTAAATAGTTATTGAAGATTTTGAACAAAGGTTTTCAGAGACTTGAAAGAGACTACAAAGCAAAATTCTAAGTAGGATCAATGAGTTGGATAGTCTTGAGATGAGTGGTGGTCTTGTTGAATCTCATAGAAAGGAAAGAGAGGTTTTCAAAAGTAAATTTGAGAAAGTCATCTTTAGGTGAAGAAATTTCTTTGTCTAAAAAATCTAAAGCTTAATAAGTGGCTTGAGGAATGAGATAATAATTTCAAATTATTTCCTAAGGTTGCAAATGGAGATCAAATCCTTAATGAGGTTTTTCCGTTTATTCCAGATTTTATTCTTTTGAGGGAGGGGTGAGTAGGTCGAGATTAGAAGGGTTGGAATTGGCCCCCACTGATTCTGAGAAGGCTAGTTGGTTGAAAGGCTTCTTGATGCATTGGAAATAGGAAGGTGACTTTCAAGTGTAAAAAGGTATGGGTCCCTAGGGCCTAATGGCTTTCTTATGACCACTTTTTACGTTTGTTGGGATATTGTTAATTTTGATTTGTCGAAAGTTTTTAATAAATTTTTTGAGAAAGAAATTGTTGATACTTGCGCAAATGCTACATTTATATGTTTGATTCCAAATAAAGAGATTTCTTTAAAAATAGGCGACCTGTCTATTTAGTTTATTATTTGTATAAAAGTTTGGCAAAAGTGTTATCTATGTCGTTGAGATTTGGTTTTGGGGGATTTCATTTCTCTTCTCAAGGTGCCTTTGTTGAGGGGGGTTAAATTTTAGATGTTATTTTGCTAGCTAATGAGGTGGTTGAGGAGTATAGATTACATAAGAAGCACAAATACATACACAGACACAGGACACATGATACGGCGATTTCAGAAAAATGGGGACACGAACACGAACATGGCAGGGACATGACAATCAAATATTTTTTCACGTATTTTTGTTTCTTATGTAGGTTAATATTACATCCACAAACAATTAAAACTAACAAAAACAAAAACTAATTTGATATTAAAAAAATAAAAAAATTACTTTTATTTTAACATTTATTGTTTATATCTTTTTTATGGATAATTTATTAAATATTTAAATCTAAGAAAAAATGAATAAACATTCAACATCCAACATCCATTAAATGCACTAAAGAAAGGGGGGGAAAAACTATTTGGCGTGTCCCCTGAAAAAAATTAATTAAATGGCGTGTCCTTGCTGTGTCCCCAAGTCCCCATGTCCGACATGGGTATGGCACTTATTTTGAACTGTCGGTGCTTCATAGCATATTACAAACAAGGAGAGGGTTATCTTTAAGACTGATTTTGAAAAAGTATATGATCATGTGGATTGTTTTTCTTAATTTTTTTTTTTTTTGGATTTTGTCATGCAAAAGAAATGATTTGGTGACAAATGGAGAAAGTAGATCAAGGGTTGTTTGTCCACTAGTAATTTTGTAGTAATATTGAATAGTAAAGCATGTGATACTTTTTAAGACTACTAGGGGTCTGAGGCATAATTCTTCTTTATCTCTATTTTTATTTACTATAGAGAGTTGATGTTTTGGGGAGGTTGGTTGATTGGTCTTAGGAGGTGGGTTTAATGGAGGGTTTTGTGATAGTTTGGGGTAGGATTTCAGTTTTTCACCTACAGTTTGCAGATGATACTGTATTTTTCTCTTTTCAGATTTTCACCTACAGTTTGTAGCATTTTTTAATTGTTAGTGGTCATAATATGTTTTTCTATGATTATGTTATATTTCCAGGTGGTGAACACTCCCATTCACACGATCATGATGTGGACCATGCTCATTCTCATGTTCATTTTGGACATGAGCATTCATATCCTCTTAAACATGCACTTCCTTGAAAGATCTTTCTGTTGGTTTGTCCTTTTTGGGTAAGTTGAGAAACATGCAACGTGCATACGTTATTTGTTAATCTCGGTCACATGCTTTCTTGTTTTACAATATATATGTATGCATTATGCACATGCAACAATTGTCTCTGTTTTATATATTCCTGTGATTTTGCCTCTAATAATGTATAGAAAAAAAGTTACTTCTAATAATGTATAGAAAAAAGTTACTTTCTATCTATCACATTTGAAAATTGATAATTCTGAATAATAAATAATTATTAATGGTTAGCAAAGTAATAAACAAATTATAAATGCACATTTATAGATAATCCAAATGTGTCACTGGAGTACATTGGACCACATGAATGGTTCAAAAGCCTTAAACACACGGTTGATGGTTAAAAGAGTACAATTTCATTGATTGAGGTAATGGTAGTCACTCTTTTGGAAGGAATATCACCTTAAAAATATGAAAAGGTTGATAGAGTGAATACACAAAGTGAAATTGAGAAAAAGTGGCCCTAGTTGATATACGGGACTCAAGAAAAGTGGCACAGTCTGCATTACGGGTAATGCTAGGGGACGAGGAAGACCAAACTAAACATGAGTTAAGAGAGTAAGTGTTAAGCATGTGTTTGTTTTATCATTAAGGGTAGTTTAGTCATTGTTAGCCTTTAGGGTTTTACTTAGTTTTCTTATATATATTTCTCTTGTAATCTTTCATTAATTAATTCAATAATACCATGGTGTAGTTTAAACCTAGTTTTCATGGTATCAGAGCCAGGTTTCGATCCTGGGACACAAGTTAATAGCTTGCTGTTCAACTAAAATTATGGATCTTAATCAAATATGCAAACTAGGATTCATCTAGCCAACCTCAAGTAGTTGGTGAAGATTTGTGTAGTTGAATTGATTTAATATATTTTTCAGTTTGTATGTTTCTTTAACCTTAAGGCAGTAATATACTTTGAAAGTGGCTGTGCATGAACCACTTGTTGAAGTCGTTGTGCATGAACCACTTGATGTTAAGGTGATTGGTTGTCAGCATCTTCCGAACTACTTGTCACTAAAGTGGCTGTACTTGGCACTTGTTTGTCATTAAATGATTGCATGTAAGGCAGTTGTCACTTGCTTGTTATAGAGAGGCTCTGTGTAGCCACTTTTCATGTACTTGTCATTGAGCTTGTTGGCTGTAAGCCACGTTTAAACTAATTTCCAATCGTAGCCTCTATCATCATCATAAGAACAGTAAAATGTTGAAAGATGACAATGACGATGATGACAAGATTCAGCAGCAGTCTCTTAATGAAAAGAATGAAAGTGTATCAGAAATGTCATCTCAATGGAAGGTTTTAGACGGAGGGTCTGAAAAGCAAAATTAGCCTGAATCTCTTCGGAAGGTAAGATGATTGTGATTTTTCCTGGCAGGTTATGATCAACTTTGAACTAGGTTGGTTTCTGGGCATTTCTTTATATGTGGTCCTAGAATTATAGTCAGGCAGCAGCTGTGCTAAACTAGAATTGTTGTTGTTTTTTTTGAAAGAGTTGTCTCTAGCCACAAATGTATACAAACACATACGACATATATCGATCTCTGATCTGTATCTGTTACATGCAAAAGAGATTGTTTCTTTTTCATTCAGAATAATTTTCCATAGTTCCTAATATCCTTGTGATAGAATATTCTAATAGCATGAAATGAAATATGGTTTGTTGCTTTTCTTATTCTTAATTTTAGTTTTCTGTTTGTTCAAGATAAAAAATAATGATTCAGACCTCATAAGTTACAATGTTTTGTGGCAAAGAAAGTAAAAAACATAACACATTGAGAAACAAATGTATATCTAGTGGGATTGTTCTGCTAGTGCACAACAATTTCATATCAAATATGTTTTGTTGACTGAAATGTTATAACATTTGATGAAGTATCTTATTTCATGGAAAGATTATCCATTATCGAATCTTACCTTTTTGGTTTGAGGAACCTGAATGGGAACATGATGTCACATGGTTCTGATGTGTTCAAATCACAAGGGTGGTTCTCTTTTGACCAGGATATAACAATGTATCGATATTATCAAAATGCAAACATTTTCCATTAGACTTGTGGATTTTTTTACCCTTTCAAGCATTTGGGAATGGTTAGGATTCCTTATATTTGAACAAAGCTTTATCATGTAAATTGGCAAGGCCTTCAAGATGCCTTCTAGCTTACTTGTTAAGAAAAGTGGTAATAATATCGAATGCTTGGATTCAAGTTTCCAATAAAGCTAGGACTGTCTTCACGCCCCATTGGGTCATGCCCCCTTTTATTTATTTATTTATTTATTATTATTAAAATCATTACTGCAACTTGTTTGTTATTGAAACTTACATTTGATCCTCACTTTTGTAGAGAAAAACTGGCAGTGTTGCTGGAAAAGATAACATTTCAGATGCTCCAAATGGCTCCACTCACCATATATAATCCGTGGTCGAAAAAGAACTTTCTCATTCTCCATCAAATCTTGTGTTTGGTTACGTTAACCTCTTCTCCGATGGTGTACTATGTTTTTTTAATTTTTGTATTTATATTATTATTTTTTAATTTAAATTTCAATGGTAATGTTGTTTCTTTATGATTGGTGTTACTGTCCATGAATATAGATTTAATGGACACACACATGTAAGGGTTTTACAATTCTATAGGAATTTTTTTTTCATTTTTAATTGTTTTATTTGACAGAAAACTGCAGCATTTCAATGTGACGCGTAGCATTTCAGCACAATTTTACTGATGTGATGGCTTTGGGAAGTGCTTTCCTCCTTTATGGATCACTTGGTGGGTGGTCAAGAACTCTGTTTCTGCTTGCACACGAGCTTCCTCAAGAGGTTCGCTTCTTCCTCATGTTCCTTAATTTTCAATGGAGATTTTAATAAAGACTAATGATTTTTTAATTTTATGTCATTATATTGATATCAATTTCAGATAATAAGTTCTTTAGCAAGTTAATTCTAAAGATTTGGAATAGATCTTCATACAGTACATCGTTGTATTTGCATATTATAAGTGCGCATATATCGGTAATTTTGTGTTGTCACTAAATTGTCTTCCCTGCTAAAATTCTTTTCACTTTGGCCTGGCTTAAGGATGCAAGCATGCAAAGTGTCTTGTTTCCTATAAAAGCATGTGAGTTGATGGGTTATTTTACTCCATAACTAACTGCATATATTCTACTAGGCTTGATACTGACTCTTATGTATTGCAGCATCTTCTAAAATTATATACTATGGGTAGAAGTGCAAAATTAGTTAAACTTATTAGATGAACATTGTTTCTGGTTCTTTTCTTATGATAAATATGATTGTTTGCCCTTTGTCATTTTGGTCTTTGTAATTTCAATCAATTTGATCTTGTCCTTTAATTTTAAGTTGTGTCAATTAAGTCCAATTGAAAACAATCGTTACAATTTTTCATGGAAATTCTGCATGTGCCGCACACAACCAATTTTCAGGGCATAATGGTCCATTCAGCTGTCTCTCTCTCTCTCTCTCTCTCTACCCTCCACAATGATTGTTTCTTTCTCCCCAATAACCCAGCACAAACCATGCACACCACCTTAATCCATCACTGCTAGCAATCATGACCATCTTCCACCCTCCCAAACAGCCACTTCTACCACCCAAACCCTCTTCCGCTGAAACCCCTCCACTGCCATTGCCACCAACTACCATCAGCGGCCATCAACCACTCTGTCAACCATCACCAAAACCCCCTTTTTGCTACCCAAACCTTCTTCCACCAGCCTGAAACCCACCACATCAACATCGTCCAAAAATTGCCTAGCAATAATAATAATAATAAAATAATCATTTAGCAATCTCAACCCTCTCCACTGTCATCTCCATTAGTCACCATCAACAACCATCCCAACCACCAATAGTGCAACAACCCGACCTTCTCCTGTGCTTTAATTCGCTCTTATACGTGTGATTATATATATGTTTATTTGTCGGATATGAAATTCCATGCTTCCATGTGTGAACTATGTGTTTATCAAATTATATCTGTCGGTTAAGATAAAATCTGTTAAAATTGTGACATTTGGACTGGAAATTGAGAACCGTAGAGGCGTGATAATTAGAAATTGACTTTACCTTGGCGATCGACATGATTTTTAGGACATAATATTAAGTTTTGTAAAAATTTGATTCGTAACGAATTAATTGAAATTATTTAGGCTTAATTCTCAATCAAGCTTAAATTAGACTTATAACTTAAGTTGGGTAGATACAAGAGTTACATATATGAGTCTTAGAAGTGAGAGACTCAACAAGGATACAAAAATATCTCCTGAGAGAGAGTTCTAGAGGAGAGGAGAGAAAGAGAGAAAGGAAGATCAACTAAGGGCTTGAAGATTCAAGGAATTGGAAGAGGATTCAAGAAATTCCACTCTAGGTAAGTGAAAATCAACCTAAATACCCTAAATCCCTCTTTAATTGATGAGCCTCAAGTCTTAAAATGTGATTTATATACTTACATAAGTTAGGGTTATGTAAGAAACATATTGTTTGACCTAACACCCATGGAATTCATAAGGATTTATTCTATTTGGTGGATTTAAGAGTCAATGCTTGTATTTTGAGCTTGTTTTGGGTTAAATTGAGAGTAATTACCTTATATCCTTTAGGTGGTGCAAGTTTTACACTCATGTGTGTGTATGTGTTTGTATATGTTTAGGTGGATCATGAAGAAAAGAAAGACATGAAAGATTTGAATGTTATATATTCCATTAAAAGGGTTATGATCTAATTAAACTTGAGATTCATGTTTATTGTGATAATATATCATGATTTTGCCAATATTATACCATGAAACTGTGTTTGGTCGGTTGGATTTTGATAAAGTTTTAGATTGCACAAAAAATAGAGCCCAGGACTGCACCTGTGGGGCTCATGGCTGCACGTGCGGAAAACAAGGGAGCCAAATTGAGCATTCTGAAATAAAAGCATGTGTAGAGTCGCGCGTGCGGCACCTCTTCCTGCATGTGCGGTGGGGGACTTCCGTACGTGCGACAAGTGGGGGAAATTTTTATTAGCTTCTTTTCTTCTGTTTGACCCTCTAGAATTATTAACGTGTACATTTGATCCTACTGAAATGCTTAAACATGAATGGGAATTTAACGAATCGGATGAATGATTAAAAAGAACAGACAGAAAAGTGACTTACTTACGAGTTGTGTGTTATGTGTAGGTCACATACAGGATGGGACCGTTGTTCATCCACATCACTGTGAGTAATAGTTGTGTAACGATATGTTTCGTTTATGTATTGTGCTCACGACTCTTCTATTGTTACTGGTGAATGGCATGTGTTATATCAATTGTGTTTTGATTGGAATAACGGGAATGATTGAACCCGAATATATGAAATAGACCCAAGGTCGTTCCACTTTAATTGTGAAGAATGGGCCTGAGGCTGTTATGATATGGACCACTTATGATTCATGGCCCTAAGGCCGAGGGTAATGGAGACATGCCGATGTTCCATCCACCTTATAATTATATGGATTGTTTATGACTCACGGCTTTAAGCCGAGGGAGATAGAGGCATGTCGATGTTCCATCTACCCTATAATGTTCCAAACAACTGTTGATATGATGGGCCCAAGGCTGTTTTATATTGTGTTGGGTCTAAGGCCGTTCTGTCTCATGTAGGCCCGAGGCCATTTAGAAATAAGAATATGAATAAGACCAACTTATGACTTATGATTTATGCTTACTTGATTAATGCTCATACTCATAAACCTCCTTACATTGCTATATATTTATGTAGGTGATCAACCCGGAGGCCAACCCTAGTTCAGCTCCAGGAGCCTTTTGTTGACCCTGTCGTGTCAAGTCAGTCGAAGAGGAGCCTTTTGCCTTTTGTGGAGTTGCCCTTTTATAGTATACATTGTTGGGTCCTTGGTGATTTTGTCAAACATTTTGTTAATATGTATAACCTTTGAATCCTCAACATTTTCGCTATATGCCCATGAATTGGGCTTGTATATATATATGGACTATGTATGTAATATGGACATGTGATGAAAAATCTTTTGTGATCCTGGCATTTAGACACTGCTCAATGGGTGTTTCATTTTGTTATTATAATTGCTTCCATTTTAGGCCTCGATATTGTATAAAATATTTGTTGATCATTTGGTTTTGAGGCCTAGGTACAGGCCGGTCATGTCCAAACTTTTAGGGGCAGGTTTGGGTCGTGACAGTTGGTATTAGAGCACGAGTCACTGTCTCACACATGAGTTCATTGAGCTTTAAGGAGTCTAGAAAAGATTTTGGTTACATGCACGTTACTTCTTTATGCATACAATGTGACACATAGTAACATGATTTGTATATGCGATAACTAAGGGCATGGATTATGAAATGAATATTGTCAATGTATACCTGTGTAGTTTTCTGTGTGTATTATAATTTGTTGCTATGTAGATCATGGTGAGGACGACAACGTATGATTCGGAGGATGCTACCTCCGCACGGTTAGATAGGATGGAAAGGATGATTATGGAAATGGCAGAAACTCTGAGGCAACAACAACAACCACCGCTGCCACTAGTGCCTCTACCACTGCCAGTGGTGCAAGACCATCAGGTTGAAGACTGAACATTACAATGACAAAGGAATTCAAGAAGATAATACTGCCTCTGTTTAAGGAGGGGATTGATCCAATGAAAGTAAAGGCGTGGGTATTGGGTATAGAGAAGTTGTTCGAGGTTTTCCCATGCACCGAAGCCCAGAAGGTGCAACTTGCTGCCTTCACTCTTGAAGACGAAGTGCGTAGATGGTGGATGCTCATGAGAATGGAACATCAGGGGTTGACATGGGCATGATTTATGGAGCTGTTTTATGATAAGTATTTTCCATAATGTATGCGAGATAAGAAAGTGACCGAATTTGAAACCTTGAGGCAAGAGGACAAAACCATAGCTGAGTATGAAGCACAGTTTACAGAATTATCCCGTTTTGCACCACACATGGTAGATACGGATTACAAGAAGTCAAAGAAGTTTGAGGGAGGACTGCGGACCGCTATTCTAGACCGGATCAATGTATTGAAGTTACCTACACATGTTGATGTATTGGAAAGGGTAATAATGGCTGAGGGAAGTATAACTACCCAAAATCGTATCTCTGAGTGGAAGGGGAAGAGACAGAATACGCAAGAATCAAAGGGATCAATGGCACCACCGAATAAGAGATCGAATTTGGGGACTTCTAATACCTCAGCCTCTACCCGTGACTTGGCACCAATTTGTCTGGATTGTGGAAAGAGACACTGTGGGACTTGTTATCAGGTAACGGGGGCATGCTTCAAGTGTGGCAAAACGGGTCATTTAGTAAGGGATTGCCCTCAAAAAGACCGACAAAATGGGAATAGAACTACCATAAGTTTAGCTGGCTCGACTGCAGCCCCATCCACAAAGACAGCTGCAAAACCCACCAATGTTAGAGACACTGCTAGGTAGGGAAGAGTGTTTGCGCTAATTCCAGGTGACGTGCAGAATACTGAGGCTGTGATATCAGGTACATTTTCTATCAATGGTCACCCCGCTCACGTATTATTTGATTCGGGTTCTACCCACTCATTTGTGTTAAAAACATTTGCTAGTCACTTAAATAGACCTATGGAACCATTACAGTATGTGTTGTGTGTATCTTCACCAACGGGGGATTCCATGTTATGTACATCTATTTATATTGCATGTGAAATCTTAATTGGGAATGTTCGGGTAAATGCCAATTTGTTGCCCTCTTGACATGGCCTATTTTGACATAATTTTGGGAATGGATTGGTTAAGTGAATATCATGTGACTATTGATTGTATGTCCAAGCAAGTTACTTTTCGACCTCCGGGACAATCTGAGTTTACCTTTAAGGGGCATGGGGTGATCCCTCCACCTTACTTGATTTCCGTAATAAAAGTGTGAAAATGATTACAAAAGGGTTGTTAGGGGTATTTGTGTAGCATCTTGAATGGACAACTAGCAGATGGGTGTGTTGATACAATTTCAATCGTTCGTAAATTTCTGGATGTTTTTTCGGAGGAGTTATTGGGAGAGATAGTGGACCGTGAAATTGAATTTACAATTGATGTAGTGCCGGGAACTCAACCCATTTCCAAAACTCTTTATAGAATGTCATCGACTGAGATAAAAGAGCTGAAGGTCCAGTTACAAGATCTACTTAACAAAGGGTTTATTCACCCAAGTACTTCTCCTTGGGGCGCACTGGTCCTTTTTTGTAAAGAAGAAAGATGGGACCCTTCAGTTGTGTGTGGACTATAGGGAGCTTAATAAAGTAACCGTCAAGAATAAGTACCCATTGCCTAGAATCGATGATTTATTTGATCAACTACAAGGTGCCCAAGTCGTTTCAAAAATAGATTTAAGGTCCGGGTATCACCAGCTGAAGGTCAAAGTCGAGGATATTGAGAAGACTGCTTTCTGAACTCGATACGGGTATTATGAATTTTTGGTTATGCCGTTTGGGGATACCAATGCATCGGCGGCCTTCATGGATTTAATGAATCGTGCTTTTAAGCCCTATTTGGATGAATTTGTAGTTGTGTTCATTGATGACATCCTCATTTATTTGAAAAGTATGGAAGCTCATGAGGACCATCTACGATTAATTCTTCAGACCCTTCGGGATAAGAAACTGTATGCAAAAATGAAGAAATGTGAGTTTTGGCTACACGAAGTGGGGTTCTTGGGACATGTAATAAATAAGGAGGGTGTTTCTGTTGACCCACACAAGATCGAAGCTATTGTGAATTGTCCAACTCCCACTAATGTGACAGAGGTGCGTAGCTTCTTAGGATTAGCCGGATACTACCGTAGATTTGTTAAAGACTTTTCTAAAATTGTTGTGCCGCTTACCAAATTGACCCAGAAGGGTGTTTCGTTTGAGTGATTGGAACAAAAAGAATCTACCTTTCAGGAGTTGAAGCAAGGTTAACTACAACACCAGTTCTTGCCTTACCATCTGGTACTGAGGGATTTGTTATTTACAGTGACGCTTCCTACAAAGGATTAGGCTGTGTACTCATGCAAAATGGAAGGGTCATCGCATATGCCTCTCGCCACCTCAAGCCTCATGAAAAGAATTATCCCATGCACAATTTAGAACTAGCTGCAGTGGTCTTTGCTTTGAAGATATGGCGACATTATTTGTATGGTACTACATGTGAAGTCTACACCGATCATAAGAGCCTCAAGTACTTCTTTACCCAAAAGGAGTTAAATATGCCACAAAGACGGTGGTTAGAGCTTATTAAGGATTATGACCTGCAAATCCATTACCACCTCGGCAAAGCTAATACAGTTGTAGATGCTCTTAGCTGAAAGGGGATGGGGAATTTGTCAAGTTTGCTCACGGGACGGAGGGAGTTACTACTTGATTTGGGAAGAATGAATGCGGAAATTGTGTTACATGGTCGAGATGCAGTATTGGCAGCAATGTCAGCTCAACCGGCACTTATTAAAGAAATCAAGCAATGACAAATAGAAGATGAGCTTCTAAGGAAAATTTGTGATGAAATGGAAACAAAGCCAAAGCCCCGGATTCTTATTTGAAAATTCGGTGTTGAAATTTCAAGACAGACTATGTGTCCCAAATGTGCCAGAAATTAAAAGGAAGATTATGGAGGAGGCACATACATTGAAATTTACAATGCATCCCGGTAATACTAAGATGTACCAAGATTTAAAGTAGAATTTTTGGTGGCCTAGTATGAAGAAAGAAATTGTAGAATTTGTTTCAAAATGTTTGCAATGTCAGCAAGTAAAGGCGGAGCACTAAAGGCCGGCGGGTTTACTTCAACCCCTTCCAATCCCAGAGTGGAAGTGGGAACATTTAACTATGGATTTCATTGTGGGCTTACCGCGAACTCCTCGAGGTATGAATTCCATATGGGTTATTGTTGATAGATTAACTAAATCAACCCATTTCCTACCTCTGGAGACTCAATACAATGAGGATAAACTTGCTACGGTTTATGTGAATGAAATTGTGCGGCTACATGGTGTTCTAGTTTCGATTGTGTATGATAGAGATCCGAAATTTATGTCAAGATTTTGGCAGAGTTTACAGGATACTATGGGAACAGAGTTGAAATTTAGTACAACCTTTCACCCTAAAGGAGATGGCCAATCCGAGAGAACGATACAAACATTGGAAGATATGCTTCGGATGTGTACGTTAGACTTCCAACGGAGTTGGGAAACTTATCTACCGTTGGTGGAGTTCGCATGCAACAATAGTTACCACTCAAGCATAGGAATGGCACCCTATGAAGTGTTATACGGAAGGAAATGTTGCTCTCCAATGTGTTGGACCGAAGTCGGTGACAAATCATTGTTTGGACCTGAAATTGTTCAATTGACAACAGAAAAAATTAAAACTATACAAGAAAGGTTGAAAACTGCTCAAAGTAGGCAAAAGAGTTATGCGGATCATCGGCGAAGGGATTTGGAATTCAAAGTGAGTAGTTATGTTTTTGTGAAAGTCACCCCAATGAAAGGACATACTAGATTCAGCAAGAAAGATAAACTAGCACCTCGGTATGTGGGGTCCATTTCATATTTTGG